>VZTG01008187.1:286220-329837 GCA_013397845.1 Melanocharis versteri | reverse complement strand
TCCAAAACCCACATTAGGATCCACGGGATGTATTTTGGGATGATGATTCCCTTACCTCCGGATGTATGGATTAGGCCACAAGAATTCAACACAATTTTAGAGTGATTCGGAGGAAAATTGAGCCATATTGGAATCCATCTTCCTGATTCCCACCTGGAAAATGCACCTGGAAGTTTCTTCCTCAGCCTTCACAAAGAGATTTGTGTCTGTAGCAGCTCTAGGTACCATTATCAGCACAAAAATAGCCGTATTGATATCAGAATTGTGAATTTTAGCAATTTCAGCATTGGTATCCCAATGAGAAATATCTCGCTGGAGACAACACAAGAGTGATGGTGCAGGATCCAGGGAATTTTAATCTGTGCTGGAAAAAAGGAAAGGATGCGTCAGGATGGGAAATCCATGAAATCAGGTTATCAAGATAAGGCAGACAAAGGTCCATGCACAGAAGCAGTTCAATAAATACCTTTATTTTTTTTTTATTTTTTATAGTCATTCCAGAAAAAATGGCTTTTTACAGAGGATTTTGAAGGAAGTTTGGGAGGAGCAGCCACACAATCCTGAACAGAAGCCAGAAAAAACAGCTCTGCCAAAGTCATTTTTCAGTGGCAAGTGGAGTTTTCACCTAAATTATCTCCACCACAAAAAAAGGGCCTGTTTTCTGTGGAGTATTTTGACATTTCATTGAAAACTTCAACGCAGGAAAAGTGAAATGTTTCCAGCTGGGCAATTGTGTCCTGCACCATCACCAGAGCCCCTGACGGATTGATTTGGGATAAACTGCCTGGATTCACTTCTGTTTAGGGGCTCCCAAGGCAAACAGCATCTCGCCGGATGCAGATGGCCGTGAATTTCCACAGAACTAAGGATTATCCTGCTTTTTTATAACGGAGCTCATCCAGTGCTGGACAGCAACAGAACCTCTCTCTACCTGTGGTGATTATTTTATTTTATTTTATTTTATTTTATTTTATTTTGTTCTATTGCCTTGCCTTTCCTTGCCTTGCCTTGCCTCTTTTCTTTTCTTTCAATTTCAATTTCAATTTCAATTTCAATTTCAATTTCATTTCAATTTCATTTCAATTTCATTTATTTTTTATGGGTAACCCCTCTTAGGACACAGTTTTCCCTGGAAGTGTCTGAGGCCAGGCTGGACACTGGGGCTTGGAGCAGCCTGGGACAGTGGGAGATGTCCCTGCCCATGGAATGGGATGATCTTTAAGGTCCCTCCAACCCAAACCATTCCAGGACTGAATTTATGGTTCTGTAGCAAGATCCAGCAGTGGAATTTCAGGACTTCTGGGATTCTTCCCTTGCTCTGAGCTGTTGTGTCGCTTGGAGTTGTCACTTCCCTCCTCTTTCTCCCTGTGGTGACAAAATCCAGGGAAAAGGGGCTGTCCCTATGAGCTTCTTCCATGTCAGTCATGTTTGAACCCCTAAAATTAATTAGCAGCTCTGACTGCCGCAGCCGGAGGAATTTCCTTGCATTTTAAGCGGGTTAAAAAGGTGGAAGTTAAAACTGGGCCACCGAAATTTCGGCAAAGGGGTGCGGAGCCAAAACATTTGGGCCAAATCCATGCTTTGATGAGGAGGCTGCGGAATTTCTGGGCTGGCCCAGTTGATGCCGAAGACAAATGTAAACAACCATTCCCTCCTAAAATCCCAGAACCCTAAAACGGTTTGGTTGAAAGGGACCCTAAAGTCCACTCCATTCCCTGGGCAGGGACACCTCCCGCTATCCCAGGGTGCTCCCAGCCCCTCCAGCCTGGCCTGGACCTCGCTACTGACTTGGGATTTTATTTTTTTTCTGCCTGCTTTTCCCTCAGATCCTTTTCCCCCTTCCTCGTCCCGAAAAGAGGCGATTCCACGAATCCCACGGACGGGATGGGGCAGCAGACACCCGTGGGTGGGTGAGGGGGACATGGAAGGACGGGGGCTCGTTGCCATGGCTGAAAGAGGCCTGAAATTGAAGCAGTGAGCTCCGCGCTCCAGCCCCCAGCTGTGTAAACTCCGACCGCAGCCTCGTGTGGCCAGTTACTTACGGAAAAGCAGAGAGGAACAGCTCAGCTCCCAGGGATTTGCCCATCAAACTCTTTTGCACTGCTGGGCAAACAAAACTCTTCGAGTGGAAAAAAAAAAAAAAAGAGGGGAGGAAAAAAAAAAAAAAGCTCCATTTTCTAGTTCCAAGCTCTAATAAATTGAAGCCCTGCACCTCTCGCGGCCTTGGAATGATTACGTGAATTTTTTTTTTGCTACATAATCATCAATAAATCAAGCATAGCCCATTAAACAATAGATGCCTCCGAGGCCTCTCTTCAAATGTGCTTTTGATAAGAGACAGAGATTTTTTTCTGGGCTTGTAACGTTTTTCTTTCCTCTGTTTGTTTTTTCTAAGGGTCAAATAATGCTGTTAAAAGAGCAGTTAATATATAGATGTATTTTTCCATATTCCCGGCATGGTGTTTGACTTCGGGAGATTTATGAAATATCTTTTCCCAGTTCAACAATCGTGTGTTTTGTTGTACTAAAGAGGTATTTTAACAGGAGTGGGGATTCTTAATAAGTTCACTGCTGTCTGCTTTCCAAAACAGGCCTCGGCCAAGTCGGGGAACAGTGCGAATAGAGGAATCTATGTATATAAAAAAGATATATAAACATATTTATACATATAACACTCTCACGTGGGTATCACCGGTTTATTTTCACATCCTGAACTCCTAAAGGTTGGGATGTCCCGGCCAGAAGCCACCGGTCACCTTTTGGATGAGGCAGGATGGATGCGACAGGGAAAGGAGGAGGGGTTAAGCGGCCTGGGCCACGTTTTGGGATGGGGTTCCAACGGTTTGGGATGGAGCTTTGCCAAGAGGGGGTGACCTGACCTGATCCATCCAAACACCCTTNGTCAGATGTCAAATGTCAAATATCAAATGTCAAATGCCAAATGTCAAACGTCAAATGTCAAATATCAAATGTCAGATGTCAAATGTCAAATGTCAAATGCCAAATGTCTCCTCTGAAGGTGCAGCTTCAGCCAAGAAAGGATCCCGCAGACTCCTCCATCCCTCAGATCAGACCTTTCCTTTCATCAGATTAAAACTGCAACCCTGGTTTGTGAGAGAGTTGCAGGAGCTGCTTGGTGTCGCTGGAAAATCCCGGAATGGTTTGGGATGGATGGGACCTTCGAGATCATCCCATTCCACGGGCAGGGACACCTCCCACCATCCCAGGCTGCTCCAAGCCCTGTCCAACCTGGCCTTGGACACTTCCAGGGATCCAGGGGCAGCCCCAGCTTCTCTGGGAATTCTATTCCACCCTCACAGGGAAGAATTTCCTCTCATGACCCATTTCACGAAGCCTGGGCCTGATGTCCCAGGGGAATTCCGGCAGGATTGGACCTTCCTGGGGGAATTTTCTCCTACAGAATGGCCAGCTGCTCGCAACAAAGCAACACAAACCATCCCTTTCCACGTGACCCTTCCAAGGCTGTGCTTCCCCTGGAGGTGCAGCCTAAAAAGCAGTGGAATCTGCCCCAAATAATGGGAAAAATCCTTATCCCGGGCAGCAGAGCAAGGCACGGTGGTAATTCAGCACACAGAAGTTGCAACTCTGTCTTATGAAGAAAATTAGGATTTTTCTCCTGCTGAAGGGGATAAATAACTTGGGCAAAGTGTCCTGTAGGGAAACGTCTTTCCCTTCAGGACCAGATTTAGGATATTCAGCGCTGCTGGGAAGAGCTGATAAGCCCTCAGTCCTGAAATCATCCCTCAGCCCTTCTTCCATGTGCTTCTCCCTCCTCAGAGCTGTCAGACAGCACACAAAGGTCGGCTCTCCTGTTTTTAAAAGCTTTGTTTTGGATGATACTCATGAATTTTAGCCGCTGAGGGCAAGCCCCGGCTTTCCCAGCCAAAAGAAGCAGCTGCGGTGCTGTTTGCCTGGAACACAGTCTGCTTCTGGAGAGAACTCCCAGGCGGCTCGAGAGCAAACGAGTGTCAGGAGATCACATCTTGTCCTTTCCCGGGGTTTTATTTGTTTTCCTCTCCGGCTCTTCCGCCCTCCGGGCTCCTCGGGCTCTTGGGATGATGTCCTCGTGTCCTGTGAGCACGGGGTCGGAGCTGGGCTGTGCCACAGCAGTTAAACCTGCAGATTTCCTCGTGGGTTTGTAACAAATGAGTGCTCCAGCACTCGCAGCAGAGATCTTAACTCCCCTTTTCTTCAGGGTCGAGAGGAAATTCCAGGTTTCTCCTGATGCAGAGTGGAAAAGGGAGAAGGATGTCCGTGATAAAACATCCTCCACTCCGTTCGTCAACAGCTTTTCTGCTCCTGCTGCCACCTCTTTCAGATTAAGGCGCTGTTTTGGGGTTCTAAATGGAAATGTCACTGAAAGATGGGCCTTGATTCCGATTTTTAGGTAATTAACAGGGAAAATTCTCCTTCTGCAGATGGCAACAGCGGGAATGGGACGGAGGGATTGTGATTTTAACTCAGAATCTTTCCTCCTGCCAAGTGCAGCACAGAAGGCCCAGCCTGAGGTCACCCTTCAGGTATTCTCAGGCCTCTGAACCGAAATGTTCCTTCACAGACACTTGGATTTTAATTTGTTCCCCGTGAAAAAACAAACTGAGGGAGCAGTGAGTGAGGTGGGACTGGAGAAAGACCATCAGCCTTCAGCAGGAATTCACTGCCGGGGATCCCGGAGCAGGGAGCAGTGAGGAAACACGGAGTGAAAATTCCTCACATACAAATGGTGACAACTTGAGGCACAGCAGTGCCTCTTGGTTTAATTAAAATTAATTTCTTTTCACTTTCTTCCTTCCTACTGCAACTCCTGTTATGAAGAGACCTAAAATAATTGCTGGTTTTGAGGCACAAGTAGCAAATAGTCAATTCAAATAGAACCGGATGAGTTTTACAAATAGGACTCCATTAATTTGAGTGGGTACCTGAAACCTCATCTCTTGTCTGTGGGATTTTTTTTCCAGATCTTTAAAATCTGTGACCGAGAGATCGTTTCATTTTTTCCCAGGAAAAGGGAGGGAATAGGAAAGGAGGAAAGGAGGAAAGGACAAAAGAAGAAAAAGAAGCAAAGCTTTCATCAGGTTCAGATCCAAGTCCTGCTTGGGTTCAGGTTTAGTTCAAAAGTGGATGTCTAGGTCTTGTTTTTCCTGACACACTTCCCTCATCCCAACCCAAACTGCTCTGAATTTGTCAGCGGGGAGCCTGAGGAAGAAATGGCTCTGTTTGAGTTGAATCAGAGCAGCGGCTCCGCCGCCTGCCAGAAGTGCTGACCTTTCCCAGTCTGAGGCAAATTGTCCTGAGTCTGTCCCATTTTCCAGAAAATCTCCACTGGCATTTCTGCTTTCCACCTTCTCTGTGAATAATCGGCTTAGGTGAGTTCACAGGTGTTTCTTAACACTTTCCATGCCATCCTTTTCCCCAAATCCGCAGGGACTGAGCCAATTAACTCAGCCTGAACTTAGCGGGAGGTGTGATCCTGGTAGCAATTAAAAAAACGTAAATTAAATATATTTCTAGAAGTTCAACATCTGCAGAGCTTGCACGGAAAATGCTCCCACTCCAAGAGGGATCTCCCATGGCTGCTGGGTGGAATCTGGTGCTAGCCTGAGTGACCTTGCCGCTTTCCTCTGGGAGTCTCCTGGATTTTTATGGAGCACGGAGTCCATCAGCTGGGAATGACTTTATGGAACGTCTCACTTCATTATTTTCAGGGAAACTGCAGCTCTGTGTCCTGATGCTGGAGCGTCAGGTGTAAGGGAAAAACCTGAGCAAACACGGCTTCCCTGCCCATTCCCGAATAAACGAGCTCTCCGTGGAGTGGATCACTTCTAATTACACCCCAAAATGCACCTTGGGGGGGTCACTGGGAGCCTGGATTAAATCCACTTGCAGGGGAACCTTTCATGGAGCCTTGGTTTTCCATTAATCCTCAGGCACCTCTCCCAGGGGGCTCCAAGGGGAAGGGATTGGATGGCAAAGGAGAAGGAGAGAGGGACAGAGAAGGAATGGACATTCCTGATGCTGGAGTATCAGGTGTGAGGGAAAAACCTGAGCAAACACGGCTTCCCTGCCCATTCCCGAATAAACGAGCTCTCCGTGGAGTGGATCACTTCTAATTACACCCCAAAATGCACCTTGGGGGGGTCACTGGGAGCCTGGATTAAATCCACTTGCAGGGGAACCTTTTATGGAGCCTTGGTTTTCCATTAATCCTCAGGCACCTCTCCCAGGGGGCTCCAAGGGAAGGGATTGGATGGCAAAGGAGATGGAGAGAGGGTCAGAGAAGGAATGGATGGGGAAGGGATGGCTCAGGAGAAGGATCAAGAGTCAGGATTATTTTAATTTCTAACCCCAAACCAGGGTGGAATTCATTCCAGGATAATGGATACAGCAGCCAGAGGGGATTTCAGCCGTGTGGTTCCCGTTCCTTCCCTCTCCTGCTGCTCCACCGTGTGACCTTGGATAACTTCTGATTCCCGCCTTTTGTCGCTCCCCCGCGTTTGCTCAGGCTGCTTCCCACCGGGAATTCGCACCATGGAAATTTCCATCCTTTCCCGCCAATCTCACCTGCACGGGATTTATGTTTTCCACCAGAGCTGAAAATGCTCATCCCAGATTTTCTGGAAGAGCTGCTTGGATGGAGTTTCTGGAGGTCACCCACACGCATCCCATCCAAATTTAATTTTCCTCAGAGGTCCGTAGGAAAGGAATTCATGGAGGACCTTGGATAACCACACTTCTTATTCAAGCAGCTGAGCTGAATTCCTGACTTTTGCTTTTTCCTTGAAAAGCTCGAAATAGGGAAAACTGGAATTTTCCCTATTGGGAATTCCCACTTTGGAATTCCAGTACCTGGCTGATCCTTGCCTTGAAAACTTACGAATGTTCTGGAATATCCTCCTGGCTTCGTGTGTTGGGAACCCCCACTCAGCCACTCCACCACAAAGACCTCCGTGGTGAGCAGTGCGAGGACAATTCCCGAGGATTTCAGGAAAATCCAGGGAATGGATGAGAACTGGACGTTTTACAGCCATTTAAACAATCCTGTTTAATTTGGGATGGAGACATAAAGTTATGAGGGGACTTTCGTGACTCTTTCCGAGCCAAACCTTAAATTAGGAACTAAATAACAGCAATAAAAAGGTTTGTTAGGCTGCCCCATTCTTTCCAGCTCTTTACAAATTTCTCAGTGGTCGCATTCCAAAAGGTGAATTTCCGGGAATAACATTTAGGGATGAAAGTGGAATAATTTTATTTCTCTCACACACACAAAGGAGAAAAATAGAAATGTTTTTACTGATTTTTTGCTTTCTCAGATTACATAAGTTGTATAAATTTAGGAATGTATTGTTCGGAAATCAGGGAATCATGGAATACTGAAATGGTTTCAGTTGGAAGCAACCTTAAGGATCCTCCCATTCCTCCCCTGCCATGGCAGGGACACCTCCCACTACCCCAGGGTGCTCCAAGCCCCGTCCAGCCTGGCCTTGGACACTTCCAGGGATCCAGGGGCAGCCACAGCTTCTCTGGGAATTCCATCCTAGCCCCTCCCCACAGTCAGAGCCAGGAATTCCTTCCCAAAATCCCATCCATCCCTGCCCTCTGGCAGTAGGAACCATTCCCCCTTGAATTTCCTCTTTAAATCCAGCATTCTTAGTTCTAGCTCTTCGTTCTTAGTTCCAGTCTTAGTTCTTGCCATCCGTTTCTGTAGGCAGCAAAAAAAAAAAGGAAAATAAAAGAGAAGGAATTAGAACAATTGTTTAGTCATTTTTCTCCCCATTTGGGCTCAGTTTGTCTGCAGGAGGATGGGGAACACAAGAAGTTGCACTTCCACTTTAAATCCAGCACTGTCAGTTCTGTTCATCCACTTTTTCCCCACACACCCTCCCAAATTTCATCCGCAATCCGGTTTTTCTTTTTAATCCGGGATTCCTCCAGTTCTTCTCCCCAGCCCACACAACCACCGCCGGCTGAAATCCGGTAGCACAGAAGCTGCTACTGCTCCCTGGATGGGCTGGAGCTGTGGATTTTCCCTGGCAAATCCTGAGACAATATTTGGAAGTTGTTGATTGGGAGCCGTTAAGTGCATTAATCATGGAACAAACACGCTCCCGGCCTGCCAGGCCTAATAAATCTTCCTAGAATTCCGCCTCCCGTCATAAACACATTCACAGGCACTTAAGCAATCCCTGGAAGATGAGCATTAATCCCCTAATTTGCTGAATCAGTCAGGATGAGCAGGAGCTGAGCTCCCATCCCAAGGGGGAAGTGCGGGATAAATTCTGGCGGCCAAGGATCTGACGGAGCAGCCTCCCAAAAAGCTGTTTGCACGTTGCAGTTATAATTAGTGCTGAAGCTCTTCCGCGCACAAGATTAGAATTTTATTGTGCTAAGATCTGGACTGAGTCCGTAATTCCCAACAGGCCATCCCTGTCCTGAGAAACTCCGGAGAAACTCTGGAGGAACTCCTGAAAAACTCCCAAAAAACTCATTTCTGGAGCAGAGGAAGAGCTGCCTCAATCAGGAATCAGAGCAGGAATTAAAACCACAGCCAAATATAAAATAATTTGCATAAGATTAGTAAAGAACACAATGGATTTAAGAATTAAGAGGGTATTTTTAAGTTTCTTTTTAGTTTTTTGAGCATTTAGCAGGATCCAACCCTCTTGTGGAAACATCAGCCCGATGGAAAGATATAAACCATAAGGAAGCTGCCAAGTCCCTCAGATTTTCAGGTCTGAGTGGAATTAGATCATTTAATTGGAATTAGATCATTTAATTGGAGTTTCTACTCCTCTCTCATTGTTTTATCTCACCCAAGCACGTTTTGGACCAAGCTTTTAGGGACAGGCACTGATTCCGTTCTTTCTGCAATCCTAAAAGGAAAATTATGACTCCACACCAATGGTTCTTCGATTTGATTTGATTTGATTCGATTAGATTTGATGTAATTTCGTTTCGTTTCGTTTAGTTTCATTTCGTTTTGTTTTATATAGACGAGTCTGTCCATGCAACCTGCTGTGTCCTGGAATCCCACAATGATTTGGGATGGAAGGGACATTAAGGATCATCCCATCCCACCCCATCCATGGGCAGGGACATCTCCCACCATCCCAGGTTGCTCCAAGCCCCAATGTCCAACCTGGCCTTGGACACTGCCAGGGATCCAGGGGCAGCCACAGCTTCTCTGGGAATTTCCAGCCCCTCCCCACGCTTCCAGCCAGGAATTCCTTCCCAATATCCCATTTATCCCTGCCCTCCTCCAGGGCTGTGGATCCGGACTCATTTCTGGGCTGAAGGCTGAAACTTCTTCCAACTCTCCCATGAAACAGGGCACATGAGAGAGGTGGGGGCGAGTTTGGGGTGGGGTTGTGAGGAAAGAAAGGAAGAGGGAAGTGCCCATCCATGGGAACAGGGGAAGAGGGATCCATTCCCTGGAACACCCTGAGGTCAGCAGAACCTCAAAGGAAAGGATCCATAATTCAGGAGAAGGGAAAAACAAGCAGCCGCTCTTCTCAAATCCCTCTCTCATCCTCTTTTTTAAAAATTCCTGCTGCTTTCCAAAATTTATGTGTAGTTAGAGAAATGGCAGCGGCCAGATCCAGGGGGGGTTTAATCCATTAATTTTATCCAAACATTTCTTCTGGGATGAAAATCCCTGGGCTTTGGAATGATGAGCAGGAGATTCATGTGGGGCTTCTTTTGACGAAGAAGGGAAACAAACGAGGGCAATTCCACCAGAAATCCAACAAATTTTTCTCTGGAAGAGTCGGTGCAGCAAAGGCTGGAAGATGGATTGGGGAAATTAAGATGAGGAAACTCCAATATCGATTTTTGCTTAGTCCAGAAGTACCTGAGACATGGGAATATTTGGAAGGTAGAAATCTGAGTGCACTAAAAGAAGCTGGTGGGATAGAAATGTATAATAAAATTCACAGAAATAACAAATTTTGGGTCAGAAAACAGAAAATTTACAGAGAGAAGAACAAAGTTTTGGGAAGATTCCCCAATGATAACAGAGGGAGAAAGGGTCCTTAATGGTTTTAAATGGATCTGGATAAATGAAGAGAGGAATTGAAAGATTAATTTGAGGAATCTCCAGGCAAATCTCTGCGAAAAGTCAGCTCCAGGGACAGAATTCCTGGGATTTTTCTTCCCTTTAATTAATGTTTTGTCTATTGGTCGCTGTTCTATTTCATCAGTTGTATCTAACAATTAATTACTTTGCATCTTGAAGTGGATGCGTGAAGGGGAGATGAGGATTCTCCTGACAGGGCCACGGAATTAAAATGGGAATTCTTGGATCACAGCATCATCCACCTTTCCCCCGTTCATCCTGCTTTTCCTCATTATTAAATTAGGATGTTGTCTTTGTTCAGGGCAAATTTACGGAGGAAATTTCCGGCAAAGCAAATTCAAGCGTCTCTTTTCTCCCGCCGGTTCGGGAGATGAAAAATCTCTTCCGAGAGAAGTGGAAAAAAAAAAGGCTGTTTATTCAACAAGCATGAAAAAATGAACAATATTAAACAATGAAACCTCTCATTTTTATGAAGAGATGGCAAATTCAGAGGGAGAGAGAAAGTCTTTTCGTGAGTGTAGTTTGGTTTGCTCAGTTTCTTTTTTTTCAGTCCCTCCTGGGCTGGAAAACGCAGCCTCCCGGGGCCCGGTGGGCCACAGGTGTGAGTTCTGGGTGTTTTTTCCTGGGTTTTCGGTTCAGAGCACGGTTGAACAGCTCCAAGAAAAGAAAAACCACAGTCTGGGGAATTTTTCTGCTCCAGCTAGCTAGAAAACTAAAACTAAAAGCAGAAGAGAACTCTTTTTTCTTGCTGTCCGTTCTACAGACAACACGGACTGAGAGAGAAAACTGAAGCTTTTATCTCTATGTTTTCAAAAACAACCACAAAAAAATTCCACGGCTTTTCCTTCTCCCCCCCTTCCCTCTCAGATTTAATTTTAAAGGTGCAGGCCTTATTTCTGTGATAAACAGACAAATGGGGATACCAGCATCATAAAGTCACCCCAGGACATACGTTCTTCCAGAAACTCATTCCTGTTACCAGGAAAATTCTCTTAATTTACAGCCTTATGCTGAGTTTAGATTGATTTATTATAATTATTTCCTCTCCAGCGTTTTAATTGTCTCACGAACAAACCCCGAATTTCTCTCAGCGGATTACACAAGACAAAAATTCCTGGATCATTCCAGACACTCTCATTTCCATTTCCAGGGAGTCCAATTAGTCCTTGCTGCGCTCCACTGCCAGTAGGAATTCACTTTTCCTTCCAGGAAGTCCTTGCCCTCCCAGCACATCCCAACAAGCAGGCTTTTCCCATCTTTAAAGTGCAAGGAATCGAGGGTTTGTATTTCTGGCCTCAAATTGGGAATTCGTGTAGTGGATCTGTGCGGAAAGAGTAACCCAAAAGTTCCCTTTTCCCACAGGAAAAGTCTCCCAGCATTAAATAAAAATGGAATAATGATCCCACTGTCCAGACACACCTTGGAAATCGAATGAATGGAGCTGACAGGAATGATTTGGGAGCCTAGAAATAATTTGTCATCGAGGGATTAAGAATGGAAAAGGCTTGGATTACAAGCACCGGCAGCAAATCCCTTTCCCATCCTGTGCTGCTGCTGAGGCCAGGATGTGTTTTACCTCTGTGAGCAGCACAGAATTCCTGCCTGGATCTGTGCTGGAGCTCTCCCTGTGTCCCGAACAATCCCTGCCACGCTCTTTGAACCCGCGGAGCAAGGTTGCTACTGAGATCAGCTTTGCCGAACGCTCCCTCCCTTCTCCACCCAAAATCTGACGTCGTTTCCCCGAGCCAGGAAAGGAGAGGCCGGGGGACTGTGATCCGGTTAGGATGGGAGAGGGAGCTGTATCCTGATATCCAGGGGCACTGCTGGGAGGCTGCTGGCAAAATCCTGGCAGTCACAGGTCATGCACCTGATTTTGAAACCAGCAGGCAGGTGCCGGGCATTTTCACCAATCCGACTTGTGAGGGGCTGGATATTCCCGCAAAAAAAGGGTTTTGCAGGATATCCGTGACCTCATCCCTCATCCTGAAGCTCCTGGCTCTTTGTAATCTCTGAATGTCAAAGGGAAGCTGGGAAAGACCGAGCTGCTCTTCCTCAGATCACGGCCGAAGTGCTGCCTGCCCAGTTTGGTGTGCCCTGGGATATTTCCTGGAAGAAGGAATCTCATGTTTTATAACCCTGTGGCTCCGATCCATCTCTCCGAGCTTTGGAGTAGCTCTGGAGTGACACAGCCCATCCACAGCGGCTGCTTTCCGTGCTGGGATTCTCCACGTGGAGCTGCCAGGCTAAAAAAATCACCAGAGAGGGTTTGGCTGAAGTCTGGGCACCCTGCAGAGAGGGTATTGATTGTCAGAAGTGGAAATTAATTAGTGCTGATTGGGTTTGTGGGTGGTTTTTTGACAGGCTGTATACCCTGGAATTCCATGAGCAGTGGGAACGAGGGAGTGCTTAAAGCCGTAATAAAAATGCTCCTCCCTTGACGTCCTAGACAGAGAAATCATCCAAGAAACACACCCTCCTTCCCAGAGCTCTTCCAGACACAGCCCCTGTGGGAATACTGGGCTCTCACCAGATCCCAGAGGGATCCTTCTGCTGCTGGAGGAGTGGGAAACATTAAAATGAGTTTCCTGGAAAGGATTCGCGGAGTTTCCGGCAGTGAAAGAGGAAGCGGGATAAACATCTGTCGATATCAACACGGGCAAACTTGAGGCTGACTTCCAGAGGAGCCCTCTGGGCTTAGGGGGAATCAATCGCAGGATTGAGGGGAGTCTTTGTGCCCCAGTTTTTAAGGAGAGAGAATTCCTGATCACTTAATGGTCAAATCATGTCCTGTCCTGGCATTGCGATCTCAGCCGGGCTGCAAACACCTGGAGATCATGGAAAGGCTGAGGAACGTGTCCCAGCCTGGTTTTTATTCACCTCGGCCAGGTAACACAGGGTCCCAGAGGATGGAAACAGATACAAAATTCCCAAAAAATCTTAATTTGTGATCAGCACGGTATTCACAGCAGGGCACCTTAGGCAAGAATGTTTGAGGCATTTCTTTCCTGCTTTTTATTCCATGGATCCTGTTCAAACCTCCCTTTCAGCAACTTCGTCATCCCTTTTCTCTGTCACAGTGAAATCCTGATGCTGCCTCTCATCTCTCACCTTGAATTTGAAAGAATTTGGGGGAGATACAAAATCGGGGATTTTCGGTGCTGTTGCTTCCGTGATATTCTGGGAATTGTTATTTATTTATTTAAGGAAATCACATGGAGCTCCATAAAGGATCTCCAAATTTTTGTAATTTTTTCAGTGATGATGTTTGTGACGTCTCAGATTTAATCACGAAGCAAAACTGGTTTTCAGCCTTCAGCTTCTGATCTGCGTCTTCCATCCCAGCTCCTTTTATCCAAGTTATTTTTTTGGAAGAGGACTCCATCCTCGCCATCAGCTACACAACGTTTTCCACACTATCTTCTCCAAAAATCCTCTGTGGAACTTGGAAAAAATTCCACCCGAACGACTTGCTGATAGATTGTGAAGATTCTTGGCAAAGGAATTTTGTCCTCCTTCCAGAAGTCGTTGCTTTCCACGGCAAAATTCAATATTTGCAGGAAAAGGAAATACCTGAAGGTCACAAATGTTCCCAGGGACGAAGCACAGCGGGACTTTGTGGGAGTTGTGGGGTTTGGTATCTCTGTTCCCTGGTCTGGATCCTATTTTTTGGTTGGACTGCATTTCCCATGATGCTGCAATTCCAAGGAATCTCATGATCTTCCCAGGGAGGCGAAACTATGAGGGATTTGCTGAAGTGAGCAGGAGCAGAAAATACTGGAATGTATTCCAATGAGAAACTGCCACCCATTTCCCAAACCTGTGTTTTCAGGCTTTAGCCAGAAGCTTTCATTCATTCAGCAGAGGGAATTTTAACCAAAAATCAATGTTTTCTATGGAAAAATCAACATTACATCCTAACCTAGTTGGTTTTGAGATCAGAACGAATCCCAGAGGAGCTATTCCCAAAGGATTTCAGCTGGTGTCAATTAGGAACATTTGTTAGGAGGGGATGCTGACTTGGAGGAGCTAAAGATTAAGCCAGAGTTTTTTAAAGCCCTGTGTGTTCTCCGGACTAAAAGTATTATGTATTTCCTCTTTAAATCCTAGCTCAGGAAAAAAAAAAGTGGAAGAATCCCACAAGTTAAGAACTGTTCTTCTTAAAAAAGTCTGTCCTATTATCCAGTTGTTTCAGCATTCCTGTTTTCCTGTGGACCTTAATTGATCTGATTTTTGGTGTGATCGGGTTTAATTGATCTGATTTTTCAGAGCTGTTCAGTTACCACCGATGTCATGTATGCCAGGGATGACCAGATCCGATGGAACTGCTGGATGAGGAGGATGAATCCCATGGAAGGCTGCCCTAAATTTTACAGACATTCCTGTCTTTCTGTGCAGCTGGAAAGATGGAAAAACGTCCCTTCAGGAGAAAGAATTGCCAGTGGTGGATTTTGGTGATCCCAGGACGTTTGTGCCGTGGATAAATGTGGGAGCTGCCTCTTCCCTGTCCTGGAGCTGGGAGTGCAAACCTTCAGATCCTGAAGCGAATGTATTTGTGGGAAGGATTTGTGGCTCCCCAATCCCTGGAATTTTTTTCCAGGCCAGGTTGGACAGGGCTTGGAGCAACCTGGGACAGCGGGAGGCGTCCCTGCCCATCAGGGGTGACACCAGATGATCCTCGAGGTCCCTTCCAACCCAAACCGTTCCACGATACCTAAAGGAGTGCCAGGGATCCTGGCAGAGCTCCAGGAACGGTTCCAAATTCATCCCCCAGGACACAATTCCGCACAATTCCCCACAATTCCCTACAGTTCCCCACAATTCCCAACAATTCCCCACAATTCCACACAATTCCCCACAATTCCACACAGACTCCGTCTCTGTTTCCCTTGCAGTGTATCCCTCTTGCTTGAGAAATCCCTATCCACACCCTTTTCTGGGCTTCCTAATCAGGGTTAGGGAAACAATCCACGTTTTTCTTGGTCACCTCAGGGCCATTTTGGATCAGATAATGAGGATGAGAGCAGGAATGATGTAATTACCCCCCAACCAAAATAATAATAATGATGATGAGAGTAATTAATGATTATTTCCCTTTGTGTGCTTGCCCGTTTTGGGGAGTTGATTTAGCTGTTTTCCATTAAATAAAAACGGGATTTGAATTGAAGAGGAATTAAAGTTAAACCAGGAGTTTTCACCTCCGAGGTCACTCGTTCCTGGCAGTAGTGGCCGTGTGTCAGAATAAAGCTGGGTTTAGAATTTAAAGGATCTGGAAAAGCCACACTTTGAGTTGCCTGTTGAAACTGCAAAGCATGGAATAATAATGGTTTTCCATTGGTTTCCAGGTGCTTTTCCCCATCTGGAGATACGGAGCTTTTACAGAAGGAAGGTAAAAAGACAAAATCTGGAAGTCTGTGCTCAAACTTCTCCCCAAATCCTTGGATTTGAGATGAAATTCCTGTCAGCTTCTACACTGATTGTTACATCCTCATGGACAGAGCCATAACCTGTGCAGGGTGTTACCAGAGCTCTTATAATTTAATTAATTCATTTTTCATTAAACAATTTAAACCAAAACAATAAATTAATTAGCCACTTAAAACACGGATTTAAAATTAAGCCCAGAACCGACTCAATTTAACACCCGTGACCCAGTTATCCTGGTCAACATCATCAGCTTTTCCTGCAGAAAAAATGGAAACTTTGCATTTTACAGGCACTTTTTAGACTCTGCTGGCTAAAAAGGGCCCCCTGACCACCAAATCGTATTTCCAGTATTTACTGTACATTATTTTTCCTCGGAGTTTCAGTTACCTCCGCGCATCCAGAGCTTCGTATCATTCCCATTTCCGCTTCCAGCTGGCTGAGGATGTTGGCAGGGAGGTTATCAAGCCAGATGCAATTTATTATTATTATTATTGTTGCCTTCTCCCTTCGTCCAAACGTTTTTCTAACCTGTGCAGCTCTCTGGGATCGATCGTCGCGGACGATTTTTCTTCTGCCAAGTGCTGAGCTAAAAACGTCTTTGCTTAATCAAGGAAATGTCCGCAGGGGCTTGACTTTGATATGGAGTATGATATCGAGGGCTTTTGATAAAAAATGTGGGAAAAAAAAAATTGGGAGGAATCCACCAACTGATAGCAAATTCAGGCTCTGGTTACAGTAGTTTTACTCCATAAAATATGACCCTATGGTGTTACAGTGCATTTCTCCGGGATGATTGGAATCAGATTGGGATTTTTTTCCCCTGAAATTCATAGTTAGAGAAATGCCAGACATCCATTTTTCCGTACTGAACCAGCTGTGGGGCTCCTTGGAAAACTGACGGAGCAATTGGATGTTGAGTCTTTGAATCCCAGGCCTTGGTACGGAGTTGTGTTTCATCTGTGGTGGCTTTTTCTCACATGAAATAGCTCCTTTTTCAATTTTTTTTGTCCATTGAGTCAAGAAATAAAGGAAGATCTCTGAGCAGTTCTCCAGAGGAGACCACGGGGATGTTCCGAGGGCTGGAGCCGCTCTGCTCTGGAGCCAGGCTGGGAGAGCTGGGAATGTTCATCTGGAGAGGAGAAGGCTCCAGGAAGAGCTCAGAGCCCCTTCCAGGGCCTGAAGGGGCTCCAGGAGAGCTGGAGAGGGACTGGGGACAAGGGATGGAGGGACAGGACACAGGGAATGGCTTCCCACTGGAGAAATGGAGATTTAGATGAGGTACTGGGAAGGAATTCCTGGCTGGGAGGGTGGGGAGGAGCTGGGATGGAATTCCCAGAGAAGCTGTGGCTGCCCCTGGATCCCTGGAAGTGTCCAAGGCCAGGCTGGACATTGGGGTTTGGATCAGCCTGGGATAGTGGGAGGTGTCCCTGCCCATGGCAGGGGTTGGAACTGGGTGATTTTTAAGGTCCCTTCCATCTGAAAATGATTCCATGATTTCATTTGTTGTGGAAGGGGCTTGGGAAACACTGCAATCAAACCAGACTCTTTTTATAAAATTAATACCTCTTCATTTCCTTGGATCCGATTAAAAAAGTTTCACAAAACTCATCTAGTAAAGCTTCTTTTGGTCACACCTTTTTCTGTAATTGTGCCCTTATTAAGAAGCCGGAATTACCGTTTTTTTAAAATAAAAATATCAATTAAAATCTGAAATACTTTATTCATAGTTTTAAACTCGCTCGAAATCTGAGTGTAAACGGCAATAAAATACATGGACACAGCGAAAAAAACGGGATTCAAGGCAAGGAAGCAGAGGTGGATCGGGATTACAGACAGTGATAGAAAACAAGTCGATTCCGAAATCCTTTTTGCACAATCTGGTGAGATCAGGAGGCGAAAGGCAGCACCTCCTCACATTCCTCTGGAAAAAGGGAGCGACCTGCGGCTTCCAGATGTTCCCAGAGGAAAACCAGGAATGCACTGGAACAGGGCTAGGCCACACCACAGGGGAGAAATCCAGCTGGGATTGAACCCGGATTTTCTAAGGAAGTCTATAGAGTCCGTGGCTGAAAGCTGGGAGGGCGTGGTGGGGAAAAAGAACTCGGCACTGCCTGAATTTATCCTGCTTTTCCTCCCGTACTTCCCAGTTCTGGGTTGGAGACGGGATACTGGCCCGGGTTACAGCCAGGTTTGGAATGCCTATAATCCCTGTTAATCTGAGTTTATAGGATCTCGTGGAACATGCAGGAAAAGTCAGTAGAAAAGATGAAATTTTGGTGTAGGTACTGATCTATCTTTGTGAAAATATTTAGATCTTTTCAGTATTTCAAATACTGAATTATCGCAATACTACATATTATGAATTTTTTTTTTTTTGCTTTGAAAATCACAATTTGATGTTCTCACAATGAACAAAATATAACAAATTATGGAATATAAATGGATACAGAAGGTGTTAAAATTTGTTTATTTTTTTCAATTGCCAATGGAAATTTTTTTCGAAGTTTGCAGAAATTATTCCATTTTTCCCCGAATTTATGTGTCCTGACTTGAAACAGATTGAGAAATTAATGGGAAAAGTAAGTCAAAATTCCCAATAATGTCAACTTTCTTCCAACAAAATAAATAAGTTTATGATTTTATATATCAGGAAAGGTTCTTTCCCAGTTTATTTCAAGCCTGGAAAAAAGTCTTTAATATTTTTTTTCCTGCTCACTTCTTTTAGGGAAATTTCATTTTATGGAAATTAGAGGATTAGGAAATATTTTCTAATCAAAGACAAAATGTTCATCAAAAAACACCCCGAACAGATTTTTTTCTTGCTTTTAAACCCAGGCTGAACAAATCCATAAGGTTTGACCTTAATAGAGTTAAAACAATAATAAAATAATTATAAATAATTATTAAATACTAATAAAATTCTGTTATTAGCAAATAATAAAAGTAAATGAAGCCCTGTGTAAGTGTTTTAAAACAATTAATAAAATGAGCTAAGATAATACCCAGAAAATTAAGGCATGGAAGTCCAATTTGTGTTTATATCCAGTAAGAAACCTTTCTCTGGGATTGATCCAGCAGAACATCCAGGAGATCAGGGAATCTGCCAGGATTTTGTCCCAGAATTTATGGATGCACTGACCCGCTACAAACCCATCTAAAACTGAACTCCAGATTTCCGCGGTCGTACGAGGGAGCGTTACCCCCACTGAGATCCAAGATTAATTCTGCTGCGTGTCTGCTTTCCAAGCCGTTCCTTCCCTGTTTTCCAAGAGGAAATTTGTCACGTTTCTTCCACTCGCAGGAAAACTTTCTGAGAGCACAACAGGTGTTTCGCTGGAATGGGATAAGAGCAAAACCAACGGACAAAGCCCTCGGCAAAGCTTTCCTCCCACCTGCCCCTTCATGGCCTTCTCCAAGCTGTAAGGAAAACATGGAAGTTCTCCAAAATCCCCTCAGCGAGGTCTGAGGTCATTCCACGCTTCAGCTGCTCACCCAAGGTGACCTCATAGCCAAGAGCGTGACCGTATTCCCGTTAAATTGATTAATGGCGGAGCAATCACAGGGTTCCAGCGCTCCTGCCAGCAAGGAAGGCCTTGGAAGCACGGGGTAATTCTCCAAGGCATTTTTTTTACAAGATCCTCATTCCCTGGGTTCTTGGAGATGGATTTTTTTTTGGAGGAAAGGGCACAAAAACAGGAGCTTGATGAATCCACTTCCAGCTGTCTGGAAAGGATCTGTTGGAAATGTGGGATGAGCTGGAGGAGTCATCCCGGATTGTGTAACTCAGCCTCTCTTTGCTGACAGTATTCATGGTTCTGTCTGATTTATTTGATTAATTGATTGATAAATTGATTAACAGTGGAACAATCAAAGGATTCAAATTCTCCTGCCAGCAAGGAAGGCCTTGGAAGCACGGGGTAATTCTCCAAGGCATTTTTTTTATGAGATCCTCATTCCCTGTGTTCCTGGAGATGGATTTTTTTTTGGAGGAAAGGGCACGTGGAACCGGAGCTTGATGAATCCACTTCCAGCTGTCTGGAGATGTGGAATGATCTGTTGGAATCATCCTGGACTGTGTAACTCGTCCTCTCTTTTCAGATGGATTTTGTGGTTTTTACAGATAGCTGGGAAAAAAAGAGGAGGAATTGGAATCATTAAGATCCTTTTCCTTTGCTCTCCTCCATTTTTCAATTGCAACAAAAAATGTTCAAGGAATGAAACTTAATGCATCCAAATTTGTATGAATTCCAGGTGAATTTTGTGGACAAGCCAGACATTCCTTCTGAGCAATAGTTATGACCATGACCAGGAAACAATCACCAAAACTGAAAAATCCCAGCTACTCCTCTGTTTTCTGGGAAGGACAACACTCCAAGTACTGCAATTCTTCTTTTAAACAACTTCTTGGATTTCTGCCCACCAAGGGTCTGGCACAGGAGGTGAATTCATAAAATCCCAGAATGGTTTGGGTGGGAAGAGGCCTTAGGGGTCATCTCATCCCACCCCTGCTCTGGGCAGGGACACCTCCCACTGTCCCAGGCTGCTCCAGGCGCTGGCCTTGGACATTCCAGGGATCCAAGGGCAGCCACAGCTTCTCTGGGAATTCCATCCCAGCCCCTCCCCACCCTCCCAGCCAGGAATTCCCTCCCAATATCCCACCTAAACCTCCTCTTTGTCGATTTGAAGCCGTTCCCCCTTATCCTGTCACTCCATGCTCTTTTCCAAAGTCCCTCTCCGACCTGGAAGTACAAAAGGCCACAATGAGGTGACCCCAGAGCCTTTTCCAGGCTGAACAATCCCAACTCTCCCAACCTTTTGCCTTGTCTGCTTTTCCCATGAAAACCTCTAAAGACAAACGTGAAATCCTGGCTCCACCTCAAATCCAGTGGAGAAAAATTGATGGGTAAATTCCATTTTCAGCCCCTCCTTTGGATAAATCACACATTAAACCCATTAAGTTTATCTTCATCTACCAATTATCATTAACCAAGTTAATTATCTGGGGTACTGTTGCCTACAGATAATCAGATTAATCCCATCACTAATTATTTTGAAGGTTTAAAAATGTCCTCATTAATTATCACTACGGCTACTAAAATAATTTAGATTTGATAAGGCCCAGTCCTATTGAGCTTTAATTGTGATTAACAAACAAGCGGCTTAATTTTTTTCCAAGTTGTTTTTAAGGAATATTTCCTTGTTTATCTCTCTGGTTTAGGGAAATGGAAAGGCTTTGTTGCCTGTTTTGAGGGGCTTTTAATGGCTAAAATAAAAATATTTTTATTTTAATTTGATTTCCAGGTTTGATAAAAAAAAATTTTCTATTCTCTTTTATTTCCTTTCGCTTTGTATCATCAGAGGACTTTTGCTCTGCATTTAAAATTTCTTTCTGTTCGTGGTGCTTTTTTGTTTTGTTTTTGTTTTTGTTTTTGATTATTTTAAGAGGAGACTTGGAGGGACTAAAAAACCACATCGTTCCTCCAAGTTCCAAAATATTTACACAAATTTTTGCCTTTGGTGAAGTTCTGAAGCGCTTTTTAAGCCATGGATTATGAAATGCCTTCTTTCTTTGAAGTTATCGAAATGAAAATGCAATTTTATTATTTATTTCCAGAAAACAGTACCTGGGCACCCAGTCCAAAACACAGAACAGGAAAAGGTCATGGAGATTCCCTTGGGAATCTTTGTTTCCTATTAACTTTTCTGCTGCTCTTTGGAATCTTTATTTCCTATTAACTTTTCTGCTGCTCTTTCAAGTCCATTTTTACATGCAGGTAAAGTTTTTTTCAGGATACATTGTTTAAATAAAAATAGGATTTCCATATTAATATCTTCTCCATAAAATCTTTATTTGTTTTTCTCCTGTGACTGTTTATTGTTATTTTCCCTTCGTAACTTTAGAGATGAAATAACCCCAGACTGACATCCTCCATCAACGAAAATCCAGTCTTTTAAAGGAGCAGAGAAAATGAAATCCATTAAAATACTGATAAAGTGTAATGGAAATATTGTAATATTTCCTTTTTGAAGGTAAAAAACGACTTTTAAGTGTCTGAAATTTCACTGGGATATGGAAGCATCTGGGGAAGGCTTTTGAGTGCTCTGGGGCAAAGTCTGCTGAGGGATTCCACAAAAAAGATTGGAGTGTTGGGAGGTTTTATCACGGCTTTTTACGGGATTTTTGCTCGACTGAGAAATCCCGGATTTCCAGGATGGGGCAGGCTGGAAGGGACCAGAGTGGGGCAGCTGGTGGCATCCCAGTGCCGTGCTCCAGCAGGGCCATCCCAGACAGCCAGGGACAGCCAGGGACACACAGGGACACTCAGGGACACTCAGGGACACTCAGGGACACTCAGGGACACTCAGGGACACTCAGGGACACTCAGGGACACTCAGGGACACTCAGGGACACTCAGGGACACTCAGGGACACTCAGGGACACTCAGGGACACTCAGGGACACTCAGGGACACTCAGGGACACTCAGGGACACTCAGGGACACTCAGGGACACTCAGGGACACTCAGGGACACTCAGGGACACTCAGGGACAGCCAGGGACACCGAGGGACAGACAGGGACACCCAGGGAGAGACAGAGACAGCCAGGGGCAGCCAGGGATGGACAGGGACAGCCAGGGACAGCCAGGGACAGCCAGGGACACTAAGGGACAGACAGGGACAGCCAGGGACACACAGGGACACTCAGGGACACTCAGGGACAGACAGGGACAGCCAGGACTGAAGGCCCCTCTCAGCTGGTGCTCCTCTCCAGGCTGAGCAGCCCCAGCTCCCTCAGCCTCTCCTGGGCAGGGAGATGCTCCAGGCCCTTTTGATGCCTTGGAGTGGCTGCCTAGAACAGAGGCTAGACAAGATGTAGAGATTAAAACTTGGTGTTTATTAAAGATAGGTATTTTTATTAAAAATTCACACCTTGGGCAGTCAGAAGCCTCTGAGAGGGGCTGCACCCAAGATGGACGACGGTCACGAATTTTTCAGACAATTATAAGTTTGGTCCATTTACGTATCAGTGGTTAATCCTCCAATTACAGCTTCAGGTAATGAAGTCATATTCCTCCAGTTTGCTCTCCTCCAAATTTATTTTTTTTTATACTTTTCGGGGCCTGAGGCTGTAGGGTGTCCTTGGATCTCAGGCCTAGAGGGATGGTTTTGTCTGACCGAAATGTGAAGGCAGTTAACTAACACTTTATATGGAGTTCGGAGCTATGCACCAAGGCAGCACAGGATTTGAAAAACGCAAAGGTTAAAATCCTGAGGCATCGCTTCCTCAGGAGCTCCGTGTCCCTCCTGTGCTGAGGAGCCCGGAGCTGGACACAGCGCTGCAGATGTGGCCTCAAACCTTTGGGAATTTCCATCTTCGAGCTGGTCCCTCGCTTTTGCTTCATCCACTGACGGATTTGCTCAGGCCAGACCTGCAAAGGCTGGGCAGTGCTTTCCCTGTGGCAACGATTTGCCAAGATAGGCACTGTCTGGTTTTCCAGGCATGTCAAAACATCCGTATGTACTTCCTAGAAGTCTTTCCGTCTGGAATTGGAATCGAGGCAGATTGGAACACGAAGCAAGCAGAGCCTGCTATTAATTAGGGCTGCCAGAACTCTTGCCTGCCTTCAGTGTTGGGTATTTTTGACGTGATCCATTGGAACAGGCGCTGGTGGCTGCGGTGCTTTGCACCAAGCCAAGTCTCAGATGCTTTCCAAGGTTCCTTCCAGCCCCCCGGGGATCGTGGGGTCACCTTTATTCCTGTGGAATGGTTAATAGCCAGTCACGATTCCTGTTATCAGATGGGGGAGGCTGATAAGGGGCTGTGAGCAGAAAAAGAGCTGTTTTTCATCGCCGGGGTTGTTTAACAAACGTGTTGCAACAGAAGTTTGAAGCCTTCAACATCCAAACCCCAAAGCATTTCGCACTCCTAACCTCCTCCTCCTGCCTCTCCTCTCCTCCAGGAACAGAAGGAGGTAATTTCCAAGGTCAGCACGTCCCCTTTTATTCCGATGCTTCTTTGAAAGAGAAAGAAGGAAAGAAAGAGACACATTCGTCTTGACCCGTGAATTCCAAGCTTAAAAGGACTCTGCTGAATAACCCTCCCCTGATCTGAAAGGCTCATTGCTGACATACCTCGGGAACAGCCAGATCTGATAGGGAATATCGCTCAGAATTCTTTCATGTAGCTCGTTTCCTAATCTCTTCGCTCCATCACTGGAAGGTTAATAGGAAAAACAACAAATGGGAATATTGCTGCAATCAGGCAAAAATCCCAACTCTGTTTACATGGTTACACAGCTTTCATGTGCAGACAGCAAACAGATGGCTCCCTGAGCAGAAAGACACCTAAATTCGGAGTTGTTTCTTTACTGGGATAGAATTCCCTCTTCTACCTTGTTCAGCGGGGTCTGGAGGTCAGCACTGGGATGAGGGGTGGGTCACTCAAGGTGCTACAGGGGTTCATGGCAAGAAGCGCCAGAGAACTGAGAATTAAAACGAGTTTTGATGCCCCTGTGTGAACAAAACCAACTGCAAAGGGCACTACTGGGTCGGGATAACCCCGGGATCCATCCAGGCTGGGGACGAAGGGATTGAGGGCAGCCGTGAGGAGAAGGGCTTGGAGGTGCTGCTGGGTGAGAACTGGACATGGCCTGGCCGTATTCACCGGGNCAGTGGGAGGTGTCTCTGCCCATCGCAGGAGGTGGGAATGGATCATCTTTTGGCCCCTTCCAGCCCAAACCATTCTGGTATTCTATGAAATACCTGATGCTGCAGGAGAAAAGAAGATGGAACCAGGAGCTTCTCAGTCATACCCAGAGCCAGAGAAAGAAGCAAACCGAAATACAGAAAATTCTGTTTAAACAGAGGAAAAAAATTTTTTTTTTTATTTTTTTTTTTTTTTTACTGGGAGAGCAGCTGAACATCGGGATAGATTATCCAGAGAGGTTGTGGAGATATTCAAAACCAGGAGTCCGTGCTGACTGTTTGATGCTGGAGGAAAAGATGGTGCATCCTGCCTGGATCAGGCTCCACACTGCAGGAAGACCAAGGAAAACAAATCCTTGGGAGGCAGAGGGTAAAGCAAATTAAAGCACCTTGTCCCTCACCCTGAAGGTGAGAACACAAGGCCTGGATAAAAGCGAAAGAGGAGGAAATTCCAAGTGAGAGGGATGGGGAAACCCTCGGCAGGGAAAATGCTGAGTTACTGCTGCTCACAGAGTCTCAGGACAAAGGGGAGGATTTTTTTTCCTCCTCCTTTCTGCTCTTGCTGAGTTTCAGCATTTCGGGTTTGACTTGGGATGGAGCTGATTTTTTATGGCCTCACAGCTGCTGGGAGGTTTGAAACAAGACTGAAGTGGGTATAAAAAATCCCCAATGACAGATCTGGGTGAGCGCTTTGCCAGGGTATCAATAACAGCATCAAATTATGCTCAGAAATGGGAAAGATCTCATCCAACCCATGTTGAAATCAAGGGAAAAGACTTTCCTGGACTGTGGAATGGTTCGGTCAGGCCTCAGGCACGGCAATTAGAGCAGATATTGGACAGATTTTGCTGCAGGAATCACCAGAGGGAATTGTTAATGCGTTGACAGCACCACCCCACACGTGTAACCGAAAACCAGCACAAAACCCCTAAAATATTTGCTCATCTCCATCATTTGGACCAGTCTGGAAAGCCTAAGGATTAACAGATTTTGGACTATGAGGTTTTTCCCATATAAATTAATTTTCAACACGAGGACAAACAACCTGGCACAGCCAGAGCTGTTTTTATTGATTTTGGTTTTATATATTTGTGGTTTTTTCAGTTATTTTGGTCTGATTTCTCCCCGTGCTGCAGGATGATGGAGAAGGAGTCTCCAGGATCCAGTCCCTGGAGTTGGAAGTGTTTAGGCAGCCAGGCAGTCCTGACTTCCTCAAAGCCTTGGCTATGGACGTTATTTTTCTGTTACTGTTCAAATTCCCTGAAATAACTTTAATTTTCAACACACTGAGGCTGAAAAGAAGGAGATGAATTGTGGGAAGCTTTAGTCAGGGTTGAGGGTTTAACTTGAACTTTTGAATGGCGATTTGTAAAACAAAAGAAAGGCTCTTTTCCCCTTTTTTTCCCTTTTTTTTTTTTTGCAGGTGAGTCTTGCTTGAGTAACTCAGAACCATTCAGGTAATTGGTACCATTCACTTGTACATTGAGATATATGAAGATATATTCAGATATAAACAGATATATGCAGATATATACAGATATAAACAGATATAAAAGATACGTACAGATATAAACAGATACATGCAGATATATAGATATATATACAGATATATTCAGATATAAACAGATACATGCAGATATATACAGATATAAACAGATATATACAGATATAAACAGATATATTCAGATACACACCCACACACGCCTGGGTGAAATCCCACACCAACATTTTCCCTCTCAAATAAGGCACACTTTCCTTGTCTCTTCTCTGTGTGGTTTTCTGTATTTATATCGGCATTAAATGTAATTTATTACGTTTGCAGCCTTGACAGTGTGAACACATTGCCATTTATTAGGCGTTGGCAAGGCATTAAAACATCTGGTTCCTAAGAAACACGGGATTTTTCTGGAGCTTTTGTTCCGTTAGATGGAATTACTTTGGGAAAACTTCCAGAGAGGAACCTCTGGCTCGACAGCTTCCAGCCACATTCCTGCAAGAGCCCTTGGCATCAGCAGCAGGGGAAGTTTGGGGGTTGCTCTTTTGATAGGTTGAAAAATCCAGGGGACAGCAGGGAATAAGAGGGAGGGAAGCACAGGGAAAACACTGGGAGAGAGCCGGGATCTAATCGTGCACTGCCTGAATTTTGTAGAATTCCAGGATCATTAAGGCTGGAAAGAACCTCCAAGATCATCAGCCCAGCCTTTAATTGAACACCCCCATGTCCACTAAACTGTGAATGGCCACGTTTGTTCATTTTTTGAACACCCACCTTGTGTCAGCCTCATCCGTGGGCAGTTTATCCCCAGAATTCCCTCGCGGCTGGAGCCTGACTGATGGGAAGGATCCGAGCGTGTGACAGCTCCCAGCAGAGGTCAGATGTGGGAGGAGGGAAACCTGGATTTGCTACATCTGTACCAGGAGCAGCTCCAGTCCTCTGAAACAGAATTTTAATCTCAAAACCTTGGGAAAGTTTTTGTTGGATGTCTGTCAGTCTCTTGTTCCTTTGGAATAATGATGGAAAAACTTGAACAAAATCTGTTCAGTCCTAAAAATGCCCGGGGATGGAGGTTGTGCTGCTATGGAATTCCAGGAAAGACACTCAGGAAGGACAAAAAACCTGTCCCAAGGTCGATAGCAACAGCAGCAGACTTGGGATGAGAACTTTCAAGTGGCAACTGGCCACAGTGAAGGAAAAAACCAACCCCAAAAGCAGATTAGCATTGAACCAATGTCAAATAAAATACTTCCGGTCAGCTCGGTGAATCCAAGTGAAACAATCCCGTTTCAAGGAATGCTGAAATATTTCTTTTTTTTCCCGCAAAAAAAAAAAAAAAAAAAGCTGAAGAAAAACATTTTGACAGATGCATTTCCATTTAGTGAAAGAAGGAAGAATTAATCTTCTCATCCTAATTCGGAATGAAAGCAGATGGTGCAATCTTAGAATCCCTCCCAGAATCCAAAATCCTAAAGTTCAGTGTAAGGAATGAGGGAAGTAGATGAGCAAAGTAGGTCATAACAGAACTTCTGGAATTTGGGAATCTGGGAATCTATTCCATAGCCTTGCACATTTAAATATGCACGAAAATAACCATCCTAGTACCTAAAATTTTGTGAAGGAATTGGATGTATTCCACTGATTTAAAAAATCCCAATGACTAAATCAAATTCCAAACACTCTCTTTCCCAAAGGTAACAGTTTTAAATGATGGCAAAACCAGAAGAAAATTCTTCCTTTAAAATCATGTATCCAGCCATGGATTGTTCTCCTACCTCAGCTCTGCTGGAATTCCCTGCTGCATCCTGGGAATTCACACTTTCACCTTCATCAGTCTGATTCCTGCCATTTTTCAAGGTCCTGGCTGGGATATTTCCTGATACTGATACTTCCTGCCATTGTTTGCTGGTTTTTGTCCCTTTGGAGCAGAACAAACCTAAAATTCTGGCCTAAAATTCCATGGGAGCTTTGGAAATCTGTGGAGGACTTACAGGAAAATTAATCTTCATGAGGCAGAGCCTTCTTTTAACAGCAATTAATTCCTTGGTGGATGGACAGACCTACAGAATTCCTGGACCTCTCCTGAGGAAGTGAGGATCTCCTACCGTTTTTTGTCCTATTATGTTTAAATTCACTCTGAACACCTGCCAAAAATGAAAGCTTTTAAGCCAATGACAGTCCAGAAAAAGTTGAAATCCAAGTGTGGAACCAGCAATATCCTCTTGATCTCCTTCATCATCAGGAGCTGTAAAAAAGTGCTTAAAGCCAGGTTTGGGGGACAAACCAGGGCATCCTCTGGATGAAAATAGTTGGTATCACCCCTTGGTGTGGCCAGCCTGCTTCTGCCAGACTAAACCGAGGGCTGTGTAGGAAAAAATAGACAAAAAAATTGGTTCTAGGTACGAGGAGCCTGTAGAGCATCCAGGGGTTGGCTTCCTGCTCCTCAGATCCAACCGGGAATTGCACAGAGGCGAAGAAGGAGCTGAGACTGGCGTGGTTGATCTGTCCCAATCTGAGAGCCACCGAGAGAAAGAGAGGGTGGAACGGGGGGCTGGAGCACCTCTCCTACAAGGAAAGGCTGAGACAGCTGGGATTGTTCTGATGCCGTTTGGTTTTTGCCTCTTTTTCTTCTGTATGTTCTCTGTATTCTTCACATTTGTAGCTTTGCAGCCTATTGTGTTAGTGGCTGGTTTTCCCAGTGCTTTTCCATGGCCTTTCCCTGGGCAGAAAGACAAAACAAATTCCAGAGCTCCAAGCACTGGAGGGTACAAGGCTCCTGTGCTGTCTCAGTTCTTCCTGGGAATCAAGGCTGAGAAGAACTCTTCAAGATACATTTCGTGGACAAAGCACGGCCAGTGCTGAGGTGGGGGCTCCAGAGAATGGGTTTGACCTGGGGGGGAACTGCATCACCACCTGTCCTCCTAATTGGTGCTTTTTATCAATTAGTTAATTTCCTAAAACCCATAACAATGTACTCATCCCTGTGAGGGGTGGGCTTTTGTGGACATCTTTCCATAACTGCCCCTGAAGGCCTTCAAATAAAGATCTGCTCTTATATTGCCTCCTCGCTAAAATTATCTCGAGTTTCATGTCTGGGTTGAGGAAGAGGCAACAGTTCATCCTGGGGAAGGAGCTGGGGACTCCTTACTGCAGCCTTTCAATACTTTAAGGAAGATGGGGACAGATTTTTAACCGGGCCCTGCTGTGACAGGACAAGGGGTGACGGTTTTTAACTAAGGGAGGGTTAATTCAGACCAGATATATGAGGAATGTTCTGTGACCACAGTGGAGAAACTCTGGCACAGGTTGCCCAGACAGGTGGCAGATGTCCCATCCCTGGAAATATTCAAGGTCTTGGAGCGACCTGATCCAGTTGAAGATGCTCATTGCAGGGATGGGGCAGCCACAGCTTCTCTGTGCCAGGGCCTCACCAACCTCACCGGGAACAATTCCTTCCTAAAATCCAGTCTAAACCTGATCTCTGCCAGTTTGAAGCCATTTCCCTCGTCCTGTCACTCCAGTTCTGGTCCCTCTCCAGCTTCCCTGGAGCCCCTTTGGATCCTGGATGGTGCTCTGAGGTCTCCACACAACCTTTTCTTCTCCAGGTCTCCATTGGGAAGGTTCTCCAGTCCCCTCATCCACTCCATGGCCTCCCCTGGACTTTCTCCAACAGTTCCACGCCCTTTTTATGTTGCAGGCACTGGAATTGTCCACAATATTCCAGGATTTGGCTGGTCAGGCCCAAACACTGCCTCACAAACGCAGGACCCAGTGTGTCCCCTGTTTCAGCAGTGCCCCGTGTGCCTGTGGGTCACCAGGCCTCATTCCTGGGCCTTCCAGGAAAAAAGGATAAGCAGAAAGCACACAGCAATCACTGGAAAAAGACGGAAAAGGCTTCCCCTCTGGGCTGTCCTGTGTGAGGAATGATATTTCTATCCAGTGATGTTCACTAGGAGGGGCCTAAGGTCACAATCCAATAAATTTAATAAATTAAACACCGAAGCCTGAAAGAACTCGCCCTCAGGGAGAGTTATAAAACAAAGCCTACACTCGCACACACACACACACACATAGAAGCTGTATTTTTCATTTTCCAGGATAAAGAGTCAGTCGTGGAGCCTTCTCTCCAGCCGCTGTGGTTCCAGAGGGAAGAGCCAAAAAGGCCTGGAAAGCAGATTTATCTCGTGTTACTGGCCTGGCTGGAGGAAGCTTAGTCCCCTGTTAGCATAAGGGATGACTGCAGGAATGTGGCCTCCCCGTGTGCTGCTCTGACTGTTTTCCAAAGCCACTGGCAGTGGGAAAACTGAGGGAAAGGTATTCCAGTCCTGAGGGAAAGGTGTTCCAGTCCTGAGGGAAAGGTGTTCCAGTCCTCAGGGAAAGGTGTTCCTGCTTCAGCTCGGATTAGGGACAGCAGGTACGGCCTGGATGTGGAAGTGCTGCATTGAAGGCTTTCCCTCCTAGTTCATCTGGTTCCACTCCCAATTCCTTACAACTAATTTTGGAACTCTGGAAAGATAATTTCGGGCTCTTCAGGCCACTTGCAGAGCTCTGGAGAGGTGAAATGTTCTTATCTAAGTCTTATCACTTACCTGATTTGATGGGTATCCACACGGCCATGGAACACGGAACAAAACATCCGAGCCTGTCCCATTCATCCGTGGCTCTCTTTTTAGGAATTGCTTTAATTTTATGAAAGAAAAAAGGCAAAATAATCTGAATTTTGAATGAATTCTGGCTTTTGAGAAGCGCAGTCTGTTGTCAAGAACAGACAAAGCTGTTTCTAGTTAAAAGTGGAAATGTTTTCCTGCAAGTGTCCTCTCCGAAGCCGCTCACTTGATTTTCATTTTGAACAGAAATAAAAACATGTTCAGGGGCTGTTGTGGGTCTGGTGTGAGAATCGGTGACAATGAGGTGCTTGAATTCAGCACAAAAGGAGAGGAGGGTGAAGTGGATTGGCTCCAAGCAAAATCCATTAGCGCTGTAACCTGTTTGGGATCACGGCCAGCAGGATTCTGCATGGAATTCTCCAAGAAAACCCGAAGCAGGGAGGGATCACAGTCCCTGGGCTTCTGACAAGAAATAGCTCTGGAGGAAATCCTAAAATGCACTCGATTCAATATAAAGCTGGCTCCATCCCATTTGGAACAGGAAAAAATCCCAAGTACGTGGGTGATTGCTCCATGTGCTGCTCAAAGCCCTGGTATTCAGGGATACTCTGGAAAAAGGCAGAGATTGATCAAAAACAAACAGGCAGAGCCAAACGATCCTTGTTAAGGAAAAATCAGAATTATTATTGCTGGCAAGAGACTTAATCAGTCGTGAGTGATGAAACAGATGAAGTTGGGCTTCCTAGAGCACAAGATCTCTCTCAAGGTTAAATTCTTGTGCGTCTACTGAAGTTTGGGTTAAAGGAAATCTGAAATTAGGGATTTTGTGTGATCTCCTGCCTCTGTAGACCCCTAAGCGCTTAATATGGGCAAGTTGAAGTTTTATTTTGGTGCAACACTCCCAGATTCTCTTTCCCAACCACACTTTTCCTTCGTAACTGTAGGAAGCTGGAAATTAAACTGTTAAATTTGACAGTAGTTGAACAAAGGGTTCAAAATTATTGCAAGAAGAAGAGTTCATAATCGTTGCAGGCTGCATGGACATGGCACAATCCATCCAAATTCCTCAAGATTCCTGGGATAACATTTCTGTAATTCTGTAGTCCTGTAGTTCCAACTTTATGCCATCTGCTCTTCCTTGCACAGGGGGATTTTGGTTCCAAAACTCTTCATTGCACAGGGGATTTGACTCCAGAACTGTTCCTTGCACAAGGGGATTTTGATTCCCAAAACTCTTCGTTGCATTGGGGATTTTGATTCCCAAAACTCTTCATTGCACAAGGGGATTTTGATTCCAAAACTTTTCCTTGCACAGGGATTTTGATTCCCCAAACTCTTCATTGCACAGGGGAATTTTGATTCCAAAACTCTTCATTGCACAGGGGATTTGACTCCAGAACCGCTCATTGCATGGGGGAATTTTGTTTCCAAAACTCTTCCTTGCACAAGGGATTTTGATTCCAAAACGCTTCCTTGCACAAGGGATTTTAATTCCAAAACTCTTCGTTGCACATGGGATTTAATTCCAACACTTTTCCTTGCCCACCTGACAACAATGAAGCCGAAACAGCCAAGATCCATGAGATTGGAGCAGTCTGTAACTTCCCCAGGAGATTCCTTCCAGGGGTTTTTGGCAGGTTTGATCCTACCGGACAATAGCCGGAGTGTTCAGGCTGAGTGAGCTGAGAATTGGCACTGGGATGATTCCTTCATCCTAAAATTCCTCCAAACTTTACCTTGTGGTGTGGCCACAGTAGCAGCACTCAGGGGTCTCCCGAGGGTACTTCAGCGCTTCCTTGAGCGAGGCCAACGCTGACAAATCCGACTCTAAACCATTCCTACGCTCCATTTATCCTTTTAAAGACAGACGCGCATCATCAAAAATGCTCCGGCCTCTGCAAGGGAGCTTTTGGAGACGGTGGGAGATCTTCATCTGGAATAACAATCCAGGCATGAGGCTTTAGCACAGGGATATTTTCCACGAGCAGATTCCCGTTTCCTAATGCAGCCTGTTTGACGTGGGATTTGACAGCTGATTTTTGCAGAGGCTCTTCCCCCACAAAGCACCTCCATGCTTTGGAAGGTTTCTCGGCGGAATTTATAATCCAGATGTGACTTCAGCTACTCAGACCCAGAGCAGGCTGGGTTTTGGTGCTGAGAAACATCTGCACAAGGAGTTTTGATGAGGAAAAAGTGCTTCCAGCTCCAGGATTAGTGTTTTATCCTGTCTTATCCCGTGCTCTGCCTCTTGCATGTTAATAACCATTTTAATGTGCCTTTCTGGTGGAATAACCGGGCCATTAAGGGATGAAAGGATTTAAAGTTATTATCATTAGCCTGGAACTCTGGCGGAAAGGAAAGATGAGACTTTCTTCGACTGTATTTTGGAACAGATTGAAATTCAGAGTGTTCCTGGGAGTTGCTGCTTTGGAGACTCCCTGTCCTGTCCTATCTAGAAGATTTTGGTGCTTCCGTGGGGGATCAAATCTCCTGATTCTCCTTAGACCTCTGATACGGCAGTTATGGGACAAACAGAGGCTGGTGCTGATGGCCAGGCTGAAGCTGCACCCAGCATATTCCCCAGAGGATGCGAAAAAGCCTAAACATCACTTTAAGCTGGTCCTGAAGTAGTCCCAGTTTGGTCAGCTTGAGGTTTGACTCCAGAGCATAAATGCAGATGGACAGTCCAGCAAATTCTGGGATCCCCTCCCATGGTTTTTCATGTCTGTCTAATTGTTTGGGATTTCTTTCCCACCAGTATTTCCCAGTGCAGGCAAAATTTGTAGTTGTGTTAAAGTAGCTCCTGCTTGAATCAAGACTCAAGGAATCGAATCTTATCCAAATATTTGGGAATGATTTCTTTGTCTGTTCACAGGGCATTTTAAGGAAGACTCCAGGGCTCATGGAGTTCAGGATCAGGAAAGAGACAGTGGAATTCTCTGTGCTGGAGCTCTACCTCTTCTGGTTCATGGATCTCTCTGGGTTTCCACATGGACTTAACCTCCCTCGTCCTTTGGTGAACCTAAAAACATTTTGGAGGCTTTTGCTATGATTTATCCCTTGACTTTTCCAGATCAGAACCCACCATGGGTTGACAATCCCAGCTTTGGAAAGGTTAAAAGAGCCTTCTTGACTTTGATCCAAAGCTCTTTGACCTCGGTCTCTGACTCAGGGAGGGCTTTGGATCAGCAGGTCTCAGCTCTGTAGCTTCCATCACTCCACATCCCAGCTCTCCCTCTTCCCTCCTCTTTGTTGTTCCTTCTTTCCAGCCTGGCAGATGTTTTCCAGGATTTTGCCTCGCTGGGAGCCGGAGCCAAGCTCTGCTGGTCCTGCACGGATTAATTCCAGTGGGAGAGGCACCTCTGGACAATCCCAGTGGAGAAGGAAGCCCCTTCCTGCCCCTGCTCTCGCTTCTCCTCGATTATCAACCCCATAAATACCAAAAGAGAAAAGAAACCGGACAAACCCTAAAGCAGGAAGAGAGAGAGACTCAGTTTTATCCATATCAACTTCCAGATTATCTCCATGAACCTCCATGGGAACGAAATGAAATGAAATGGAATGAAATGAAATGAAACGAAATGAAATGAAGGATGTGCTCTTTTGGGGTCCTCCTTTGGGTGCCTCGTTACTCTTTCTGCTTATTAATCCCCTAATTAGAGCTTTTTTCGCAGTGATTTTTCCTCCCAGCTACTCCTGCTCTGCTTCTGGGTGGGATTTCTTTGCCTGATCCCAAGGATCTGAGCTCCAGCAGTGCTCCTCCACATCTTCTGGGACCATTAAAAATGAACAATTCTGGATGCACCAATAAAATCATGGATGTATTACTCAAGCCACGTATTTATTACTCAAGCTATTAAAATAACTTCCCACCAGCATTTTATATCTTCTTATTTCTTATCCCCCTCCCCTCCACCCAAGACGGAACAGTTTTCCTGTAGGGAATTTTTTAATCAAATTAAAGCCTCTATTTCAGCTAAATAACTACCTTTTTTTTTTTTTCCCATTCTTCCTTGGTTTTTGTTTTAATTTTCCTCACAGAGAAACTCCAAGAAATTTTCCAAGCACCACTCGCCTCTGGCTGGCCACTTGAAAGAGAACCTGGAAAAACTGCAAAATAAAAGGCCGATCTTTGAAAAAACTGATGTTTTCTTTATTGAAGCATCCAGCTTCTTTTATCTCAAAAGGCTTGAGTTTCATTTGCCCATTTTTTAGGGTTTTAACAGAGGAATCCCCGTATGCCTGATCCAGTGGAGTGGATTTATTCTTTCTGCAGGAGAACCATGGCCTGCTTTTCCCACTGTTAAAGATCCGACATTTTCCCTCAGACTGGGAAAGAGATTAATGGAATCATCCCTCCAGATCCCAATTTATCTCTCAGAAATCTCCTGGTGCTTTCCAGTATTCCAGGGAAAGGAATGATCCCAAAAGCAGCGTGGGCTTCACCACGGGCCCTCTCTCTCCTCAGTCACAGCTAGAACTGGACAAAGCCGAAATACCAAAGGAATACCAAGGAAATTTGGGATAAAAACTCTGATTTTAGAGTCAACAGCTCAGAACCAGGCAGTTGGTTCGTACTCGGGACCTGACACTCCACAGGACCAGGCAGCTCTTCTGCTGAGCCAGGTGCTGCCAGCCCAGGAGGGCTTAAACCCAGTCCTACAGGCCAGGATTAAATTTCATATCCAGTCCCAAACTCATTTCTATAGACCAGGATTAAATCCCATATCCAGTCACTGTTCATATCTGGTTGATGCTAATCAGGAGCTGTAATTTAAGTTCTCTGATAAAAAATTCCCTTTTTTTTTTCCACTGTAAACGGAAGAAAAATAAATCTCTCTGAGTTATTTTTACGGGATAAAAATTATTTACGTCAGGGTTTGGAAAAGCTTTGAAATAATCATGGAATCATGGAATGGGTTTGGTCGGGAGGGAATTTAAGGATCATCCAGTGCCACCCCCTGCCATGGGCAAGGACAGCTCCCACTATCCCAGGCTGCTCCAAGCCTCATCCAGCCTGGCCTTGGACACTGCCAGGGATCCAGGGGCAGCCACAGCTTCTCTGGGCAACCTTTTAAAAATCTCATTTTAAACCCTTTATAAAACAGATTCAACATTTTCATTTTCTAATTTAATTTCTTCCCTCTCTTATTACAAGAGGGTAAAAAAAGAGGACAGTAACATTTAAAAGACCCCCAACTTCACACCAAAGCAATTAATTTTTTTTACTTCTGTGTATTTAAAAATCTGAACAATTTAAGTGTCTTAATAATTTAAATGTTTTAATCTGTAGGAAGGCTCTGTCAGAACAGGTCCACTGCTTTCAAAGAGTCTCAGCACCTTCTTTTAAGAGAATCCTTCTGTGATTTCCTTGGGCTGTAGCTCAAATTCCACAGATTTCACCCAAAGTCTATTGGAATCCTGGAAAGAATCCTGTGGACTTTGATGGGCACTGGATCACAACTCCCATAAATGACAAAAAACTCTTCCAGATGAGAATTTCAGCTCAGGTACCCGAGCATCCAGCCCGGGAAAACTGCTGGAACATTGCTTGAGGGAAATCAAGTAAGAAAAGAAATCACCGAGCCTCAACCCGAATTAAAACTCCCTTTGGAAAACAACAAATAAACTTTGCCATCTGCGACTGTCTCGATTTCCACAACACTTTTATTAAAAGCAGCCGGGTGCTTCCCCTGCCTTTGACTGGTTTAAGGGAGGAGAAGATGTTTATTCAAGGAGAAGATGTTTATTTAAGGTTCCTAATTTGTTTGGAGCTGGCAAATTAAATCCCTGGTTGTGCTTGGGTTCGGAGCTCGTTTAAAGAATTGCCCTGTTTAAAGGAGTTTTTGACGTGGATCCATCCGAGTGCTTCCCAAAATGGGAATCATATGCCCGGAGAAACCAGAGCTTGGCACCTCCCCACGCTGGGATTTGGGAGCACAGGCCCGAAACTCTCCAAACCGAATGAAAAATGGGGGGGGAAAAAGAGATTTTGCAGTGTTTTCAAAGAAATTCTTCACTTGGTTGTCGATTGATGCCATAAAAAAATCACCAATTAGCAGAGATTTGCGTTAATCGCGGGGCGTTAATCATTTTTAGCCACTTGAAGGATCAGAACAGGAAACCGACTGTTAATTTTGGGGAGGAGAGGCCAAGGAAAACCTGTAAAAAGCAGGGAATTGGCCAAAGCCGCTACTGTCACTTCTATTCCGAGAGAAATGCAGGAATAATCCCTTGGCTTTCCCCCCAGGTAGCTGAGGGCACCAGGCTCCGGCTGTGAGCGCATTCCTGAAAATTCCCAGCATCATCCCCGCTCCTTTAGGTGCCCAGGGAAGCTGATTGGCACTTCCATGGCTCAGTCTGTGCTCTGCGGGGTTTCCAGCGTTTTCCAGCTCCCCGAGCCAGGTGCTCTGGTGGGATCCATCCCCCCGGAATCAATCTGGGAAGCAGAGCAACGATCCTGATGGATCTACCACTCCAGTGGGGGGAAACGCAGGAATGACGTGAATTAATGAGGATGGAAGGAGAAATGTGATCCTTGGTGAAGAATCCTGACCAGCAGCTAAATGTGCAGAATTCCCAGGGGATGGAATAACTCTCCTATAGGATTCACCGTCCACCTCCAGGATGATTCCTTATCAACTTCTCTCCTCAGCATTCCTTTCTCCATCTGAGCAGACTCAGGATTTAGCTGATCCTAAAAGTTCTCTTCGAGGTTCTGGCACCACCCTAAATTATTATTCCATAGGGATTTCCAGTCATCTCTACTTCCCAAGAAAGCAGCAAGTTTCCAACAGGTTTCTGGTGGGAATATCCTGTGCTCGAAATGGCTTTTTTTTGGTTAAACACCTCCCTTCCTCATTCATTTTTCTTTATTCAATGAATTTGACTCAGCCCTAAGTTTTCCAAGGTTTTCTAGACCAGACTCTTGTAAACATTCTGGTCTCGAGTTACAGGAGGGGAAAATTAAAATATCCCAGGAATATGAGTAGAGTTATCCTCAGCTTTTCCCGGGATGTGAGGGTGGGTTTTGGTGATATCAGGGTCCGTTCCTAATTTTATTGCTTTATTTTTGAAGCAGATTAATTCCCTCTTAACCTCATTTATTCCTTTCCTCTTCTGAGTATTTCCTTGTAATTTGGCCATTAAATATCACCAAATTAATTTAGAAAAATTAAAGCCCTGTCTTGTTCTTAGAGCTCAGCCGAACAGAACCGGTTTTCTTTTCCCAAAATGCAGAGAGAACATTTTTATCAACTCTTTTCCTCCAGATTTTTTTTGCATTTTTGGTCAAAATTCATAAAACACTGTATTTCTTATAAACCTATCATCATCAGCGTTTAATGGCAAATCCATATGAGGATCAGTATGATTTTCAAAGAAGTGACCCCAAAAACTTGGCAAATATTCTCTCCCAGACCTTCTGTGTCTTCAGCGTTATTACAGAGGAGATCTTTGCACCTTCCCATTCCCAATTTCTCCTTAATTCTTTATTTTATTATTCCCTAAACAAGACTAAATGAGAAGTCATTGGTTTAATACTTTGGGTTTTTTTTCCTTGTGCAGTAATTTCCTTGAGGAGCCATCTCCCAAATATCTTCTATTTAATTTTCTTTGTGTTTCTCTCTCCTGGTTTTTTGTTTTTTCTGTGTTTTTTTTTTTGTTTTGTTTTGGTTTGGGTTTTTTTTTGTATTTTTTTGGTTGTTGGTTGTTTCATGTTTTTTTGTTTGTTTGGTTGGTTTTGTTTTCATTTTTTGTTGGTTTTGTTGGTTTTTTTTTTCTTTTTGTTTTGGTTTGTTTTGGTTTGGGTTTTTTTGTTGTTTTTTTGTTTGGTTGGGTTTTTTTGGTTTTTTTTGCTTTGTTTTTTGTTTTTGTTTTTTGTGGTTTTTTGTTTGTTTTGTTTTGTTTTGTTTTGTTTTTTTCTTTCGAGAATCTGACTTAATTTTTCATGCTGAAACCCAGTGTCTTTAAATTACACCAGGAAGCTGCTTTGGCTTCAAGCCTGGACTCCAAAGCTGCAATTCCTTCCTGGATGAATCCACTTTCTGGGAGCATTTCATTTGCCTAACCATCATGGATTCAATCACTGTAGAGTCTCCCACTGCGAACCAACGTGAATCTTCCGTGGACTCTGCATCGTTTCTCCTCGTGAGGGCATCCAGGGTGGCCAAGGGATGGGATCCAATGGGATCAGAGGACTTTGGCTGGGCCTTGGTCTTTGTGACACAGAGACGTTTCAGGCCCACTGCAACAAAAGCAGAGGGGGAATAAACAGCCACCTTTTCCCCCCCAAAAAAAGGGATTTTCGCTTCCCTCCATGGTTAATCAGCCGAGTCCACTCTCCATGAACTGGAATTTTACTGGCCCGTGGGTGGCAGGTGAGTGGCACTGAAGGTGGAAATGGAGGGGGTGGAAAAGGCCAGGTTGGATGGGCTTGGAGCAAAATTAGGAACGGATTGGGTGGGAAGAGCCAAAGCCAGGTTGGACGGGGCTTGGAGCAAAATTAGGAACTGATTGGGTGGGAAGAGCCAAAGCCAGGTTGGACGGGGCTTGGAGCAAAATTAGGAACTGATTGGGGGGGAAGAGCCAAAGCCAGGTTGGACGGGGCTTGGAGCACCCTGGGCGGNGAAGAGCCAAAGCCAGGTTGGACGGGGCTTGGAGCACCCTGGGAGAGTGGAAATTGTCCCTGCCTGTGGCAGGGGTGGCACTGGATCGTCTTTAAGATCCCTTCCAACCCAAACCATTCCATGATTCCAACTAGATCTCTGTTCACTCCTTCTATGGTCATAAAACAAATGCAGACCTACACCTCCCACAGGGGCCCAAAAATCCCCTCTAATTCCCTCTCAAACCCTTCAGAAATTTGGTTGAAATCCAGATGATTTTTAGGCGCTCCCTCAGAAGGGAAGGGTGGTCTTGAGACCCTGAGTCACCTCTTAGCCCTGTGAGAAGTCTCCGATGCCACTGGGGATCCCAAATCAGGGAATTACAGAGTCATGGAATGGGTTGGGTTGGAAGGGATTGGAAAGATCATCCAGTCCCACCCCCTGCCATGGTCAGGGACACCTCCCAGTATCCCAGGCTGCTCCAAGCCCTGTCGAACCTGGCCTTGGACACTTCCAGGGATCCAGGGGCAGCCACAGCTTCTCTGGGCACCCTGTGCCAGGGCCTCACCGCCCTCCCAGGGAACTATTTCTTCCCAAAATCCCATCCAAACCTACCCTCTGCCAGTTTGAAGCCATTCCCCCTTTTCCTGCCACTCCAGGCCTTTGGAAATTGTCTCTCTCTCTGTTTCTTGTCGCCTCCTTCAGGAACCTGGAGGCCAAAATGAGGTCACCCCGAAACTTCTCTTTTCCAGGCTGAACAATCCCAGTTCTCTCAGAGCTGCTCCATCCCTCCAACCACCTGGGTGGCCCTCAGGAATGACTCCCATTCCAGGGTCCCTTTTCTATCCGCCAGCAGGAATCTCTACACTGATAACACGGAGCACATTCTCGGGTCATTACCAAATTAAACATTTATAATAAAAAAGTGGGTTATCGAGGAATTTTTAACATTTTGCCCGCACCAGTTGTTTTTCTCACCTTGTGTCTCCTGGAGGTGATTTGGAGTCACCCGTTGGAGAGGTTCTGCTTCCTGGTGGCTAAATTGAGGTGAGGATTTCACTCTCCAGCTGCTTTGGAAGCCCCACCCTGGAATTCCTGGCTCTAACTTTAAGTTAGTTAGAATCTTGTAGTGGGATTCTGCTGAGTCCCACCCTCTCAGCTCGAGGGTGGTTTTCACCCTTCATTAATTTTAAGGAAAGAGAAAGAAAAGTCGCTTTTTTGAAATTATTTATTTTCAATTTTCTGCCGCTCATCTCCCCTGAATTTCAACAACCCCTCTGCTATAATAAGCAAACAGCAGGCAGAAATACAGATTTATGGCAGAAACACACTTGGCCGGATCCCTTTTCCCTGAATATTCCCAAAAGCTGTGTGGTTCCTCCGCTCCTCCAACCTCAATGTACATAACAAATTCCTTTTGTTTGTTTTTTGTCACTTCCAGGCTGAAAGTCCATAACTAACAGCAAATGGTGGTTTGTTTTCCATGCCACGGTTCTGTTATTTATGTCCTGGCCGGGTTTATAACTTTCACTCCCTCCCCGTTTCTCGAAGAAAGGCCTCTGATGGCCATTAATTTGATGATGTATCTGGAAGGAACGTGCCAGCACTTGTCTCCCAATAAATTGGAATGGATGGGAACGGGTTTGGGCCGTGGCCAGGTAATTGGGTTTGTGGGTTTTCCTACCCGGGCTGATTTGGACAGAGGAGCCGCGTTTTACATCTGTGAGAAACCGGAGGAAGAAAGGCAGGGCGGAAAAGCAGAGGGGGAATAAACAGCCACTTTTTCACCCAAAAAAAAAGGGATTTTCGCTTCCCTCCATGGTTAATAAGCTGAGTCCTGTCTCCATGAGTTGGAATTTTACTGGCCCGTGGGTGACAGGTGGGTGGCACTGAAGGCAGAGAGGGAGAGGGTGGAAAGGGCCAGGTTGGACGGGGCTTGGAGCAAAATTAGGAGCTGATTGAGTGGGAAGAGCCAAAGCCAGGTTGGGTGGGGCTTGGAGCAAAATAAGGAGCTGATTGGGTGGGAAGAGCCAAAGCCAGGTTGGACGGGGCTTGGAGCAAAATAAGGAACTGATTGGGTGGGAAGAGCCGAAGCCAGGTTGGGTGGGGCTTGGAGCAAAATAAGGAACTGATTGGGTGGGAAGAGCCAAAGACAGGCTGGACGGGGCTTGGAGCACCCTGGGATGGTGGAAATTGTCCCTGCCCAGGGCAGGGGGTGGCACTGGATCATCTTTAAGGTCCTTTCCAACCCAAACCATTCCAGGATTCCAACTAGATTTCCACGGTCAAAAAACACATCTGGAAGGTGAATCCACCTCACCTGTCTCCGATGTGTGGGAGTAAATTGTGTTCCATGTATAATTACTTCTTCAACTTGATAGGGAGGGATTTTAGACAATGAGGCCAAGCCTGGAACCATGTCATATTTTTATTACATTAATTAGTGGACTTTGGGGGAAGAAAATTGACTTTTCAGGCACAGAAGCTCTTTTTGAGTGACAGGCAGTGATGGGAGAAGGGGAAAAGGTTTTGAACTAAAACAAGGTATTTAGATTAGATTTTAGGAGGAAATTCTTCCCTGGAAGGGTGTGAGGCCTCCAGAGAAGCTGTGGCTGCCCCTGGATCCCTGGAAGTGTCCAAGGCCAGGCTGGATGGGACTTGGAGCAGCCTGGGACAGTGGAAGGTGTCCCTGCCCATGGAATGGCACGAGATGGGCTTTCAGATCCTTCCAACCCAACTCATTTTGGGATTCTTCCAAACCTGAAGTGGATTTTGTCTCCTCCCTCCCAGCTGCTGGGCTGTGACGGGGGATGTGAGGAAGAAAAGCCAAACCGTGCCCTGGTGAGTTCAGTGTCTCTGACAAAGGAGCTGGGCTGGGCTGGGTTTTATTCCTGGTTTTATATCAAATATTTACAGGCTGCAGGCTCAGAGGGGCCGTAACTGGTGTGCAAAAGGAGGCAAACCCAAGCCAAGAGCGAGCGGTGGAGCTCAATAACCATCCAGAGCTTAGAGACAGGGAGAGGCTCCCTCTGATATCCATGGTGGGAAAATCCTTTGGGATATTGAGGCCACGCTTAATTGGCCGAAGAGGGAATTAATAACAAATCCCTGTCTGCAGGAGTCTCAGGATTTATTCCAGGGTTTTTTTCCTTTACAAGACACAAAATGAGCTGCGTTCAGTGGTGTTCGTAATGAGGAAGGAGTGGGTGGAGTTCTTTCTATAGGATGTGGGATCATTCCCAGCATTTATCAGATGGCTCATGGAACGGGATGATTTCATTGTCTGGAGTGACCAACATCCCTGTCTCCAAGTAGCAACATGCGAAAACACTTAAAGATGGAGAATTCTCTCCAGAACTCATGGAAAGAGTTCCATAAAATTCAGCGGGATTCGGCTCAGCACCTTCATCCTCGGTTTTTATCTTCTTCCCGAGGTAGGAATTGGATATCCATCGGGATATCCCACCAGACAGCACCAACTCGGAGGCAGGAATCACCTGCTGAGGGAGAAAACAAACCCTCACGTGACTCCCTGTGCACACAAGAGAATGAAACCACTTAAAAATGTTTAAATGCACAAAATTGAAGTTGAACACAAGGAAAAATAAATGTCACTGTGATCATTTAAAAGCCAATTCTTTTTTTACCTGGATGTGATGGTTCCTTGTCAAGATTTCCCCTTGAATTATTTTGGGGTTAAACCAATGAATATTTCACTTTTCTGCCAGTGATTACTTTCAGTTGGATTTTTCTTATAGAAGACATCCATTTTAATTTTTTTTTTAAGAGAAACCAGATTTTGTTATTAGAATAACACCTTTTATGGTGGTATTGAATCATTTTGGATGATTTTCTCTACATGTGGATGTCGATTTTGCTTGCAAAAGCAAAGCAACCTGGCCTTGAAAACTTCCAGGGATGGAGAGAGGGCTCTTCCCACCCAATCAGGTAATTTATTTTAATTAAAATCTGCTCGGAGGGCGAGACATGGGACAGTGGCGGTGCTGGCAGAGTCCCCAGAGGGCAAACCAAGGCAGGGACAGTGGCCTGATTTCCAAAAACTCTTCCAGGATGAAGCTGTGCCCTGGTGTGGTGGGAATTGCTGTGGGTACGAGTCTGGAAGTGCGGATTCCTCCTCAAATGATGTTGGTTCGAGTGGGTTGGACCCCTCCTTGTCTCTCTCCCCGTTTTCCCGGGATGCTGGGGATGAAGCAGGGATGCAGAGGAGCCCAGCTCCTGCTCCACGCATGAATTCCTTGTGCCATGAGCCCGATCCCGCCTGGATCTGGTGCCTCCCCATAACAGGAGCAGGAATAACGGGGTGGTGTCAGCCTCGGCTGGTTAACCTCAGCCGTGGGACCACGGAATCTGTTGGAGTTGGATCCACAGGGATCAGCAAGTCCAAGCCCTGCCCTGCACAGGCACCCCAACAATCCCACCCTGTGCATCCCTGGGAGCGTTGTCCAAAGGCTCCTGGAGCTCTGGGAATGTCCCCGTTCCCTGGGGAGCATTGGGAACGGGCTGAGATTGCAAACAGATCCTTTTGTCCCCTGCTTTAACCTCTGTGAGCCACCACCACCACCACGGGAATAAACAGAGGAATAAACAGCCACCATTTCACCAAAAAAAAAAGGAAGGGATTTTCTCTTCCCTCTGTGGTTAATCAGCTGAGTTCTGTATCCATGA
>VZTG01008187.1:270100-282601 GCA_013397845.1 Melanocharis versteri | reverse complement strand
TGCTGGATCCAGGGCTGGGGCAGCTCCGCAGGTGGGGCCTCACCTGAGGGGGCAGAGGGGTAAAATCACCTCCCTCGACCTGCTGGCCATAAAATCCATAGGGAGAAATCAGATCCTAAAGGTTTTTCCTGCAGGGAGACAAGAAATTGAGGGAAAACCTTTTTTCAAAGCTATCATAAAATATAAATCAAATTGCACAAACTTCTTTCTGTATCCATTTTTCCTCACCCAGCAGAATCCAGTGCTCGGCTGGTGACTGGGAACTCTTCAGAGGGTGGGAGACACTGCCAGGGGTCAGCAGATCCCACGAGAAGAGCCCTCCATGGTTTGGAGTCTCTTTTGTCTCTTTTTTGGGTGGTGGCTCTTCTCCTTCATTCCCTTACCCCCAGGGAGCAGAGCAGCATTGTCCCTAAATCCTGAGGTGGCTTCCATTGCTCATGTCCCCCAGCTGCCCAGCGGCTTCTCCACTCCAACCCTGCAATTTTATCCCAAAACTAAAAGGTGAACAAGAGGGAATTAAGCTGATTTTCCCAGCCAGCCCTTGGAAATTGTTCGCTGCAGTTCATCTCTCCCTTGGGCAGCTCCAGGGTAAATTTTTCTGATCTTTCAGCTGGATTTTTTTTTATTCCTCTCCCTCTTTTTTTTTATTTTTTTAAGAGAAAGGTGTCATGTTCCAAATGAAACTCTTGGAAATTTGCCAGCAGTGTCACAAACCTACCTAAAATATGCTGAGAAAAGGAGAAGAAAATGGGGTTTTGGGGAGAGAAAAAAAAAAAAAGAAAAGTTCTGGTAAAAGTCTTTCCAGCACAGGGACGTTTGTGAAACCATTTATGGGAACTCTAAACTAGTGAGAAAAATGCCTGAAAGGTGAATTTCCTTCATGCAGGACACAGGGAATTAAGGATTTGATTTCCCTAATTTAGCTATTCCTTCATGGATGAGCATGTCAACAAATTCCTGCAGCTTCTGGAATGGGAATCCCGAACTTTTTAACCTGGTGAAGGGGTGATTTCCAGGTATTGCGTTGATTCTTCACTCTATAGAAACCTTGTTTGTCAGCACAGCCTTAATTCCAGGAAAACCAGGGATGTCCAGGTGGATCCTTGGTCCCACAGCCCCTCATTCCATATCCCAATTCCTGTGTCCCTTGGGCACTTCGTGTAAATTATCTGAGGCTGTGCTGAAATAAATAATTCCCAGTCAGGCTTCTCCTTGCAGGGTAAGGACTATCTGGAAAAAACCCAAACCATCCAATTGTTCCCATTATTTCAATCCCTCTTCTTCCTTTATTTCTTCGTATTTCAGGGATAAATATCCCATGGAAAATCGGAGGATTTGATTCAGATCTTAAATAAGCTCTTCTAGAACCCCATAGTTAAGGCACGAGGGAAAATCCCTTCAGTCTATCCCTGCTTTGCATTGATCTGGAAAATCCTGAGGAAAACACAGCCTGTGGGAGAACCAGCCCCTCTCTGCCCACTTCAAAGAGTTTTTAGGGATATTATGGAGATTTGAAGGAGATTTTAGGAAGAAATTACTTTCTGTGGGAGGCATGAGGTCCTGGCACAGTTTCCCAAAGAAGCTGTGGCTGCCCCTGGATCCCTGGAAGTGTCCAAGGCCGGGCTGGACGGGGCTTGGAGCAGCCTGGGACACTGGGAGGTGTCCCTGCATATGGTGACAAAAAAATGAGATGATTTTTAAGATCCCTTCCAACCCAAACCGTTCTGGAATTCTATAGGGTGAGGATTGGAACTCTTAGGAAAGGGAAACTCTGCCTAAAAGGTTCTTGGTTGCCTGTTTACTTCCCATGAAATGGGAAATACTTCCTTTAAAAATTCCCAAGGGAAATAAATTCAGCGCTGATATAAAAACACTTGGATTTTTTCATTTCTGGAGCAAAATAATGGAAATATTTCAGGGTGACTTCCCTCCTTCTCCCCCGTTTCCACACTTGGTCCTGCTGGATATTTTGGACGCCATCCAGGTGCCCTTGGCCTTCTTGGCCACCTCGGCACGCTTCGGATAATAAAGCAAATATTTGTGATGGTTAAGAGTGAAAAAATGCTTGGGAATGCTGTTCCCATAAGTGGTGACGTGGAGAGACATCCAGATCCCTCGGGTGTGGCACCCGGTGACGTTTGGGGTATCTGGGATGTTCAGGAGGTAGAAGTGGAATTGGGACAGAGGATTTATGGGAGATTGTGCCCTCCCGGAGCAGCAGCTGGAAGTCAGCTGAGATATTCCAAACTCTGGAACTCAATCCAGGGATTGTAGGTGAAGGAAAAGCCCTTAATATTCCCTTTGAGCGTGAGCGTGGCAAGTGCTACACGAAATTCCTGCTCTTTTCCCATGAGGATTCCTTTAAAACGTTCTGTCCTGTATGGAAATGGAGATTTTAAGTCCCAAACCAACCCCTCTGATTGCAGCTGCGGTATTTATTTGGGGTACGGATAGAAAAAGCAAACTCAAATTAAATCAAATACTTGTAACAAGAAAAGTTGTTTTCTGAAGAGGAAAATAAAGTGGGTCTGGAGAAGAAAATAAACTTTCCCTATAGGAAAACCTGAAATAATGTTCATTTTTATTTATTTTTTAAATGGTTTATGTCAAACTTTCTTTAAAATACAATAAAAATCCCACTTTAGAGAGAGGTGCTGAGTTGAGGGAAAACATTCACTTCATTGGAATTTCAGTTTTTCTCCATGTAAACTTTGGAAACACCAAATACAGCGGAACTTCAGCCTCCAAGAAATGTAAATCCTGTATTTTAAACACACGTTTCAATAGGAATTTTCTTGAAGGTTTTTTTTTTCAAGCAGAGGATGGCTCTGAATCTGTATGAACTCCATAAACACCAGAACTAAAATTGGGATAATTGCTCCAGCTGTGGTTTGGGAAGTCCAGCCCTTCCCCAAAGATTGTATTCAGGAAAACGTAACGCTTTGGAGACACTTAATTCCACGTGCAGCCTGTTCTGTGGGAATCCCAGAGCGCCGATGGAACCTGTNCAGAGTTACAGACACACTAATGCAGTATAAAATCTAAAAAATATGAAAGTTAAAACTAAAGGTATCACCTGGATCTGCTGCAATTCAATCCCTGAATTCTCCAGTGCCATCCCCTGGATTGCACCAGGGGATGGAGAGGAGGAACAAGACCTGGATGCTGCAGAGAAGATTCCTGGTCCAAATCCAGGGACAGGTTGTTCCCTGTCCTGAACCAGAAGCTGGGATAAAAAGCCGCAGGAAGAAGATTCAAGCGGAATTTTTTCCTGTTTGTTCCTTTTGTTTCCCTTTCATTGCTCAGAAAAAATGTGTTCATTTGTAGGATTCAGCTCCTGGATTCTGGAATGTTCTATGGCCAGAGTGGTTGGGTCCTCACCTCCCAATTCCATCAGGATTCTGCCAGAGCTTGGTGTTTTTCTTGCTGAGTTTGGATTTGCAGGGACCTCTCTTTAGAAACAGGTTAAAAAGATTAAAAGTACTTTAATAATGTTCAAATGAGGAAAAAAAGAAGGATATCATGAGTTGGGACTGCTCTTTATGTTGGGATAATATCCACAGGGATGAGGAGAGGTCGGGAGCTCGCTGGGGAAGACATGGAATGAATCTTCAGCCAGAAATGGCTTCAAAAATGAAACTGCTCCCATTACCCACCCAAACCTTTGGATCCATGAAAATTCCCAATCGTATTCCTGTATGGTCCAAGCCCTATCGCACACACAATATCCTGAATATTTTTATGGTGATTTTCCAGGCGTTGCAGTGAGTCCCAAACGCTTTTCACTGGAATGGTTCAAGTCCGGGACAGGAAACTCCCATAATTCCCCAAATCTCCTCCCTAGGATTAAGATTTCCCCTCTTGCACCTTTGTATCCTTTTATTTTGCTGTGGTGATTTCACTGCATCAATAAATTCTTCAATCCCATCCCATAATCAGCCACTCTGCCTTTTCCAACACTCCTATCCCAAGCTGAACAATGGTATTCAGGGGTTTTTTTAGGTTTTTCAGGGAGATTAAAAAGGAAAAAGGAAGTGGATTGTGAAATTATTTCAGGATGAGATGAACAGGGAAAAATAATCTTTAAAAAAAGGAAAAAGAATGCTTGTGTTAGTACTAAAAGCAGCTGTCCTTAATTACCCAAAATTAAAACAAAATTAATAGCAAAAGATTAAACAGACGGAATAAACAAGACACTGGAAGATGACAAAAATTCCTTCTTGAGCCTTTTGCCTTTTTTTTCCCCTCAAATATTTGCTTTCATCCCCTGAATAAAGATGAAAAAAGTTGTTTTGGGGAGGACAGTGTTTTCCATGGAGAGAATGATGTGGATTTCACTGAATCTCCCAGATTCCCAAGAACATCGGTTATTCCTGAGCGGCCACTTTTGGAAGTCTCACCTCTGATATTCCTCTCCTTCCCAGCCTTGCAGCAGCACCAGAGGAGCACTGGCCACAAATTCCTTTTCCTGCTTCCTCCCTCCACCCGGTTTGGAGTTTTATTATTCCCACAAAAATGCTTTCCTTTGGATTTTCCCAAGGACTGGAGAGCTGAAGCGCTGCTGCAAAATGGGCCTTTCCTCTGGAAATTGGTCCTTTCCTGACCCAGAAATCCAGAGGAAATGGGATATTTTATGGAATTCTTTAGTGGATAAGGAGAAGAGAGACCTGACCTGATATTCGTGACTGTTTGGAGAAGATGAACCAGCATTAAAAGGAACTTTGGGAAAACTGTGGGTTCAATGTTTTTAGGGATTGATCCATGACAGGAGTCTCTGTTTCAGTGCTGATAGGTGAGGAATTTATCCAGTTGGGATGGAATAATTATATCCCTCTCTAGTTTGGATTCCCAGGACCCGTTCACCTTGACCTTCAAAAGCATCAAGGAATCATGGAAAACCAGGAAATCCTCCAGAATTATCCTTATCCTTCCCAGAGGAATGAGTGCATCTCTCCAGGAATTCGTCTGCTGGCCAGACTGAGAGGCACAGATGCTCTTCCTGTGCGAGGTGCAAGTGGGAATCTTTGGATTGGGATCCGGGGGATTGGATGATGGCTGACTTCAGCTCTCCCATTTCCCCCCCAAAAAAACCCCAAAACAATAAAAACAACACCAATAACTTTGGAATAAACAGGAAGCAGCAGCAGTGGCACAACTGTAAAATCCTGTCCAATTCCTCCTTCTCTCCCTGTTTTATTCCAATTGTGCAGCTCCCGTGTGATGACCTTGAAGGCTGGAATGTTTCCTATCATCCCATTCCCACAGACTGAAGGAAAAGTGCCTTCAAGCCCTTTTGCAAAGCCGAGGGAAGGGGAGGAGGGGGTGGCCGAGGGCAGATCTCCCCCTCCCTGGCCTTGTGCCTTGGCTAGGAAGGGCTGGGACGGCCCCCCAGGTTAGTCCGGGCCTGGAGACAGATCAGGCCGTGCCTGTTGTGACTGGAACGCGTCAAAAGACGAGGGATCCGATCCCAGCGGTGCCGTTCCCAACCCGTGCCATCAATTAACTCATTAAGAAGTGAAATTCAGAGCAGCGGGAGGCATCAAATGAAAAGATTTGCAAACGAGTCCTCCCCACTGGGCCTTTCAGGGATTTCTGGGAGGTCCTTTGGCCACTGTCTGGCTTTCCCACCATCTCCTGTCGCTTTCTGCATGAACTCCTTTCCCTCTGAATCCCAGAGAAAGTCCCTTTTCTCCGTCACTTCTGAGGCTTCATTGTGGCTTCGCTCCCTGCCAGAGGCAAACCTCCGGCTGCCCTCAGGAAACGTCCCAGTCTCTCCTCGTTCCTCGGGCTCCTGGCCAGAGGCCTTTCTCCCTCTGGCTGCTCCCTGTCCTCCAGAAGCTTTTCCCAACTGAGCCAGCTCAGGTATTTTCAGGAATGAAAATACCACCTTCCATTATCCCAGGCTGCTCCAAACCCTGGCCAACCTGGCCTTGGACACTTCCAGGGATGGGGAATCCACATTTTCTCTGGAAATCTGTGCCAGGGCCTCCCCAGCTTTGGTGAAAACCACAATTAGATCCCTCTGGAGACTTTCCTTCTCCAGGCTGAACAATTCTTAACTCCAGCTCTTCCAGGTGTAATCCAGAGGAATTTTGAGAGGGAAAATGAGGTGCCCTCACGGCAAAGGGAAAATGGACAGAGAGGCACCATGGATAGAAAATGGGAAACAGGGAAAAGAAACCTCCAAGGGAATGATCCAGGGGAAATCCAACCTCTCCCAGTCTCATTTTCCCCTCACATTTCCACCCAAGGAAGCAGTGGAAGTCTGGCTCCTTTGGAGTAAACACTGGCAATTCGGCAGGAATTAATAATCCCAGAGTGGTATCCATGGCATCCCCGGGGCAGGATTGGGAGCTGTTTATGTCTGTTGGCTTGATCACGCCCCGCTTGATGCCAAATCTTTGCCACTGACTGACTCGGGCAATAAAATTCTTTTTTTTTTTTTTTTTCCCTGCCAGATGTTTTTTATTTGGCACAGAACCTGCCAGGGCGTCTTTCAAACATTCTCGCTCTCTGTGTTCAGTTCCTAAAGAAAATTCCTTCTGCTGAGTTTTGTCCCTCTAAACCATCCCAAAACATCCCAATGTGGTGTGATGATATTCTGGAATCTTGGGGATGGTTTTTTCCTTGCACTGAGCACTTAGAAATGTGGGAAAAGGAGCCTAAAATTCAAGGACTGAAGCGTGGAGGAGCAGGAAGGGCTCTGGTGTCCGTGTGGAGACACAGGATCACTCTCCCTCCCTGGAGACTCATAAATTAACTGGATAAAAATAGAGATTTACAAGGATCAGCCACCAACTTTATTTATTTTTTTTCTGTGCCACACCAATGGAATCAACAGAGCCAGGACTGAATAACGATGGGACAAATTATTCCAGGGAATGGGCTCAGAAAACATAAAAAATAAGGAATGGGGGTATTTTTCCATATGGATCGAAAATGTTTTCCTCTTCCTAGAAGGGAGAAACGTTGGTAATTATTTTCAGGACAAATCTGTCAGCAAAAGGGTGGAATCGTTCTTTGAAATCCATGATTAATGATCCGATAAATCTCAGTCCTGAGGATGGGGAAAGGTGAGGAAAGATTTGCTGTCTAGAGACAGCTCAGCCTCATCCGTAAGTTATGAACCCTCGCGTGATAATCAGGCTTGGGAGTGCTTCAAATCCACTAAAATCCCTGGCTGGCAGTGCCACACCTCCGGTGGGGATTGATGGATCCTCCTCTCCCACTTTGCTCCCCCGATGGTTTTCCCAGAGTCGGTCACTGGGTTCAGTGAACTTGAAGCCTCTCTCTCCCCTTCCAGGGCTCCGGAATTTCTTCCTGGCACGGAGACAGGATTGCTCCTTGCCAATGACTCAGGGCTGGCAGGAGGGAAGGGACTTCCTGAAAAACACGTCGCACGTGTCCAGTTGGGCAAGTTATCCATGAAAACCTTCGCCGCCTGGCATCGGGGACAGGGTTGGGAATCTAGAAAGGAAAGAGGGAGGTGAATTCCAGATATTACCAGATCCGTTCCTGGAGCTGGCCTTGGTGGAGGGAAAAAAAAAAGAAAAGGAAAAAAACTCCAGATTCTGCCAAAAGGCGGGATAAACAGATGGTGACATGATAAGGAGTGGAAGGAAAAGATTAGGAGTGGGATTGTGCCAGAAGAAAAGAAGGGTGGCTGCCATCACATCTGGGTATGGCTCTGGAAGCGGCGGGGATATCTGTGTATTTTAAGGGGTTTGGGGTAGGAAATAGAAGTTGAGGTCGGTCCCCACTATCTCAGGATAAAACACTGGGAAAAATCCCTTAAATATCCCCTTAACAAACCCACATGTTCCCTCAACCAGGCATGGAACCCCTCTTCAGTATTCCCAAATTCTCTGGGAATCTTTTACTTTCTCTGTGTGGGTATCATTGCCATAAAATCGAAGTTTCCTGCAAAATTTCTGTAAAGTTTCAATTTCTCCACACCCCATTCCTCTGCCTGGTGGATTCCCAATAGAGAACTGGATTGTGGGATATAGGGGATTTCTCTTTTAGGGTATTTCTGGAATGCTGGAGGCACAGACAGGAGATAGGACAGCCTTCAGTGCTGCTCTGCAAGAAACTTCTTTGCGTTTGTCCCATGCCAAGAGGTTTTCTTTCCTGGGCTCCTGCTTGGAATGTGGCTGCTTCCGGAACATTCCTAGGAAAGTAAACCTGGACTCTCCATGAAGGTATCCCAGAGCAGCTCCGTTGGTGCCACCATTCCCGGCCCGAGTGACCTCTGGAATTGGTCTCCCACACTGATAAACACCCAGGAGCTGTCTTGCCATGGAAAAAAACCGTTTGGATTCTTGTGCTTGGCTTATCCCGACCCAGCTCCCTGTTTTGGCAGCGATTCCTGGGCGGGGCTGCCTTGAGGGAATCATTCCACCCCTTCCCTTGGATTCTCCAGCGAGGAAAATCTCAACGCTCACCCCGGGTAATGTGAGCCTTAATTAATGGATGATCCCAAAGCATCTTGGCATCGTCACACTCCACAGGCACGGAATGCCGTGGATTGCTGGGATGAACGCGCTCCCTGGCCTCCAGCGTGCTCCACAGAGCTGGACTGGTAGGAAATCTGGGAAAATCAAGGAAAGCAAGCGGGAACAATCCCACTCAGGACGAGGAGACTCTTAATAAAACCATTTATAAGTGTTGAAAAATATGTTCCTTTAATTTGTTTTTTTATTTTTTGTTTTTTTGGGTTTTTTTCCTAGGATTTGGTCCTCCTGAAATGGAGGTTTTTAGGAAGCGGTGGAACAGAATTCCAGATTTAGGCTTGGAATTACCCGGCCTTTCACAAGTCAGTGTGAGAGTGTTGAGAAATACAGCACTGACAGGTGTCAAATTCCTCCAAAATCCCCACACTCCCCAAAATAGGAGGAAGCAAGGAAGGAACTGGATTTCAGGAGGACGTTTTGGAATTGCTGCATCTCCTGGGATTCCTCATGGAATGGTGCCTCCTGTCCTTGTCCTCTCTCCCTCAGGGATAATCCAACCTGAGCTTGGGAGGTTCATGGAGGAAGAAGGAAACGGAAAAACAATTTTTCCGTTTAATTTTTCCAATTAATTTTTCCAATTTAATTTGCTTCTCTGCTGGGAGAAAGGAAAAATAAAGCACTGCAGCTGTGAGAGGCCGGAATCAATTGGGAGACTGGGCTTGGATTTCCTTGGAAAAATTTACAGCTGCTGTTGAGTTTCAAGCACTTCAAATGAAGCTGAGGAGACCAAATTGAATTGGAAATGAAAATCCCATAAAGGTGATGAAGAACCAAATTTTATGTGTTAAAATCCTCCATTTTATATGGAAAAATGGCACAGGAATGGCCCTGCCACAGGTGAATCCAGCATGGAATTCTCTCAGCCATGAGCTTCCCTCCCTGCACTCCCTACCTGAGGCTCAGACTCAAAGTTCACACAGATAAACAATAAATAAAACAGGAAAAAGCCGATTTCCGACCCCAAAAATAAGTGGGATAACCTTATGTCCATAAATCTAAACTCTCTTCCGTCCCTACCCAGGGAATTCCTGGTGGGAAACCGGCTCTGGTCTACACCCCACGAAAAACAACCGAAGAAATTCCGTATTCCTCCTCCAATCCCAGCAAGAGGAGCTGGGATCTGACGCCCACGTTCTTGTTGTTTAAAGCCGTTGTGTGATTCCAACCCATCCAAATCCCGAGCTGGATCCAAATCCACACTCTGGGAATTCATGGGAAGTTCAGAGTTTTCACAGCTTGAGCAAGAGATTGGAGTGGAAATGATTCCACTGCCTCTTCAAATGCTACAGATTTGGGATTCTCTCCTTCCTGGGCTTAAAAATTTCAAATATTTTTTGAAAAGTAGAGGGGAAAGGTCACCTTTTTTCCCCTAAAATATGGATAAAATTTGGTTTTATTTTGACCATTTGGACAATAATTACATCTAATTTCAAGGACGTATTTTGATGTATTAATGTATTTTAAAATTGATTTGTAATTTAAATCTCTAAATTTCAATCAATGGAAATGGAATTGTTTCAAAGAGAATCAACCTTTCTCTAAGGAGGTTAAAAAATAGAACTTTTTGAGCTTGATTTTTACCCCAAATCAAGTTGGAATTCCAAAGGAATTCCAAAGGATTGAAATACTGGGGCAATTTTCAACAACAACAAAAGAATTCTTGGCTTCTCTCACTATTTTTTTTTATTTCAAGCACCAAATTCACATTATAGGAGTGCAAAATTAATAATTATTTCAAGTATATTTCATTAATGATGTAATTTAATGAGATTTATTTCTTCTGTCACATGAAAACTCTTAAATGTTCAACCACCTCCTGAAGATGAAGGTTAATTTTTAATTCGGATGTCCAACATTTGGTTTTCAGGGTAAAAAAGGAGAAAGATTTTGAATTGGCTGTGCCAGTTGTCCCTTGTTCTGTTTTTTATCTCTTTCTGAATTAATAAATCTGAGTTTAGAGCAGCTGAAAGAAGCAGATGAGTACAATTATTAATTTTGAAATAGATGGGCAACAAATCAAAGTTCACTTTAAGAATATTTAAGATACTGGAGATGAATTTCTGTCTACGAATGTTCCAGAGACTGAATAATTTTTCTCTAAAGAAATGAATTTTAAAATTGATAATAACAACAAAAATAATAATAATAATGATAATAATTACAACAATAACAACAATAGAGTATTTAGTATTTTTAATTTTTATTTTCATTTATTTTTTTTATTTTTTTATTTTTATTTTACATTCATTTTTCCTTTTTTTATATTTTTCATTTTTATTTTTATTTTTATTTTTATGTTTCATTTTTCATTTTCATTTTGAATTTTTATTTTTTCATTTTTCATCTTTACTGTCATTTTTCATTTTTATTTTTTATGCTCATTTTTGCATTTTTCATTTTAAATTTTTTAAATTTTCACTTAAATTTTCATTTCTATTTTATTTTCATTTTCATTTTTACCAACCTGTGCTTTCCAGAAGCTCAGCCTAAAGAATCGGAGGCCGGTCTTGACCCAGATCTCTGTTTTCTGGGAAGTCCAAAATTAATCCCACGGATTGTTTGGTTGAGTTTCTGGCATTTCTTGGCTCTTTGCTATGTGTGATGCCACAACTCCGAGTTATTTTTGGGAATACACGTCCACCTCCACACCCTGCTCTGTGTGAAATCTGGGCGGGATTCAACCCTGAGGAGACGATCTGTGAGCTTCCAGCAGAAACGGTTCATTCCCGCCTTTCCACGGGAAAAATCCACCTCACGGCCATGGAAAAAGAGGCATCCGCTGGTCAGGAGGAATCTCAGCCCTCCTCGTAAATCACTGGGGATCATCCAGCAGAGCCAGCAGGATCCGAGGAGCATCCAAAAGTGGGAATGTCATTTCCTGCTTTATCCAACTCCCGGCTCGAATGACCCAAGGTCTCCCCAGCGCCTGCTCTGGGCTGGAGGGCACAAGGCCGGGCCTAAAGGAGACTCTGTCCTGCTTGGGAGGTCTGTGAGAGCCCACCGAGGTGTTTGGGAGCACGCGGAATCATGGAACGGGTTGGGTTGGACGGGACCTTGGGGATCATCTCGTTCCAGCCTCTGCCGTGGGCAGGGACACCTTTGCTGGCTGCTCCGAGCCCTGTCCAACCTGGCCTTGACATCAAATGGAAAAAAGAATTAAATCCAAGGAATAAGTGCCTTATCTCGCTTACAGACACCTAAATTCGCTGTTCTATTCCAAAACTGCACCACTAAGGATCATTTTTCCTTCATTTTATCCAACCTACTGGAAAACATCCACATTTGTGACCTTCAGCTGCCCAAAATTACACCAAGCAGCCAGAGGTGCAGCTCCCGTGTGCACAGTTAAACCCAGGGCTTGCTGCCAGCTTTTCCCTGTCCTCATTGATCCAGCAGGAAGCTTTTCCAGTGGGAATCACGTTTGGGCAGGGGCGAGCCCTCCTGAAAACCTCATCCCCTTTCCTGAGTCTTCCAAGTGAAATCCGCCTGGGCGGAAAATCCCGCCATGAAAAATGTCCATCAAGGAGACAGAGGAGTCCTGCAACTCTGTTCGGATAAAGGGACAGAGGCTACTGGGGGTTTCTCTCTCGAGGTTTCGGGGGCGCAGCCTCATTTTGGTAAGGAAAATTTCTTCACAAACAATTCCATCGGTGAGGGGGTGGGTGTTAACATCTTTGAGGTGGGGCTTAACGTCTCTGTTCATTTCCAGCTGCGGGTGTGTTACACAGCCCGGACAGCTTGACTCCTGAAACGAGCAAATGGGGCCACACAAGCCTGAATTTCTGAATTTTGGGGTAAAATGACAGGTTCAAGGCAGATATGGGGCAGGCGGTTCGGGATGGCTGCACCTTCCTGGTACCTCAGCAATGGGGAAAGGAAGAGGGCAACGTGCGGCCGGGAGTTTGGGATAAAAGGAGGCTGCACCCTCCGAAACCTGCAGAGAGAAAACCCCGCGGGCTGTGCCCCAGCGGCCTCTCTCCCTTTATTC
>VZTG01008187.1:254237-265853 GCA_013397845.1 Melanocharis versteri | reverse complement strand
TTTTTTGTTTGTTTTGTTGTTGTTGTTGTTGTTGTTGTTGTTGTTTAGTTTTTTTTTTTTTTTAAATGGGTTTTAAACACTGAAGAATGTGGGCTTGACTTACATTGCACAGAGCCCTTCCAGGTAACCTATGGGACACCAGGAACCTCCAAATGCCAGGCTGAAAAAGTGGGATTTCCCACTTTGCACCCGCTGATCCCCAGGGAATTCTCCGGCTTTGGTTCCTTGATTAATAAAAGGTAATAATTCAGTAATGCCTTTAAAAATAGACCTTGTGGGAAGCGTGGAGGTATTTGTGGAGGTAAGGCCGAGCTTTGGGAGCGGTGACGGGGCCGGGCAGAGGTGACCAAGGCAGCTCAGCAGGAAGTCTTGGCTAAGCCAGCCCCAATTCCCACCTGTTCCCTGCAGTCCTTTCACGGCCGCTGATAATAAAGGGTTTGCGTTTCCCCGGAGCCCTTCATCCCCCGTGATCCCAAAGAACTCTGCAAATGACTCCTCCAAAGGTCACATCCACGGGGGTTGGCATCCAGCCTGGCCCGGCCACAACAACGGGAAGGGAGGGGAGGCACGGCCAAGGACAGCAGGGTGAATTCCCATTCCTGTGAGATGTGCTTTCCAAGGTCCATCCGGAGCTGGGATTGTAAAGCAGCCCAGGGTGTTGCTATTCATCCTTGGATTCAACCCGTGGGAGAAGGAAAAGAGATGGGAAAAAAGGCAAAAGATGGTAAACAGGGGTCATGACAGCACTTCGGTTCGATGCTGTGGTTCCAGGGAGGCTGCACAGTTTCAGTCTGGTGCTCAGCCCGTTAATCCGTCCCCTCTAGTGCCCTTTCCCTGGATTAGTTGTGCTGTTTATCCTTTGTTTCAAGGCAGTGAAATGACTCACACCGAGCCCGTTCCCAGGAAATCTTGCCAGGTGAGGGAGGGTGGCATTTACTGGGGGACCTGTTAATTGGGACCCACCCTAATAACACAAACGGAACAGAAAACTCGGGTTCTGCGTGGCCCGAGCTTTATCATTCCATCTCTGGGAAGCTCCGGGCGCCTGTTCCGCTGGGCAGCCCCGAACAATCCCCTCTCACAGCTCCCTAAATCACGACAAGGAAAGGCCAAAGGCTTCCTGGAATGGAATATTCAACGGCCCTGGGAGGGGGTAGGGAGAGGCAAACTCATTTTCCCAGGAGACAAAGCCAAGCGTTCGTCCCTTAGAGCCGCCGCACCTTTGCGGGTTGGGAAGGACTCCGTGGGAAGGCAGGGAAGGGATGCGCAAATCCCGCCGCTCATTTCCTGCGTCCCCTGTCCCAGGATCGATCCGCAGGGTGGCATCGGGTGGCGGTGATGCCTTTTCCTGGTCTTAGGAAATGCAAGCCAGGCATGGTTAAAGGGTTAGAGGGGGTTGTTTACCTTGATATCTTTAATAGGATCCCATGGATGCATCACTTGGCCGAGGTGGAACGCATCGTGATGCCTCCGCACCGTAAATCACGGATACAATTTATAGACCTTACACATTAACATATCTAATAAGGATACCCAATAAGGCGGCTTGGGTGGATGGTGCGATATTTTTCCCCATCTATGGAATCCTCTCCCCCGCCTGGGCGGGCTAATCTCGAGTTTACAGAATATGTTCTAGAAGGGGACCTTGGTTCTCCAAGACAGTAGAATGTTTGGTCTCCTGGTTTTTATGTCTTTTGGGGTGTTTGGTCTCCTGGCCCTACAAAACTCTAGAACTATGCTAAGTTATCAGACTTAAAGAATGACAAGTGTGCATGCTAATACTTGTGGATACACAGAACTGTGTAAAAGGTGTATCTCCTTTCCCTCTCCCAGGCTGCTCCAAGCTCCATCCACCCAGTGAAGACATGGAGTTAAAAATAGCACAATTTCAACCCTTTGACCAACTCCTTTTAAATTTCCACCTTAGGCAGTGCCGAAGATCAGCTAGAGATCATTAAAACTAAAAAGTCGGGGCAGCAGAAGGTCCAGTCTTTTTTTTCTATATTGATTGAGATATTTGGGTTGTCCCACGTGCCACCAAAACATGGAATGGGAAGCAAAGGGAATGCAGCTGACAAGGAATGGGGCTGTACAGAAATATACAGAGCGAGATAAAAGGCGGAGAGTCAAAAATTAAAGCAGGGGAGGACTCCCAGAGTGTTGCAGAAGGCTTAGAAAAATCATTTTTGCCACCATAGGGGAAAAGAAATAAAAACCAAAGAAATAATAATTTAAAAAGTCCCCCTCTGCCATCTGGTAGGGAATTACAAAACATACCAATGCTAAAAGCCAGCCTCCATCTCCAATTCCACTTCTCTTCGCAGCCAAAACCACAGGGGAGCAAATAAAATCCTGATCCCAAAGCCAAAGGCTTCTTTTATGAACCCATCAGAGCTTTGGGAGTTACCCGTGTCCTACCTGCTGGAACGTGCTGGTGTCCATCCCTGATTCCCGAGCTCCCAGTGCACCTCAGGAGAGACAGATGAGTGAAAAGGAGGGAATTCATCCCAGACAGAAGTGGGCAGGGGATAACAATCTCTCTGGAATGAAAATGAGACATTTTCTGTGGCCAGCAAAACCTCTGCCACGGCTGGGACTGCTCTGAATCCATTGCGGCCCAGCAAGGGAAAAAAAAAAAGGGATAAACCTTTATGGATAAAAATCCTTTCCTCCCAAGCAGCGGTTCCCAAAGTGCCAGAGGCGCTTCCCTAAATCCCTGACAGAGCAGCCCAGGGATTGTGGATTGCATGTGTCTGTTCTGGGAGGTGTGGGGGTCACTGCAGCCACAGGGATGGGAAAAGATCCATGAGATCTGCAGGAGGGAAGGGAAAGCTCCATTCCTGGGAGGTGGGGAACTCAAACGTGGATCACCGGAGCCGATCCCCCAGGAATCCCTTTGCACACGGATATTTGGGAAGGGCTCAGCCGTGCAAACACCTTTGCTTGGGGCATTTTGGGTACATCCCTGCCTCACCTGTGGGCATCTGCTCCAGGAAAGGCCCGGATCTCCTCGTGTCCTCCATCTGCCAGACGTCCTGCATTCCCGGGGGATCTCCAGGAATACTGGATGCCGATGTTTACGCGCGTGAATCATCCCTTTGGAGAGTTCATCTTCCTCCCTCAGGTATCCCGGGGCTCATCCAGCTGTCTAAGCAGAGTGGCTGCTGGAATTTGAGCTGTCTGCAACGATCCTATTTTGCCTCCAGCTGCAGCTCCAGCGAGGCACGGGCCCCTTGCAGTTGTGGTGTCACATCTGGCAGAGCTGTGCAGATGTGGCAGAGCCCTTGGCTGGCTCGGGGTGCCTGGAAGCGGGCAGCTAAACCGAGCTTAAAATCCTGTCTTGGCAAATGTTTGGTCTGCCCTCAGCTTGGAGCCTGGAGCTGGAGGTTTGGGGGTCTAAATCCAAACCTCTGCTGGTACCTGGGCTCAGCCTCCAAGGACGAGGATTTATCTCCTAGGATTTCAGGATAATTCCCGGTTCACTGAGTCTCCTAAATTTAGGTTCAACATGTAGGAGTCTCCCCACGGCAGCCAGAGTCAGTGCAGCTCCAATTGCCTGAAATTTGGGATCTGTTCCGGAGCAAAATCAACTCCAAGACACCCAAATGAGGCTGAATGTGGCACAGGAGCTTTGGGAGACCTGGAGAGGAGAAGGCTCCAGGGAGAGCTCAGAGCCCCTTCCAGGGCCTGAAGGGGCTCCAGGAGAGCTGGAGAGGGACTGGGGACAAGGGATGGAGGGACAGGACACAGGGAATGGCTTCAACTGCCAGAGGGCAGGGATGGATGGGATATTGGGAAGGAATTCCTGGCTGGGAAGGTGGGGAGGGGCTGGGATGGAATTCCCAGAGAAGCTGTGGCTGCCCCTGGATCCCTGGCAGTGTCCAAGGCCAGGCTGGATGGGGCTTGGAGCACCCTGGGACAGTGGGAGGTGTCCCTGCCCATGGCCAGGGGTGCAACTAAACGACCTCCAAGTCCCTTCCGATCCAATCCAATCCATTCCAATCCAATCCAATCCAATCCAATCCAATCCATTCCAATCCCATCCCATCCCATCCCATCCCACCCAATCCATTGCAATCCAATCCAATCCAATCCAATCCAATCCAATCCAATCCATTCCATTCCATTCCACTCCATTCCATTCCATTCCATTCCATTCCATGATCCCATGGAAGGTCTGAAGGCTCCTGGCGTCAGGTAGGATCTATCAGAACGGATAGAATTCCAAAGCTGTTCCAGGAGGGCTTGGACAGCTCTGAGGAACAGTTCCTTCTCCCCTTCACTGGGAAGGACTGGAGGAGTCCAGACGGACCCTCTGGCAGAGCTGACGTCAGACGGATCCCACTCAGTGGCCTGGTTTGGGACACGAAAGTGGGGGCCTGGAAAAAGCTGTGGGACCACGGGAGGGGGAATTTGAGGTCCAGCTGATTGAGGTCGCGCCAGCCTGGCCATTCCCTAAAAGCCGTGGACGGAGTGGCCAGGGCTTGGCATTTGGGCAACAGAGGGAAGGAATTGGCTCCTCCACACCTGAAACATAAACGGAGCAAATCCATTGTGTGAGGAGCTTCGCGGGCAATTTGCCAAAACAAATAAACACAAAGTTGTGGCTTTTTTTTTTCTCCCTACTCCTTAATGCTGTCAAAAGCAAGCCAGGCATAAATTCCATTTGCTATTTAGTGAGCAAATTTGTAGAATTTTATTCCTCGTTTCAGACTGGAAAACATTTCAAGCTCGGGAGCACCAGTTTGGAAAATCCTAAGCCACATCAGACCTCTAAAGAATAAAATTATTTAATTTTTGTCATTTTGCTTGGTGCTAAGGAGGAATTTATTTCCACAGGTCCTGTACAAATCCTGAGATCCTTTTGTGCTCTTCCTCCCAAGCTCCCAGGCCAATAAATCACTATCTGATATAAATTTTGATGTCTGGGTGTGATTTCTGTTCCTACCACTCAATCAGTTAAAGATCAAGAGGAAAAGCTCCAATGGAAGCTTCCACATGGAAGCACAGTCATGTCGGGATTTGTGCCTCAACAGAAGAGTTTTTCCAGAATATTCCTTTCCTATAGACTCAGGCAGAGAGCTCCAATCCCGGAGTCTCCAGCGCTGCATCCTACAAGTTTTCCTTGGAGGCTTCCCGGTCTCGACCAAACAAATTTCTCACTGTGTGAGAGCTGATGGAACTCCAGCCAAATGTGGGAAGTTACACCCGAATCCTTGGGTTAAAAGGAACTGGTTTTTAGGCATGCACTGACGAACAAACGCCTATAAAGGCTGATGGGGTTGTGAAGTTAAACATCACTCAGCCTCCTGGTTTTGGCCAAAAAACCCTTCCCTGGGTGGAGAGGCGGCAGCAGCTCTGTGCCATGGGCACGTTCTGGGGCCAGCGACATGGGCCAAGGGGCTGGCATCCCATTCCCACATCCCAGGGGTTCATCCGGCTGCTGCCAGAGGGAAAGCAGCCTCACAGGTGTGAAAGGATGAATCAGGAGCTCTGTGCCGTGCGCTGGAGGAGAAAACTCACTGATGCGACAAGGGGAGAAGTTCTGCAGAGCTTTCCCTGAGGGAGAAAGGAGCTCTGGCTTTTTTCTCCCAAACTTTGGCAGAAAGGGGAAGGTTTGGAGAAAGAAGGTCTGGAGAAAGAGAAGGTCTGGAGAAAGAGAAGGTCTGGGGAAAGAGAAGGTCCGGAGAAAGAGGTGGTCTATCAGCAGTGACAGAGTCTGAGTGGAGTAAAAGGTGCCCAAGCAACTCTTTTCTTCCCAGAATAAATCAGGATTTTTAAATTCACAGAATCCCAGAACGGTTTGGGTTGGAAGGGACCTTAAAGCTGATCAACCCCGGCCATGGGCAGGGACACCTCCCACTATCCCAGGATGCTCCAAGCCCCGTCCAACCTGGCCTTGGACACTTCCAGGGATGGGGAATCCACAATTTTTACTTGCACAGAGATTCCAGAACCCGTGTGGGTGCCTGTGCTTGTGTGTCAGGAGGGAGGGAAAGTGATCAGGACAGGGGGCGAGGGAAGAAGGAGATGGGGGGGACACGGAATAACCTTGGCCCATGGAAAATCTAAAGGGTCCTTGGCCCACACTGCAGCATTCCTGCCCAAAACGTGGCCGAGCAGCCCAGGAGGGTTGGGATAATTGGAAAGCAGGAGTGGGATGGTCATTAGATGGGGTTTTAATCTTTCCACACAAACTCCTAAAGCCTGAAAGGTCCTCCTGCGGCCCCGTTTTATTGCCACGAGTTCCCGTCACGTCCCTGGGAGAAGTAGCTCACACGTTAAAGCTCCTTGTGAGTCCAAGGAAAAATAAAATTCCTTCAGCCACCTCCTCCCAGCTTCCAGAAACCCCCATTCCTCCAGCAATTCCCACTTTTTCTTCTCCAGGCCGGAGCACTCCATTTGCCAGGAGAGGCAGTGGCTCCACCAAAACTGAGGGTGAGATTTGTGACCTCCTTCCTGCAGCCCTGAGGATTAATAATGACACAAAACTTGTTATTCCTTAGGTAAATTCCCATTTTTCTGAAGTTTTCAAGCTCCTTGGATGCAAATCTTTACAAAATTATTTGATTTTCCCACTAAAATAGAATTATAAGTTTGGAAAAGTCCTCCAAGATCATCCATTCCAAGCTCCAACCAGATTCCACCGTGCCCAATAAACCACATCCCGAAGTGAAATGCTGATATTCCAGTCCCCTGCCCATTCCTCCTTCCTCCAGCATAAAGAAATTGTGGATATCTGAACCCTCGGGATTAAATTTTGTATTTATTCCTCTCATTTCTCTTTTTTTTTTTTTAATGACTGGAAAGGATGATTTGATTAAGGTGACCTCTAATTAAGTGAACATCCAGCCGGGGCCAGGATCTCTCCCACATGAAAAGGAACTAAGAAAATTGGGATAAATTGTCCCTCAGTCCTTTTTGTGTCATGCTAAACAATCCTGTCTTGTAGTAGTAGTAATAATAATAGTAATAGTAGTAATAATAATAATAATAACAACAACAACAACAACAACAACAACAATAATAATAATAGCAATAATAAGAATAGTATTGAATGGCTATAGATGTGTGTCTTGAATATGAAAAATCACATTCCAAACACACTTAAGAAGGGTCTGGAAGCTTGTTGGGTCCCTGCACTCCTTTCTCACTATAAAATCCGTCTTTGCTGCTCGTCTGCAGATCTCAGGAAAATCTTCCTGCATAATCGTGGACCACTGGGAATGTTTGGGATGCTCTTCATTCTCACCCACTTCATGCAGGTGGAATTGTCTGTGAATAGGCAGAACAGAGGTGGCTTTCAGTAGGAGAAGTTTTTGATACCTGGAAGTCAAGACAGAAATTCAGGTGGTTGTTCCTTTTAATAGATAAGATCTGCATTATCAGTGTGAGTGTTGGTGTTAATGTCCATGGAATCACAGAATTCCAGAATGGTTTGGGTTGGAAGAGACCTTTGATCATCCAATTCCATCCCATTCCATGGGCAGGGACACCTCCCACTGTCCCAGGCTGCTCCAAGCCCCGTCCAGCCTGGCCTTGGACACTTCCAGGGATCCAGGAGTAGCCATAGCTTCCTGGGAATTCCATCTCAGCCCCTCCCCACCATCCCAGCCAGGAATTCCTTCCCAATATCCCATCCAACCCTGCCCTCCTGCAGCTGAAGGCCAATTCCCCGTGTCCTGTCCCTCTCCAGCTTCCCAGGGAAGTGACAGCAGCTCCATTTGGGCCACCGAGTCAAAGCCGTGATTTCCTTGGAACTCTGATCCAAGCCTGGATTCCCTGGACTGCTGTAGGTCCCACGTGCCAGTGAGACGACTGAGGGATTCCCAGATATCCATGGGATTTACACAAAAAAGGATTTTTGGGAGAACAGAGATTCCCACACATCCACGGGACTTACAGAACAAAGGACTTTGGGATAAGGGGATTCCCAGATATCCATGAGACTTACACCAAAAAGGATTTTTGGGAGAGCAGGGATTCCCAGATATCTATGGGACTTACACAACAGAGGACCCTTGGGAGAACAGGGATTCCCAGATATCAATGGCATTAACACAGGAAAGGACCCTTGGGAGAACAGAGATTCCCAGAAATCCATGGGATTTACACAGAAAAGGACCCTTGGGAGAACAGGGATTCCCAGAAATCCACAGGATTTACACGACAAAGGAATTTTGGGCAGACTGGAGCAGCAGCTGAAGGCCAGGTGAAATCCCCCAGGCCATCCACATGCAAATCCCAAAATTCTGCTTTCTTTACCTCTGAGCTGAATTCCTGGCTTTAGCTGGAGCTAATCCTACCCCATATGAAGCATAAAAAATCCAATCCTTCCAAGGATTCCTGATCCAACCAGACCCGGGATCTATTCTTAGCCTGGCCTTTGAGCAAATCGCTCTGGTTTTGTTCAGGTTTATTGATAATCTGGGCCCCCTGTGAGCGAGACAAACTGGGCTCAAAGACCTTTGCAATTTGCTAAGGTCACCTTTAATCTGGACTTGATAAATCCGTATTTTAGAGCGGGCACATTCCTGATGTTATAAGGGAAGGGAGGAGAGAATGGGACAAGGAAGAGAAATGACCCAGTGGAGCTCAGGGTGGAGGGAGGCCAAATCCATCTGCACGGGAATGTCAGGCAGAGAGCCAGGGGTGGAAGGGCAGCCTGGAAAAGGGAAGAGATGATCCGTGGCACAGGGAGAACATTCCGCTGGGATATGAGGAAATCAGCTTCCTGCCAGCCCGGGGAACGTGGGCAAAAGTCTTTCAGAGCTGCTGATTTGGAACGAGGAAGAGCAGGAAGAAGAGAGGAGCCGTATGAGGGTTAAATGACGTTGGAGATTTCGGGGATTGAAAAATAACGTTCAGAGTTCCTGCATTCTGAAAAAAACCCCAAAAAACTGGGCAGGGATTGGGGAAAACAAGTTTGGTAGCAGCGATTAAAAAAATCAGTTAAAGTGGTCAAATAATTCAAGGCAGTTTCTGTTCCCTTTCATTTTCATGTCAAAATTATCAATTCCATGCACGATCCCTTTTGGAATAATTTTCATCATTTATTTTTCCATCCAAAGAGTTTGAGGGAAAGAACATGCCTGGGATTGGGGAATCTGATTTGATGGCCACAACCTCAGACCAACGAAACTCAGTTTTATTCATTGAGGTAATTTCAGATTTGATGGAAAAGCCCTTTGATTTGGGCTTCGTCATCTGTTTATTATTTGAGGAAGGGGTTCTCAGCAGGAGGAAATGTCCAAGTGTTTTCCCTTTGGGATTGATGCCTTTCCTTTTCAGTGACCCGACTTTTTTTTTTTTTTCTTTTTTTTTTTTCTTTTTTTTTGAAGTCCAGGGAAAAATAAACAGAAGGGAAACCCGATCCCACTTCCCTAATCTGGAGACAGTAGCACTGAAAGAAAATAAACCAAGCTCCCTGCCCACTAAGGATGGGATAAGAGACCTTGGCCTTCACCTTCATTCAAGGAAAGTCCATTTGGGAATTTTCTGATGGAATTCTTTAATGATGAAAGAGTGGAGGGGATGGTCAGGAGTCGTCTGTGGGTGTTAATTGATTTACCGGTGTTAATTTAGCTGTTCCCTTCTCAGGAGATAAGGGAAATCTCAAGATTCTCCCGATCCCGATTTTCCAGGATGTTTTAATTCAAATTTTAACCCTCAGGAAGATCAGGAGAGCAAATTCTGCCTCGGGCCCAGCCCTTGCTGGAGGCCACAGAAAGCAGCTGTCAAAGAGCCATCACCAAATAAAGACCTTTGCAACTGGAATTCCTGGGAGACTTCCAGAGCTCGGGAGCTTGGAGGGTTTTCCAAAGGGATTTGGAAGTGACCCGGAAAGAAATTGCCACTTAATTTAGGAGGATGACATCATTAACGACAGAATGTGTAACAAAAGGCTGGAGGAAGCAGTGGCAAAATCTCTTGGCTTTGAACAGAGTAGGTATGTTGGAAATTATATAATTTTCTACTGAATTTTTGTTTTTTGTTAATTAATCGCAACCAGGATATTAATTAGAAGCGATGTGTTAGTCTTAAATCACTTTCAGCCACGTAGCTGAGTATTTTTACACAGATTTGATTGGGAAAATCACTGAAAATTTAGGTTTTGCTAAACAAACCCTGAGGTGCTTCAGTGGGCAAGGCCTGGGAGAGGGAAATGGATTGTTGGGATTGGGTACAAGGAGTGCAGGATTTATGGAGCACAAGGAAATTCTGCAGAAAACAGAAGAGGAAGCAAAAGGTAAAAAAACTTGACATATTTGTGTCCCTGCCAGAGGAAAAAGATCCTACAAAGGTTAAAATTATGGACTAATTAGCATGAACAGCAAGAAATCAATGACCAATAAAGGACAGGATACTAATTAATTAATTAAAGAGGATTATGTAATTGAGGGCCAATGAATATTAATTTATTTCTCTGTTAAAAACACAGAAATAGGTGAAAAGGTTTTGTATCAGTGTCCACGTGGAGGCCGGAATTCCATTGGCCGCACAAACGGGATTTCACCACTCGTGGAAAGGAACTTTGTCCTGTCCCTGCCCTGCTGTGACCACAGACAGGACAGACAAACACCTGAGGTGACATCACAACATCTGGAACTGGAGAGATCCACGGAACAACAAAAACACAGAAATAGGTGAAAAGAATAATGCAATAATAAAATACAAATAATAAAATGCAATAATAACGGAAAACCGGGAAGGACGATCTCCAAGAGGACGTAAAACGAGGCAGAACAAAATCAGAGCTGGGCCTGATGCGAGTGAGAAAAAAGCGGGAGAGAAGTGGGAGCAGGGGCAGACACGGCCTGGTGAGGATGGGATGGGGTTTGGGGACAGGGAATGTGGGACTGGGGGGGACACAGAGTGATGTGAACGTGGGGCACGGCTCCAGCGGGATTCACTGAGCCCCTCCGAGCTTGGAATAATGTGGAATGCTCCAAACGTGACACAGAGCGGAGCCAGGCTGAGGGTTTTTAACAGAAAGGGGCCCCAAACACCGATGCTCCAAATCCTCTAAATGGTCACAGGATCAGAGCAGGATTTGGGTTGGAAACACCTTTGAAGGTCACCCAGTCCAGCTCCCCTGTGGAGAGCAGGGACATCTTCCATGGATCAGGGGGGTCTGTCCAGTCCATCCCTTGGATATTCCCAGGGATGGGGAATATCCTTTTCCACCCCTGAGGGTCACTCCGGTCACTCCCAAGATGTGCTTCACCCTCTCCTGGGATAAGGAGGTGTCAGGTGTCCTGCCATCCATCAAGGGCTGCTGGTGGAGGTGATTTTGATTGGATTTTTGGGTCTTGAGGGACGAGTGAGATCGATCTGGGCTCAGGTGTTTTAAGATATTTATCCGTATTTGTTTGCAGACACCACAGGATATGGAATTTCCATCAGGCCAGTTTGGGGCCTCTGTCCCAGCTGTGCCATCCATCCCAGCTGTGCCATCTATCCCAGCTGTGCCATCCCCCAGCTGTGCCATCTGTTCCAGCTGTGCCATCTGTCCCAGTTTTGTCATCTCCCAGCTGTGCCATGTCCCAGCTGTGCCATCTCCAGCTGTTCTATCCATCCCAGCTGTGCCCTCTGTCCCGGCTGTGCCATCCATCC
>VZTG01008187.1:234297-253975 GCA_013397845.1 Melanocharis versteri | reverse complement strand
GCTGTTCCATCCATCCCAGCTGTGCCATCTGTTCCAGCTGTGCCACCCATCCCAGCTGTGCCATCTGTTCCAGCTTTGCCATCTGTCCCAGTTTTGTCATCTCCCAGCTGTGCCATCCATCCCAGCTGTTCCATCTATTCCAGCTGTTCTGTCTCCCAGTTGTGCCATTTCCCAGCTGTTCTATCCATCCCAGCTGTGCCATCCATCCCAGCTGTTCTATCCATCCTAGCTGTGCCATCTATCCCATCTGTTCCATCCATCCCAGCTGTGCCATCTCCCAGCTGTGCCATCTGTCCCAGTTTTGTCATCTTCCAGCTGTGCCCTCTGTCCCAGCTGTGCCATCCATCCCAGTTGTGCCATCCATCCCAGCTGTGCCATCTCCCAGCTGTGCCATCTCCCAGCTCCTTGTGTCCCCCCACCTCCTCCGTGCCAGGGAGAGTGAGGAGCTCCAAAGTTCTTGCGTTGGTGCCAGCGCTGCAACCACAGAACCATCGCTGTGTTTTCCGCTTAATTCTCATCCTAAACCCACAGCCCGGCACCAGCACGATTTGTAGGAAGAAAATGAACTCTCCCAGTCCGAGCCAGGACACAAAGAGACAAATTTTCACCTTCAGGTGGGATCTGCTTCATGCCTCGGCCGTGTTGGAGATGCTTCAGCACCTCATGGCCAGAACGTGGCTGTTGCTAAAACAGCCTGGCCTAAATAAAGCCTGGCTTATCTCAGGCTCTGGCTGCCAGCCAGGGAATTTTGTGTCTTCCCAAAAATGCTGGGTTGTCCTATACCTTTTCGTTTTTTTCCTCCCATTCCCACAAAACCACCCCGGGAGATTCCCAGGGGATTTTGGTGACTCCAGATCTTGCCACCTCTGTTTGAGGGGGAAAAGTCCTTGAGGTCATCCAGACCTGGCTTTCTCCTCGTGTTCCAGAGGGTCCAGCAGTGGGAAAGGATTTCATCTGGCCCTGAAAATCTTCTCTTTGTTCAGTTATAAAATTTTGGGACCCTGGGAAGTTGATTTTCTGCCATTTTAGCTGAAATATTTCTGTCCAGGTCTGTAAGGATATTGCTGTGGGTAAACAGAAATATTTTCATTTTTAACACGCAAAGGCTTGAACTTCTGGAGGGGAGCGAGAAATCAAATGAGACTATCCAAAAAATGAACATTTAAATTAAATTGATAATATAAAAGAAGGGATAAAGAAAGAGGAGAACCTCAGGCGATTCCAGCACGAAAGAATTTGATTCAACATTAGAAAAGTGAAGTGGAGAAAATGCTGGGAATATTTTTCACACCTTATTCACACTTACAGACTGATAAAATAATAAGAGCAAAGGCTGACAGGGATTTCTGGGGATCATCTAATCCATTTTTTTGACCTTTGGGCGTGAAGAGGAAATTCTATATTTGGCCCAATTGGCCAGGGAGAGCCAGCACAAGAAATAAAATTTTAATGTTACGTGAAGTGTGAAAACTCAAAGCCACCACACCCAGGTGGCCACAAATCTTGATGCAACACCCCAGAAATTATGGCTCTGACTTCCATTATTTTAGCAGCATTATTGGGATAATTTTATTTTCCTTCTGATTTGGAGCCTTTCACAATAAAACATTTTCAAGCCTTTATGCAACAAATGAATCTCATAATACATCTTAAAAAAAAATCGTGATTCTGGGCAGAGAATTGAATGGAAAATATTAAATATCCCCTGCATTTTCCCAAGTTTAGGTGAGTTAAAAGGATATCAAGGGAGGAAAACGCGATATAAGCCCCTCCTAGATAGGCACAGAAAAAAGGAATCGTGTTTGAAGCAGAAGGAGGCGTGGGGAGATGAAAAATGACAGGAGGAAAACGAGGGCTGGCGATTAGGAGATATTTCCTGCGAACCACAGCTGGCTGCCGCTTTCCCGAGGGAAAGGGTGGGAAATCTCTTCCTTTCGGCTTTTAGTGCCGGAAAAAACCCTGAGGGACAATTCCAGAGAACCCACCGTCATCGCTGCCAGCTCAGGTTATCGCTCCTGGCCTGGGAATTATTGGCCCCGGGCGAGGTTTCGTGCTGAATTTTCGATTTCGGCAGCGATTTTCCCAGCTTGCAGGAGAGCATTGCAGCAGCTCCAGCCGCCTGAGCCTCCGAAGACGTTTTTCCAAACGTTTGGCTCTTAAAATCCGCCCAGCAAAATTCTTGCTGGAAGAAATAAAGATCCCAGTCCAGCAGATCCTTTGCTGGGGCAGTGTTTTGACACTTTAACCTGCTTTAATGCCAACGATAATGGCAGTAATAATCACGTTACTCTTTGATTTTTCAATCATTTTATCTCCCTGAGAGAAATGGAAGGTAATTAAGACACCACACCTCACACAAAGGCCTCTTCCAGGCTGCATTTCGCATTTTATTCAGATTTTCTCTTTCCAAACCTCTGCTTCCCTTTCCCTGGGAAACGCCAGGCTTTTCTAAAGGTCAGCTGGAGAAAATAAAAGGCTTTTTATTCAATGCAAACTGTGTGGATTTTCACTTGCACTGCCTAAGAACTTGCCTGTCATTATGAAGTGGAATTAAGTATTTTATAAAGTAAAGGAAGTTAATATTTTTCGGATGGCGAACAACAAATGTGTCCTGCAGCAGCTCCGTGGGCTGGGAGTGCTCTTAAAAAGCTCTGCTGATTTTAAATGAAATTCCCAGCTTTGGATTTCTTTTCTGACTTGCTTTTCTCAGGATTTTGTGGAAATCACCCGCAATCCCATCCAGGTGGTGACCACGCTGTCCTTGGTGTTACAAATTTCCATAATTAGAAAGATTCCCTGTGTCCAGCACTTTGCAGAGGGAGTTCTCTCTTCTTTGAGACATTCATAAATTCAGAGTCCTGCTTTTTATAGCATTTCATATTTCCTTCAGTATTTAATGAGGAAAGGGGCAGCTTTAAGAGACTTTCATTCATGTTTAAGCCCACGATTCTCCACATAAATTTTTGAGGCCGTTTGGCCAAATTTTGGCCAAAAATCCTTCGCAAAACAGGAGCAAGCAGCCCATAGAATAAAGCCTGGAACAAGAACCTCGCTTTTCTGAGGGAAACCTGGAAAAATCAGTGCTTGGGATTTATTCTTCCCGTCCATCTGCTCCTCCACCCCAACCCATCCTCAAATGTAAGTTTGCCCTGACCTCCCAGGGGTCCTGTCCTGGTTTCAGTCTCGATTTTGGTGGATTTTGGTGGATTTTGGTGGATTCTGGTGGATTCTGGTAGATTCTGGTAGATTTTGGTGGATTTTGGTGGATTTTGGTGGATTTTGGTGGATTTTGGTGGTTAGGCCGCTGCAGGCTGAGAGAACTAAGGGTGCGTTGGCATCCAGACCCAAATTCCCAATGGGAAATTTAATCCAGCACCTCCAGAGAGGAGAGACTCCAAATACAGATAATTTTGTGTTTCTTGCCTCTATTTAGGAAAGGAGCTGGTTCTGCTTTCCTTAACTCCATGTGGATGCTGCTCCTGCTGAGGAAAGTTGGATTTATGTTGCTCTTGAAGTGAAATTCTCCATTTAAATATTTTTCTCTGGATGAGGCGTCGACAAAATTCATTCCTGGCTGCCAGTGACAGCAAAGAGAATGATAAAATCTTAGAATAATTTGAATTATAAGGGACCTTACCGATCATAGAAAAAATTGAATTATAAGGAACCTTAATGATCACCTAAATGTTGTTAAACCTTGTAACAGTGCATTGGAACTGGCAAAAAAAAGGTGATTTATTATCTACTCCTGTCTTCCTCTGAAGAACTTTTCTCTTATCCCTCATTCAGCCTCTCTAGCCATGCAGTTAATTAGCCTTGCCTCCTAATTAGCCCCCTAATCTCAGCCATCGGAAAGTTCCCGATGAAATTTGTCAGCTAGACAACGGATGATGGAGGGGAAAAAAAAAAATCACAAATTTCAGTTTCCTGCCATCCAAAATTAGGTGGGATGCACCTAGAGCAAGTGGCTGGATGTCCAGAGGGGCCTCGCTGAGGGTTAAACTGGACGCTTCTTGTTCAGATGCAACAAAAACGTCCTGAATAGAGTAAAATTCTATTGGTCATTGAATTCCATCCAAGACTTCTCCCACTTTTTCAAGCTCCTGTTAGATTTTATCCTGCTCTAAAACGTCCTCCCAGCTCCTGCCAACGCGGGGCTGATTTCAGAGGCGTTGAGCGCTGAATTTCCTTCTTCAGGGTTCTCAGCACACTCAGCCTGCTAGAGGGAGGGGTTCGTTCCCAAATCGCCAAATCCTCTGGATGTACGAGAGAAAAACCTTGCTGTTCCCACAAATTTTTGCTTTATTTCAAGCTCTATAAAGACTCTGTTATTAGATTTTAAATATCTTGAGTAATTTATGGACCAGACTTGGTCTCTCCTGGATATTTTGTTTGATATTTCTGCTTTCCAGAGGATTCACAAACTCTGCTGAGTGTAAGTGGGGTTCATCCCACCACCAATGAGAGGATTTTGCCATAATCCGTAGTTTCCACCCCGTTTTCTCTGCCCTCCCCTGCAGCTCTGGCCAACCTCGGAATTTTCATGAATTCCCACTTATAGCATCAGTTTAATCCATCCACTGATTTATCTCCATTCCTCCTAAAACCAAAGAGGTGTCTGGTTAATAAACTTTATAAGGAAGATTTTAGGATATTTCACAACAGCAGGGAATCAAAATTAACGTGTCTTTAGGATGTTTCAAGGACAAGGCAAAACAGCATCCAGATATTTTGCTGATAAAAGAGAATGGAATTCCCTCAGAATGGAGAGCAGGGAAGCACAAAGGTGGCAACTATTTAGGAATATTTATTTCAGGAATTAAGTTTAATAACCCAGAACCTCCCCCGCTGCAGCGAAAGGAAAGTTCATGTTCACAGGTATGGAAAATAGAGATTTTCCCTGCTGTAATGCCAGAAAAAAGGAGACTTTTTACTCCTCAAAAGCCAATTTATTCCCTGTGGATTTGTGGTTTGGGGTTTATTTTTTAGCACCTCAGAACAAGGATAAAAAGTTGCTCTCGCGAAGCACTGAGGTGGTTTCACACCAAAATCTCGGTCTGTGGTGGTTTTGCTGTGCTTTGAACTATCTCCTTGCCACTAAAGGCGTCCAAATCCAACCTTAACCAGTCACAAAAAACGGAGTCTGAAAATTAATCGGACCGGGAGCCCCTGTGGGACCTCCCCCTCTTACCTAAATATCATTATCTTTTATTTATGGCCCCTCAGACCCTGCAGGGCCTGAGGGACATTTTGGCCGTGTTTACCCTACACGCTCCGTGTGTTGTTTTTCAAATCCTGTCATGTCCCATATAATTGTAAGTTGTCTCCTGAGAACCCAGGCTCTGTTTTCATACAATTTCCCATTATTTTTGCTCAGGGTATGCATTGATACCTTTTTATTTTTCCTTTCCAAACTAACGGCATAAACAAAATAAACCCTGCCCTGAGCAGCACTTTGTTGGCATCTTCTCCCAAAGTCACACCAGGAATAAATTTATTTTTCAGGCCAGGATAGAGCCAAAAAGTTGTTTGCAGAGAAAGGAGTCAGCACTTTATATTTTATGCTTCGTGAGTGTTTTTTCTGCTGGAGTTTGGGATAGATCTGATCAGAGGTTTTCTTCTTTTAAAGGTTGGGATTCAGTTCTTTCACTTCAGGCTGAAGTGTCTGGCTGGGGACATTTTCCTCGTGTCCCTGCAAAGGTCTCCTCTTGGATTCAGGTTGGATATCGGGGAAAAATTTCTTCCCTGAAAGCAGTGGAACCGAGATTCCGGGGAAGTGGTGGAATCTGCATCCCTGGAAGCGTCCAAAAACCAGGTGGAGGTGACACTTCCCACCACAGGTTCGTGGGCATGGAGGGATTCAGTCAAAGGTTGGACTTGGTGACTTTGTGCATTTTTCCAGCTTTAATTATCCCGTGCTTCTAAGATTCCGCTTCCTGAGCCATAATTCCATCCTCCAAAATATCCTCTGGATATCTTCCCTCAAATTATATTAAATTTTAAGGAAAATCCCCCAAATCACACACAGAGATTGATCCCACCCTGCTGCAGCCACGCCCGCTCGTTCACTTGGATGATTTTCCACCTCCACTGATCGAACCTCATCGATGCCACTGATTATCAATAATAACCTGGAATTAATTGCTAATTAATTGCTAATTAGGGCACTAATTCCTGCTCACATGGAAGCCCTGATTTGTACAGAGATAATTCTTGCCATCCTAATCTGCCAAACAATTCCCACCCTCGTGTTGGAGCTGCCCTGCTGAGCTCCCACGTCGGAATTCACAAGAAGAAGCAGAGTGAGATGAATTTCACACCAACTGAATAAGTTGTAGTCAGATTTAATAAAAACCCACTTAATTACGTGTTTTATTTGGGGAGCTCTGGGGCTATTTTGGCTTCCAGTGGCTCCCTGCAGGCATCTGGGCCAGCTCCTCCTCTGGTGTAAATGAATAATCCTGCACTGGCCGTGATTAGAGGCTGAATTATTTAGGACAGCTGAAATTCAGGCTCTAAATAAAAATATTTCTGCTTCAGCTGAGGTGAGAGAATGAGAAAAATCCATGCTTGGTTTTCTGTCTCAAATGTAGGGTTTTAAATTTGTGTTGTTTTGTACAGAAATCAGTCCCTGAGCTTGGTATAAATCAAACATTGTCAGAGAGATTTAAAGATGGCAAATGGATTAGGAAGATCTCCTTCCTAAATTAAGAAAATCTCTTTTCTGAAATTCTGTTCTTCTCTCTCCGTGACTTGGTTACAAACTCAGTGGAATTTTTAAAGCTTGAAAATTGATATGGAAATATGGGAAGGGAAAAAATGCCCCAAAACCCTTAATTTGTAAGGAAAAAAATGCCCTGCTCCTGAAAGAAACACTGTAAAAAATCTCTTTAGAATGATATTGATGGGGAAACACAATTCCATCTGTCTTCCCAACTCTCCTCACATTCATTCAGGACTGCATTCCTCAGAATTTTGGAGAAGACTGGGAATATTCCTCTGCTCCCAGAGACAGGTTGGATACCTGTTCAAGGTTTCCCAGGAAACCTGGAGCTGGAATTTGAACTGGTCCAGCCCCTGACCCGCTCACAGCAGCTGCTGGACTTGGCTCTGGAGCTGTGGGAATTGGCATGGACAAGAGAGGAGGGAGAGCAGTGAGGAGGAGAGAAATGAAGGAAAATACAGGTCCATGATGCTATTTTGTTTTTCAGCTGAGGGAGAGATCTGGAGCTCGCAGAACAATCACGAAAAGGCGGCCAAGGTTGGGGTTGTCAGGAGCTGTGGTCGCTCTTGGAATCAGGGCCAGGACACAATGCTGGCACAGGGATTTGTGGTTTCCTGAGCTCGCTGGGCTCGATGTCATAAAAGTGTCACCGGAATCGGCGCGGCAGCTCCGTGTCACTGAGCGGCAGCTCTGTGTTTACGAGCACGGCGCAGAGAAAATTTCGGATTTCGAGGGGTTCGGATGCTCGGGGTGCTTTGACAGCTCCTCACGCTGCTGAGCCTAATCTTTGCTGAAGGACTGGCGGGAGATCCGTGTTTCCTGGCGGGAGATAATCCACGGGCGTCGCCGGGATGGGAGACAGCGTTCCCGGAATGAGGAGGCACGAGAGGTGTTGTCTGGGAATCAAACAAGAGCCCATCCCTTCCAGCACCCTATCTCCGAGTGGAACAGATGTGCTGCTCCTCGGGGCACAGCTCCGGGAAACTCTTGGAGTCAGGATTGGGTTTTTTCCTTCAATTCAGAGGCCAGAACAAAATAATAGTTAATGAATGTCAATAATTCACTGGGAAAGTGGATTCTGGAGGATAATGAGTGATTGATGTGTGGGTAGCTGTTTCAATAAAAAGGCAATTAGAGGTCACAGGTAGAACAAATCTCACTTAATTTTTTTAGTTAGATCTTAAAACCTCAGAGCGCCTTAGACTTTCCTTTCCAATCACTTCAAAACTCAACACAATTAATCATTTTATTCCAAGGTAGGCATCCAAAAAAAGCCTGCATTACTTTGTTTTTCTCAGGGGTGTTTTTTCTCATGGTGGTAAAGGATGATTACCTGGAACTTCATGACCTTCCTTCCATACAACTAAAGGCGGGTGAGCTCCATCCCACCTCTTCTTGCCCTTGAACCCAACACAATTTGGATTCAAGCACGCTTTTGTGGGCCTGGGCCCTGTGTGTTAAAGTGGACGAGGATCCTCAGGACCCCAGGGAGGGGATCAGTGTCCGAGGGGTGACAAACCACCCCCTTTGCCTGTGCTGAGGGGGCACAGAGGGCGAACTGCAGCTGACCCCACTTCCACCTCTTTCCAGCACAGCCGGAACCCCTCTGGAAAGAGGAATTGTATCCTGGCCTACCCTAACTCTCCCCTGGGCCACTGCCAGCACCCAGCAGCCCCGAAAGCCTCCTGCAGGTCCCCAGAGCTTTGCCACCCCTCTCCGGACAACATCTTGTCTCAAAATCCCTCAGCCACGCCGAAAGCCGAGTTTGGAGAGCCCTGAGGGGACTCGGACTCCGCGAGCAGTGACAACACCATCAATTTTGGGGCCTCTGAGGGAGCAGGGGCTGTCTGTGCTGGAAGAGCAGCCCGGGAGCAGCCCAGCCACCCTCAGAGGGCAGTGACTTTCAGCCTGGGGACATTCTAGGTGTGTTCCAAAGGCCACCGAGGTCAGCAGGAGAAGGCCGCTTGATTTCCACGTGCTTTGGATGAGACCCAGAAGGAGCAGCGAGCGAAGTCAGGGCCGCTCTTTCTCACACGGCTGAAGCTGAAGCCTCGAAATCCCCGGTATTTGCTGAGCAGGAGCGAGTGTGGGTCAGGAAGGCAGCTGAGCTTTCCTTTCCTCTCCAGCTGTTTGTCTTGCTTTGCAGCCTAAAGCAACAGAGTAATTCCATGACAAAATTCAGGCCCGGGGAAGCTGACAGGGCAAAAATCGGGACCGATAGAAAACTTTCAGGAGTTCCTCCAAGCTTAAGAATTTAATTTCTATCGCCTGGCTTAATTCGGGCCCTGCCATCCATTTGTTTGAAGTGCTGTGCTCAGGTTGGGCTGGCTGGGTTTGGATTGATTTTCTCATCAGCACCTCGAACCCTGTATTTATCCTGAGAAAACCAGTGGTGACCACAGAGCTCAGAACCCTCAGGGCAGGATCTGGGCTTGGTCATTCTGGATTCCTGCGAGTGGGATAACCAGAAAGGATGGTCCCAGGGATCCATTTGGTGCAGGGATGTTGTGTTTAGATCGGGTTGTGCTTTGCCCTTGAAGAAGGTGGTTTAATACCCTATGATCTCATATTCCCAGCAAGCCTTTGGAGCACTAAAATGGGATATGGCCTTCCAATCTCCATCTAAACCGAGAGCTGAATTTCTCAATTGACCCATTAATCCCGCTGGGGAGGTGATGGATTGGGAGAAACATCCCTATTCCTTCATTAACCACCCAAATTTTGGGATATTTTGCAAAGAGCCACATGGGTAGAACAGAGCTCAGAGATTCCTGACTCCTGCCAGGAGCCACCAGTGCTGCCTGGAGTTGTTTTCCCTTCTTTTAAGACTGGATGAAGTGATTCCTGAAGGATGTTTTGGCCTTATCCACTGTCACCTCTGCGTGGAGTCCTCTGGGATGAGGAGCACTCACAGGACCAGAAGGGACAGATAGAACAGGATGAAACTGGTCCCACTGGTGAGTGACACCAACACCCGACTTCAGCGGAGTGTTTGGAGTCCCAGTGTGCTCAGTCTGGAGATAAAAATCCCTGGATTGTCACTGTGGATCCCCGCAGGCTCCAACTGAAACCACGGCCCTAGTTTGAATCTGAGAAGGATGGGGAATGTTCAGCACAATGGGAAGGAGAAGAAATTCTTCAGCCCAGCAGAATCCAGAGCAGAGTCAATGAAAGGGTCTGAACACTGTGCTGGTCCCTGCTCTCTCCGTGAATCCACAAGGGGATATTAAAAAACAGAGCCCTCGTCACACTGAGAGCAGGAAAGGCAAAATCAGAGAATTCCAAACAGGTTTGGGTTGCAGGGACCTTAAAGATGCTGCCATTCCAACCCGGCCATGGGCAGGGACACCTCCCACTGTCCCAGGGTGCTCCAAGCCCCTTCCAGCCTGGCCTTGGACACTTCCAGGGATCCAGGGGCTGCCACAGCTTCTCTGGGCACCCTGTGCCAGGGTGACCGTGGCTCTGCTGACCCAACCAGATCTGCCAAAACGTGCCCAGAAAGGGGCGAGTTGAGCACCCCAGAAGGTAAAATCTGGTCACCTCTCATTTTGTGACACAGGAAAGGTGTGATTAAAGCTCTATAAGGACACATGAAACTCTGCAAATCAAACTCACCGCTCATACAAGTAATTAAATTGATTAATTGACCACTCTGCACGCACACAGACACACGTAGTGACTTTCCCTCATTCAGGCTGCCAGATTTTCCACCCCATAACAGTAAAATCCTGAACAAAACAGACCACGAGACCCCACCTCTGCAGAGCAGTGACACCTCTGCTGGTGCCACAAGAAATATCCGAAGATTCTCCGTCTGGAATTTATACCACGTGTGGGACCTGCACAAACCTGAGGGGACCTGACCTTCTGAGGTTTCCTGCCCTATTTCCTCCAGACCAGGGAGGTCTGACTGCATTGGGAAACCTTCTGGGATGAGGGTTTGGGCATGTGGAATGTTCCAAGACACCCCAAAAACTCCCTGAGCACTGACACCAGCCAGATCAGGAGCCATCACAACTTTCTGCTTATTTTTTTCTGCAGCTTGCCATGACTTCTAAAGATCCGATTTTAACACAGTTCTCCTGGGCAAGGCTTGCTTGGCAAGGAATAGGAGATTAATCTAATTTATTTATTATTTTTTTTAAACCTAATTTTTTCGAAGGTGGATGTGCAGGCTCGTAACCGGGAAACCGAATCCCTAAAAAATCAGTATATTTCTATAGATAAAAAAAATATATATTTGCACATAAGTACATGGATGGTTTTAACAGATGTACTTAAAAAATGAAACGGCTCTGACCACCCCTTTTATCAGGAACATTTTCTGCTTTGCTGGGATGGTTGAGCTGCTGCCCTGGGATGGTTTGCACATAACTCCTGTCTCATGCTTTGCCTGCCTGATGTTGGTGTATTTGGTGTTTTGCTTTCCCAAACAAATATTTTCGCTTGCTGACGATTTCCAACTGCTGGAAACAAGAGGGGAGGGAATGAATATCTTTATCACTCCTGAAAAAGTGAGAAACCAACCTGGGGTGCTCCAGCCCAAACCATTCTGGGATTCTCAGATTCTAAGATGCTTCCGGAGCGAAAAACCAGCTGATAAAAAAAATACCATCCCAGAGCTCTAAAACTGACATTTTTTGCAACTGCCCCTTTCTTCATCCTAAATACAGACATTTACTGACATTGATTTCAATGCTGATTTACACCAGTGGAAGGTTTGCTCTGGAGCCATGTGGGGTTTCCTAATTTTATTAGGATTTTGTTGTTGTTTTTCGGTGATGCAGGGAGAAAATTCAGCTCTGAGCCAGCAACAATAATTCGCCATTGCGAACGTGGAAAAGAGGATGGAACAGCTGAGAGGAGGGGGAGTGAAGCACGTTTTAAACTTCTGAATTAAAATAAAAACCAAACAGAACGACCCAGCCGCATCACAGAGGAGAAAAGAAGAAGGAAGGCAGGGGAAAAGAGCACAAACTCAGCAAAGTTCCCATGTCCTCTGAAGATTGCTGATGCTCAGGGATTGAGAGAGCCCAGATTTCATTCCTTGGCAGCTCAGCCAAGGAGGTCCCTGAGGAGCAGCTCCAGAGGTTCATCCCGAAGGCTACTGGGATGCTGGCATCCTTTCAGCGGGAAAGATGGTAAAATACGAACCCTTTTAAAAGCTCACAGAGCCATAAATCCAAGCTCCGTCCCACTGATAGGGACAGATGTGTGAGGAGCTCTTTTATGCACGCACAAGCAAACGGGGAAGGGGCCAAAAAGGAAGGAATCTTTCCAGGCTCAGCCATTCGAAGCCTACGGCTCCCGTAAATCTTCCAAGCAGAGGAAGACCAGGCCAGATCTTCACGGCTGAGTTTCTGCTCCTTGCCTTGTCGTGAAGTAATTAATGTCTGGCCTAAATATATTTATGAAAATGGGTACAAAGTAAGTGGGGGGAAAAGGAAAATTCCATGTTTTGTTTAAATGCAGGTGCGGGAATGAATGAGAACCAACATCCATGTGGGAGGTGGGTCTCTCCTTCCTTTCCATGCCCCTCCAGATTTTATGGAAAACATCTCAGGAAAGGTTTCTGCTCTGCTTTCCTAAAGAAATTAAACTTACACAAGACTGAGCCTACTTTAGGCATATTTTTATTCCGTAAGGTAATTTGAACCAAATTTGACGTCTGAAGTGTGTGGATCTGGAAAATTAAGGATGAAGAGATCTGTTTGGAGAGCAGGTTGCTTTTAGAAGAAGAAGTCGCCCCTCTTTGCAGGTACAGATAAAAAGCTTTCCTTCAGAGAAGAGCTGCAAGAATCCTGTGGGGGTTTTGAGCACCAAAGTGTTGGGATGTGGCTCTGGAGGAAGTCCGATCGTGTTCCGGCGGATCAGCCCCTCAGGATCAGCTGTTCTGTGCTTGATCAGATCTTCTCGTGCTTGAATGTCTCACACAAACCCTCTTGGCTGCTTTGGAATTGCAGGGATACCTTCCGCTATCCCAGGTGGATCCAGGCCTCGTCCAACCTGGCCTTGGACACTTCCAGGGATGGAGCAGCCGCAGCTTCTCTGGGAAATCCATTCCAGTCCCTCCCCACCCTCACAGCCAAGGATTTCTCCCCCAAATCAAATCTAAACCTACCCTCTTCCATCTTAAATCTATTCCCCCCTCACTATCCCAAGAGAATCCGTTTGCTACAGAAGAGCTGCCTGGGATTTTACTTGAGGAGACAAACTAAAAACAAATTAAAAAGCCAATTTATTGACGTCATCAGAACCTGCTTGACCAGCTCGATCTGTGCTGCTCACAAGTGTTGAACAGAGTGGTTTTCATGGATTTCAGCTAAAACAAACCCGAGGAAATCAAAGAACTCAACCCTTACTCCCAGGAGCTCTTCGGGAGTGGCAAAAGTCTCAGTGGAGCAGTTGCTAGAGAGCACCAAACATCCACACTCCCTCCAGGTGGCTCGTGTGGCACGGGAATTACCGAGGTGGGAAAAGGTTGGGACTNTCCACCTCGGCCAAGTGATGCATCCATGGTATCCTATTAAAGATATCGAGGTAAACAACCCCCTCTAACCCTTTAACCGTGCCTGGCTTTCATTTCCTAAGACCAGGAAAAGGCATCACCACCTGTCTCCATTCACCTCCACATGCCTCCCTAGGCCTGGGGTCCAGCATTCCCGTGGGGTTTTCCTGGCTGCTTTTTGGTGGGAGTTGTTGTGGGTGGTGGAGAAAATGAACGAAAGGTAAAACGGTTTAAGGGAATGTTTTAGGGTGGCTTAGGTCCTTGTGCCACAGAACTGCTGGCAATTAAGAGGAACAAAGGAAATTAAAGATTTCCTTTGTTCCCAGGGTGCATTTGGGTTTTGTCCCAGATGAAGTCTCCTGTTCACCTCAAACCTCAGCTCCTCAGCAATCAGCTCGTTCATTCCCATCCATGAAGTTCTTCTGCAGCTTTCAGGACTTAGAGCAGCTTAACCAATCCATGATTTTAAGGTGTTTTCCCTCTTTCATGGCATTATTGGGCCTTTGCTCAGCTTTCCCATCTTTGCCACCTGTATGGAAAGGGAAATGGTTGTGTCTAAAGCAGCTGGGAAGTCATGAAGCAGCTGTGAAATGAAATATTTGGAAACCAGTGAACGTCAGCTCTGCCCTTCTCATGGCTTTGCTTTCAATGTCTTTTTGTGTCATGTTTTATCGCTCATTACCAGCATCACAGAATTTAATTAGATCAATTTCATTTAGCAGAGCAAAAGAGTTTGGCTTCAAGTATATTTCAGAACTGTAATTCCTGTGGGATACCTCGTGTCGTTTTGAAATCTATGGGTTGGGTGTGTTGCAGAAGGGTCAGTGAGGGTCGCTCATCCCAATTCCTCCTGCTCCTGTGCATGGACACATCTTCCCCTTCCCTCTTTCCCAGTGTTTTTTCCTACAGAAATTGTTCCTTGGGCAAACCTGTGAGCAGGACAAAGAATTCCCGTGATGTTCTCCAGAATGAGAATGGTTTGGGTTGGAAGGGACCTTAAAGATCAGCTCATTCCACTGCTGGGACACCTCCCACTACCCCAGGTTGCTCCAAGCCTGGCCTTGGACACTTCCAGGGATGGAGCATTCACGGCTTGTCTGGAAAAGCTGTGCCAGGGCCTTGAGCCCGACCACTCCGGGACGAGCTTTGTAGGGTGCCACAGAAATCCTCAGCACTAAAACCTGTGCTGGAGGTGACGACAGAGAAGGAGCTCCCAGAACCACCAAAAAAATAATCACAGAGTCGTGACACAGGTGACAGAGCACCAACAGAGGTCACAGAAGCACGACACAGGTCACCAAGTGTCACTTTGTTGCCTCAGTTTCCCCATTTGGGAGGTGGAGGCCGCCATCCTTCAAAGCCCGCTTTCCCAAAAGAGAAGGGGATGGATTTAGGGCTGGAATCTTCTGGGGATGGAAAGGAGAAAGGGCTTTTAATTATCAGAACAGGACAGAACCCAGGGGCAGCCTCGTGTACCCAGCTGGCCCCTCCTCCCGGCCTAGGAAAAGGTGAATTTCCTGCATTTCCAGCTGGGAAGAGGCACTTTGGATTTACCTCTGCCTTTGGTACAAGACGTGGAATCATGAGATTGTTTAGATTGGAAATAACCTTAAAATTGTCAAATCCAACCATAATCCCAGCACTGCCACCTCCACCAGACTCTTTGGTTAATCTATAGGAAAATTAAAAAATAAAGACTCAAATTTATAAAAAAATATTTCAATAAACCCAAATTACATTTATTTTACACCACCAGTCCTTGCAAAGGAAAAGATATCAGAACCAAAGTTAAATAGGTTACCCAAAAAGTTGAAAAGTGTGTTTTGGTGGGATGAAGGCAGAATTATTACAGGTTTTCAAGCAGGAGGATTAAATCCCAAACACTTGGATTTGTTTGGAACTGTTGGTTTAACTATTTTTGCTCATCTAAGATTAAAGACATTTTATAGCCTGGATACCAGGCACTGTGAAAAATCTCAACGTTTTCCTCTCAAAATGTGAAAATGAGCAGTTTTGAAACATTTCTCCTTTTTTCGTGTCTGAAAAATTTTGTCAAATTGGAAATTAATTTCACGGCTGTAATTTTTTTCCTCCTCCACAGAAGTTTTAGCAAATTCCTTTAGACCAAAAAACTCGGACTGTGTTCCTGCATTTTTTTCCAGATCTGTCTGTTCCATAGGTTTGGCTATGGATAGAATTCCCATAGGTTTGGGTAGTGATGAAATTCCTATTGTTCCGCTGAGTGTGTTTCTTATACGTGCACTACATAAATATTTTTATTTGCCAAAGGTTTGTTGTAAACCAAGAAAATTTGAAATTTTTTTAAGGAAGTCCTAAATTTTTTCTTTAAATTCCCAATGATTTGCACAAGCTCTGAGAGATTCTGTGGGGCTGAGTAGAACTTTTAAATCTGATTTAATATTCCGCGACTGAAATCCTTCATAACCCCATGGAAATCTTTATCACACACCCACAAGAAAGGATCCATTTCTCCCTAAAAAAAGGACTCAATTTCTCCCTAGAAGAGAGAAAGGAGTAGAAGAATGAGGTTCTCCTTTCTCCCTAGAAGAAGATTCCATGACTCATTCACTAATTAAATATGTGTGTTTAGAAATCAAAATAAATAAAGGAATGGATAAATGGATAAATAAATAAACCTTTCCTTGTCCCAAACCTTAATCAGAACAGAGTTTTCCTTGCCTTCCCTGTGGTTTCTGCTTTGTCCCGGGATCAAAGAGCCGTGACCATTATTAGGGAAAATAAAAACCCCAAACATCTGCCTGCCCAGTATTTACAGAACAATCCAGGCTGGGCAAAAAAAGCAATCCGGAGGCTGAACGATTCCGTGTTGTCACGGAATCATGGAGTGGGTGAGGCTGGAAGGGACCTCTGGAGATCATCTGGTCCAAATCCCTGGCTCGAGCGGTTATTTGGGACAGGCATTTATTTCCACCCTCCTGGAGTCTTAAGGCAAACCCGATTTTTCCATGGATTTCTATTAACTTTGAAGCGAAAGGAGCCACATCCTTAAGGATAAGTCAGGAATCAGATTTAATCAGAGTTTTTTTTTGTTTTTAAACCGTGTGGAATGAACTGTTTTGGAACAATATCTCTAATATTCCTCGAGAAAATGGTCGGCCTCTCCTGCTGCATCTCCAGACAAGAGCAACTAAGTTGATCACAGGGTTTTCCTACCAAAACAGCCTGGGAGAGTTGGGATTGTCCAACCTGGAGAGGAGAAGGCTCCAGGGAGAGCTCAGAGCCCCTTCCAGGTCCTGAAGGGGCTCCAGGAGAGCTGGAGAGGGACTGGAGATGAGGGATGGAGGGACAGGACACAGGGAATGGCCTTGAGCTGGAGAAGGGTGGGTTTAGACAGGATATTGGGAAGGAATTCCTTATTTTAAGGATGAACAAGGTGCTCTTGATGACATTTTGGACATAATCATGTTTTCAGGGACATCAGTTCTCTCTGCACGTGGAATTGTACAGGAATTTCCTTCAAGGAATCCCTGACTTGACCTTTATCTGCTGCTGGAATTCTCCTCACGAAATTCATGGAATTCTCCTCATGAAATTCATGGAATTCCCCCCACCTCTGGTCACAGAGGCCTGGGAATCCTGTTGGAAGATTAAGGCAAGAAAGAGTTTGGGTATCTCAGCCTAATTTGTGTCAGCTCTTTCTAAATCACCCATCCCACCCAGAAACAGGCACAATTTTTCCCTGGCTGTCCTTTCATTATTAATTTATTATTAATTATTAAAAGCCCTGGATACCCTTGAAAGTGCCAACTCTACTTCAGCCAATTTTGCCTCGCGCCATCCATCCACGCCCAGTTCTGCGTGCTCTGCAGAAACGAGATAAAATCTTGTTTTTCTTTATCCCAGCTCTCAAAAGTGACTCATTAATGCTCTCCCGTGGCTTCAGGTCTCGACAAAAATAAATCAAATGAACAAAGAGCAATTTTCCATCCTCGCCCTCCGTCTTTCCTTCTCCGCCTGCTTTTATTTGCTTTTTCTCTTGGATAAACTGTTTGGAAAACATTGCAAGAACACTTAATTTGGATGACATGAAAGCAAATTTGCCTGGCTGATTAAGGGATGTTTTCCCTTCAGGAACACACGGACGAATTTGGGGATAATTTTCCTATCAAGAGACAGAACGTTTGAACTGAAGGGAGGATTTGCCCCGGCCTGGATCCCAGGGACAATGTTGTTCCCAGATGTTGATGGGAATGGGGCAGTGCAGGACGAAGAGGTGGTAGCTGAGCACACACAGGGAGAAAACCTCACCAGAGCCACCCTTCAGGGTTTCAAACCTTTCATCTCCGCCACTCAGTCATGGGAGAATTTATATCTGGTGGCGCCTTCCAGAGAAAATCTGAAATCCATTTTCCGAGAAATGCCGGTCCCGTATGAATTGGGCTTTTTGTTCTTCATGGCCACAGTGTGGGAGAAGGAGCTGAAAGTCCTTGGGATCGCCACAAACCAAAGGAATTGTTCTCCAAGGCCACTCATTTGAGGGGAATGTCACCGTTTTGGGACACTCGAGTCACTTCGTGCTTTGCACATTTAGTCTCCTCTCCATCGTATGGCTGAAATTGTTTAGGAATGAAAGGGAATAATCAGGAGAGCCAGGCTGGTGTTTACCCCAAGAAAAAGGAGCCTCAGACCCAAGGAGGTTCTCCAGGAAGGAATTTCGTGTATTTTCCTCTTTCTTTTCAGGAAGATGAGAGTTTTGACCAACAGGAATTTATGCTAATATATAAGAAGGAGAGATTGTGCAAGGATTGGGTGTTGGGGCAGGGATATGGGTGGATTTTCCCTTATGGGATCCTGTGGGATTCGTCATCCTGCAGAAGATCTGACCTTTCCCGGTGTCCCAGAGCCCGCTCCACACATCCTTACTTTCCCAAACCCTGCAGATGAATTACTTGATTATTTTTGATCCCCCAAGGACTGTGTGGACCTGGAAACTGGGAGTCAAATGTTTCAAAAATAAAAATTAACATCATGGAGCTGCGCCAGAGGGGGATTAGGTTGGATATCAGGAAAAGGTTCTTCCCCCAGAGGATGCTGGGCACTGCCCAGGCTCCCCAGGGAATGGGCACATTCCCGAGGCTGCCAGAGCTCCAGGAGCGTTTGGACAGGGTGAGATTTTTGGGATTGTCCTGTGCAGGGCCAGGAGCTGGAATCCTCGTGGGTTCCTCCCAACTCAGGATATTCTCAGGAGATGCAGGGAACCAGAAGGATCTGATGATTGACAGAATCATTTTCCTAGAGAATTTAGGAAAGAAAATAAAACCAGTGTTCTGCTCCCATCTCTTATTACCTTTTTAGAGCTCTTTTCCTTCCTGTACCAATTCCAGATATCCTCTGGCTCCGGGATGGGGAATCAGGAATAGGAATGGTTATTAAATATTCTGTTGGCAGCCAGTCAGTGCTGGACATTCCTCACTTCCCCAAATTTTGTCACAACTACGTCTCACTCAGCTTTCCACATAATCCAACAGGTGCCCTGCATCCGATGGTGAATATTTGGGATATTCTTCCCAAAAATATTCCTGCATAATGGTGCAACCACTGGTGACTCCGTTTCCCCTGCTCAGTTCCTCCTTTCCCAGGAACATCGCTTTCAGTCAGTCAGAGAATCACAGAATCGTTAAATCGGAAAAGATCTCTCTGATCATCAGGTCCAAGCTATGATTCCGTGATTCCACGGCAATTTCCAGACATCCTGGATGTTTGCAGACCACCTGAGTTTCGGCTGGCATCACGATTAGGATGTTGAGCAGCACCTCTAAAACCCTGGAAGGAGATCTTGGCTCTGTTGCAGGGACTTTGTAACATCGGAAATACCTGTAAATATGTTTCTACCTAATTTTAACTGCTTGAACTTCAGTGATCCAGCTTGGCTTTGGAGTTAAAGGCAGACACAAGTTATTTCCCATCCTGAGAGTGAGAATAAATCCCTTTCTGGATGTATTTATTCCTCTGCAATGATTTTAGAGGAGGACAACAGATGAAATGAACTGAAATCAGTCCTATCCTTCATTCCAAGCTCTTCACTTTGAAGCTGAGCTTAATCCTTGTCCGACCAGGCTCCAACACCTCCATGTGAAGGAGCCCTTTTAGTTATAATATATATATATATTCTATTTATGATAGATATTATATTATATATTAAGTCTATTATAATATATTTTTGTATATTATGTTTATAATAATATAATACTTAGTTATAATATTAGTTTCATATTTATTTAAAGGTTTTGCTCTTTTCAAGCCTGGAGTTAGCAGAGATATTCACATATCAGTGTAATGACCAACAACTCCATAAAACAGGGGCAGCACTTGTGATAAGATTTTATCTAGAATAAGTTTTCTTTTTGCTGGTGTTAGAGCTCTGATTCATCCAGTGGCTTTTTTTTTTTTTTTTTTTCCTGATT
>VZTG01008187.1:185283-224602 GCA_013397845.1 Melanocharis versteri | reverse complement strand
GTTGGGTTGGGTTGGGTTGGATTGGATTGAGTTGGGTTGGGTTGGGTTGGGTTGCATTGAGTTGGGTTGGATTGGGTTGAGTTGGGTTGGAACCCAAGATCTTCCATTTCCATGGGCAGGGACACCTTCCACCATCCCAGGGTGCTCCAAGCTCCATCCAGCCTGGCCTTGGACACTTCCAGGGATCCAGGGGCAGCCACAGCTTCCCTGGGCAACCTCTGCCAGGGCCTCCTCATCCTCCCAATTCCTTCCCAATATCCCATGTAAATCTCCCCTCCTTCAGTTTAAGGCGGTTCCTCCTCGTCCTGTCGCTCCACATCCCACCAGCACAGATGTCATTTGTCTGGAGAAGGCTCCAGCCTGATTTCGCTGCAGTCGAAGGCAGGATCTTCACAAATAAGCTCTGAACACAGAAAATACTGGTTTGGAGCTCAGCCCTGGGAAGTGCTGACCTCAGAAAAGCATCTGAGGTTTTCCAAAGGTGCTTTTCCTTCCGACGCAGGAGGAAACACCACCTAGCAAACATTTCCCATTAAAAAAGAGTGAGGTGGGTCGGGATCATCCAGAGCATTCCACCACAAACGTGAGAAACCCACAGGCACACAATAGATTTGAAATGATTTATTGGTTCTCTCTATTATTTCTCTCTAATCCTCACCACTACCTCCACTGTCGTGAAAATTTAGGAATAAATCATTTTCTCCAAAGCATTTCCATATTTTGCCGTAATAATTTTTCCCTGTGATTTCTCAACCAGCCCCTGCACCACACAAAATCTTCTCCCATGCGGAATCCACGCTCAGGAACGAGTTTTTCCTCGAGCTTCAGACTTGTTCACATGTGTTCCAACGTTCACCTGTTGCCACGTTCTCGCTTGACTCCAAATCGGAGAGGGAAATTTCATAACACCAGAAGCTCCAACAAGTGCTGGAAGTCAGATTTGCATTCTATCTCTGTTTTTCCTAATGAAGATTGACAGGGAACTTGGTTTTGGTTTTGTTTGGGTATTTTTTTCCCTTCAGTCTGGAGCTCAAGAATATTCAAACAACAGGAAAAACCACTCAGGAAATACTTAGAGGTTTCCAGCAAAAATTAAAGGAAACAAATACATTTCTTTAAATTATTTCTGGGGCTTAAGTACTGATGAAAATAATCTCTGATATTTCAGACTGGAAAAAAGAAATAAAAGTCTTCTCCCTTCAACATTCTCATCTGCATTTGTAGGAGCTCTTCAAGCAGAAAATTTAAAGGTGGTACCTTTGATTCTTGTGAAATTAGGAGTCATCTTTAGCTCATCTTTGTTTTGGATTTTAAATCCAAATTTTAAATTTTAAATTCTATTATGAATCGGGAGTCATTTTTATTTCATCTTTATTTTGATGAATTCCCCAGCATCAAATTCGCTTCAGGAATTTTGAATTTTTTCACTGTCGCAGCCCTGACCTGAGACTTTGTTCATTCATCCCACTCTATCCCCTTCCCACAGCTCCAATCTGGAGCAATGGGTGTTCATAAACTCACTTTAATTATTTTATTTTATTTCATTTCATTTCATTTCATTTCATTTCATTTCATTTCATTTCATTTCATTTTAATTTATCATTAACATTATTTGCTCTGTGGACAGTGAGCAACACCGAGCATTCCTTGAGGAATCCTGCCTACATTTTTATCCCGCTTTCTCTTCGTGCCAGTAATGATAGAAACCATCCCCACAGCCTTTTTCCACAACAGAGGGATGAGACTTGCTCTTGGATTTTTCCCTGGATCAGCAGCTGGAAGAGCAGGTCCAATGAGCCGGCCACGAGCGTCTCTTGGCAGTGATCCCCGTGAGATTCCAGGGATTGCGGATATCCCGCACTCCCATGGATTTGTGCTGCCTTCCACATGTTCACACACGTGTGCGGTTGAGCAGAACCGCGTTCCCACACTGGATCCATCCTCCAGATCCATCCGTGTTCCAACACCTCCCAGCCTATGGATGACCCTCTGCACGCTCTGACAAGGACTTATCTCTCTTCCCCATCCCTCCCTCCCAAGGAAAGGGATGCAGAAATCCAGTGCTGAAGGGATATTTGGGAGCTGGGAGAAGGTAGAAAGATTCCAGCTCCTGGACACAGGGTAATCCCACCACGCAGCAAACGGGAAAGAGTTACAGAATCATGGAATCCCTGTGGATCAAAAAGACCTCCGAGATCGTCAAGTCCAACCTTTGAACACTCCCGTGTTCACTAAACCATATTGGAAGTGCCAAATCTGCTCATTTTTTGAACGTTTCCAGGGGTGGTGGATGCCCGTTCCAATGCTTAATCATTTTTTCAGGGAAGAGATTTTTCCTGATATCCACCATGGCACAGCTTGAGGCCATTTCCCCTCATCTTGTTGTTCCCTGGCGGCCGAGGCTGATCCCTGCCTTTCCACTGGCTCCTTTCAAGGAGTTACAGAGAGAAACAAATTCTGCCCTGAACCTCCTTTTCTCCCCCTTGTGCTCCAGTCCCTTCCCCAGTTTCATTCCCTTCTCTGGACATGCTCCAACCTCTCAACCCCTCAGGGTCTTTCTTGTGGTGAGGGACCCTAAACTGATCCCGGGATTTGAGGTGTGGCCTCACCAGTGTCCAGCACAGAGGATGTGGCAAAGGCTTTGACTCCTGACAAAATAACTCCTGCACAGGCCTTTTCCAAAGGGAATCCTCCCTTAGAAAATCCTTTGGAAGATTTCATCTCTGTGTGTGGATCAAAGTGAGACTGGGCACAAGTTTCGACCCCAGGAACACATGTTCAGCTCATGTAATTGTTTGCAGAAGAGGAGACACAACTCATGGTAGGTCGGTTTTCCACCGACAAGTTTTTGCAACCTTAAAAAGTCACTTCGTATCTCAGTTCTTTATCCACCCAGTAAGAACAGGGGTTTTATTTCAGCAGGGTGAAGTCGCTTCCCCACAGAGAGGGTCCTGCTCCTCAAATGCGTGCAGGGTGCACCGGGGTTAAAACCTTGCTGAGACTTCCATCTGCTGCCCTTAAAATAAAAACCCTCCGTATCCCCAGTGTTGGCACCAGCGGGAGCTGATGGAGCTCAGAGAAAGCTCCAACGTGAGCTCAAACTCTGTCAAAATGTGACCCAGTGGCTCAAACCCCTCGGGACCCGATTTGGTAATTGTGCAGCTGTTGGGAAAGATTCCCAATAAAGATTCCCAACAAATACTTGTGTCCATGGTATTCCTTACAGATCCTCTTCTGGTGCTTGTTTCAAACAGCTCCTGCACTGGGAATTCCTCAATTACTCCAGGATTTCCCAAGAAACTTCTTTCCACCCAACGGTATTCCCAAGCTTCCAGCTGCCCTTTGGCTCCAGTGGCAGGAAAATGCTCTTTTCCACCACCAGGTTATCTCAGCGGCCTGATAACAACCCAAATTATCTCGGCTTGTCTCAGAGCCAACCTTCCCGCTCTCTTTGTGCTGATAACTTAAGTGATAACGGATAATTAACGACTAACGGCTCCCCGAAGGTGAAAGTGGAAAATGGAGTCCTTGGAGCAAAGGCATCCAAGAGGGAGCGTATTTTAAGACAAAAAAAATGCAGTTTATTAGAGCCAAGGCAGATGTTAGTTCAACATTTAGTGATCGCCTGTGTTGGGATAGTGGAAACTTTTTGTCAGAAACATCTCTGTAAATCCTTAATTACGGAGTTAATTAAGGAATTAAGCCGCTCTTTTTTTTTTAGAGCACTTTAATCTGGGAACGCCCCACTCTGACACAGCCCAAAAAAGGGGAGAGACTGTTAAGAGCTGATGGCTTTGTCCAGCATCTTTCAACTCTGACAGGAGGTTGCAGTGAGGTGGGGTCGGTCTCTTCTCACAGGTGACAAGTGGCAGGACAAGAGGAAACGGCCTCAAGTTGCACCGGGAGAGGTTTAGATTGGATATCAGGAAAAATTTCTTCACAGAAAGGGTGGTCAAGCACTGGAACAGGCTGCCCGGGGAGGTGATGGAATCAGCATCCCTGGAAATGTTCTAAAATCACGTGGATGCGGCACGTGAGGATGTGGTTTAGTGCTGAACGTGGTGGTGGTGCCAGGCTGACGGTTGGACTTGATGATCTTGGAGGTCTTTTCCATCCTTGATTCTGTGATTCCAGCGTGTTCCCAGATCTTCTTATCTGGGGAGTCGTTTATTGCTTCCCTGTTTGTTCTTCCCAGAGCTCTGCTGCATCAACTTATTCCGACAGGTAAAGTTTATAACCCCAATAAACAACGGTCTTCCCTCACTTTCCAGACCACAGAATAACTGCTCCTCATCATTCCAACCTTTCCCGAGTAATGACGCCGGCTAAAATCCTGCCATTCCCACCAGCATCCCGCCCCACCTCGAGTGCCTCCTGCTCCAGCAATTTTTCCACAATTTCCTTGTTCAAACATCACTCCCTTGCTCCGTGCTGAATAAATTCTCTTGGCTTTCTGGAACCCTCTCCTCGAGTGTCTGCGGGCTGTTTCCAGGTTCCCCGTGCTGTGCTTCCAGAGCCAAGCCGTTCATCTTGACATGACTCAGAGGCTGCTTTCCTCAGCCAATTAATCACGGAATCGGGTTTCTCCCACGGTGCCTTCTCTGGCTCATCCGTGTCTTTGTGGAAATGAAGGGCCTGGGAGAGAGTGCAGCATCCCAGGGGTGAGTGCAGCATCCCGGGGGTGAGTGCAGCATCCCGGGAGGGAGTGCAGCATCCCGGGAGTGAGTGCAGCATCCCGGGAGTGAGTGCAGCATCCCGGGAGTGAGTGCAGCATCCCGGGGGTGAGTGCAGCATCCCGGGGATGAGTGCAGCATCCCGGGGGTGAGTGCAGCATCCCGGGGGTGAGTGCAGCATCCCAGGAGTGAGTGCAGCATCCCGGGAATGGGTGCAGCATCCCGGGAATTGGTGCAGCATCCCAGAGTGAGTGCAGCATCCCAGGAATGTGTGCAGCATCCCAGGAACCGATTCAGCATCTCTGCTTTCTCTCTCCAGCCCATCGAGGGGACGGAGCTCCTCTTCCTGCTCCCTCACATCATCCCAAGGGCATCGAGCCCGGATTTTCAGTGATGTCTCCACTACCCTGAAGCTCCCCCACTCTGCTCTCTGTCCATGCTCACCCCAATCCTTTTCTCAGCATAATTCCCTTCCCTGCAGGTGGGGAGTCGGTTTCACACGTCCATGCCCAAAGGAGATGGATAAACTCCTTTTTCCAGCTCTGCTCTCCTGTGATTTCTCCTCTCCGTGTCCATCTTGTCTTCCCTGCTCTGTTCCATCTCTCAGCTTTCCCAGTTTTTGCCAATCCTGCTCTCCCCTCCCCTGATCCTGATAACCTCATCCCAGACGGCATCAGCCCGTTTATCCTCTTTAATACCTCCACACCCCTTCTTTGCAGCCGCCTGGGGGGAAGCAGAGGGAAAGTTTTAACAAAGAGTTTTTTACAAAGCTTTTCCCAACCTTTAATCCCGAATCTGACCTGCTCCAGTGATTCCTTCCCAGCAGGAATTATGGCAGCAGGTTCTCGCTGAACCTGTCTGGGGCAGAATTGTTCTGCTAGAGAACCTCTGCCTCTTTCTGTTTTTGGGATTTTTTCCCTGTGTGCCAGGAGCATCAGGATCCCACCTGCAGACTACACCCACTCCACTAAATTAGAATCCCAGAATTCCAGGATGGGTTGGGAAGGGACCTTAGAGATCATCCACTTCCAACCACCCCAGGGACACTCACACGACTAAACTTTAATTCATTATCTGAGGAACTGCAGAGAAATCACCCCAAATCCTGCCCTGATTTCCTTTATCTGCTCGTTCCAACTGGGAAGCAGCTCTGGAAGCACCTGGGAGCAGTGGGATGTGCGGGGTGACAGCACACGGAGCGTGGACGAGGGTGAGGACAGCCAGAGGCCTGGGAAAGGTGACAGAACAAAACCAGGAAGAGAACGTGCCCTCAGCAGGTTTTCCCCTCCTTCATAAAATTGTCCAGTAAAATGTTACACCCATCTTCAAAACTGCAGATCGGATTTTGTTTGTTTTTTTGGTTTTTTGGGTTTTTTGTGTTCCCTTTGGTTTTTTGTTTTTGTTTTTTTTTTTTTTTTTCTCCTTTAGGGTTTTTATTTCTTTTTCCTTCCACCCCATGAATTCTGAAGATATGAAAACCTTAACAGGCATCCAAGCGCCCGGGGAGCATTAAACCCCCTCGAACCGCTGCTCGCAGGTCATGGGATGTAAATCAGCTGATAATTTTTCTGTCCTTCCCCTCGGACATCTTGCCCTGATCCACACTTTCAGCTGCCTTTACCGGGAGTGTTTATGGAGGATAACACCATTCCGAGCACTTCCTGCATCCATGTGTTCCTCATTTGGAGTATCCCATGCAAACATTGCTTCTCGTGGCATTCCCAAATAAAAACCTCATGGGCCTGACTCTGAAATGCTGCATTAAAGTCCTACCCTTGTGGTATTTCAGGGAAAGAATTGATTTTTTTTTTCCCTTTTTTTTTTTTTTTGTTGGCACGAGGACAAAATTCCGCTGTGGATTTTATTATCTGAACCCCTTAAGGAAAATCATCCCGGAATCGCCTCTACCTGGTCACGATGAATCAAATCTGGGCTGATTTGGAGTTTAGGTTAATGCCTGCTCGGTTTTTCCTCGGATTTTCCCTCCACTCCACTTCCCTCTTTCCCTTCCAGGTGACACAGGCTGCGTGTTTATCAATAAAATCCAGATAAATGGGGAATCAAACTCATTTCCATCTCCAGAAACAGCATCCAGGTCCCCACCACTTCCAGGGCACTTCCTCCCTCCAAAACTTGTGGGAATAAAAGAGCCTCAAGGCAGGAGAAAAGTGCATTTCTTCCCTTTGTGCATCACAGTATCCTGGTTATTCTGATAGAAAACAAAATAATTCCAAGCATTTGAAATAAAATATTCCTACTTTTTGAAGAATATTTTAAAATATTAATGTTTTATTAACTATAGTTAATAAATGCCAGGAAATAATTAGTACTGAGGCAAGAAAATACTTAATTATATTTTTTCAATTCATTTTGTAGTACTGGTGCATTTTCTACTCTTTTCCCTAAGAATATTCTCTACTTGCAGCGAATTTAATTGAGCTGATTGATAATAAGGGATTGTTTAAGAGTTTAGCTCATTTTTTCCACCTGTTGTTTCCTTTCTTCCCTTTTTGAGTTTCTCTCTCTAAAATTTCTCTTTTTTCCTCTAAAATTTGAAGCATTTCTCCCTCATTCCAGGTATGTAAACACTGTGTGAAGGTAACTCAAATAGTCAAGATATTCACTCGAAAATACAAATAACCAACCTGAGAATAAAGAGATTTGATTATTGCCTCTTTTTTGTTTGTCTGTTTGTTTTTGGTTTTTTGGGGTTTTTTGCTTGTATTTGGATTTTTGGTTTGGTTTAGGTTTTTTTGTTTGCTTTTTTTGTGGTTTTTGCATTATTTATTCTGAGTTTTCCCTTGAAAAAAATGCTGGCAAATTTAAAAATCCATTTGTCAACTTTTTCTTTTGGTCTGGATGCTAGGCCAAATCTGGTTTTTGAAATGGCACGCATCAGAAATAAGGTGATTTTTAGGAAATAGATTGAATTCATTACACTTCTGTGCCTCATGAGCACCAAAATGTCACTCATTCAAACGAAGATTTGAGACAAATCCTGCTTCATTGTCCCAAATTTCTGTGCCACAGGTGAGTGGGAGAAGAAAAGAACTGACCTATAAATCAAGAAGATTTTTTTTTAAACCAATAGAAACGAGATCATTTTTGTCTGTCCTCTGCCATGCAACTTGACCTTTTCGTCCATAATCACACAAAAAATGCAAAATATTTGGTTGAATCATAATCTAAAATTTAGGAACTCATATGAGTCCAGCGAGTGGAATTTTAAAGAGGAAAAATAATCCCAGACTCGTGATACATTCCCTGCAGGAGTCTTCTTTCCCAGGGGTGGACTCTTCTTTCCATTGGATCTCATATTTAATACAGAGAATTTTAATGAAGAACTGAACTCATCCTCGAATATTTGTGGAAAATCCATGATGGAAAAGCCTCTTGGAGTCCCTGACGGGGGAGTTCTTGTTTTGGCCGAGAGGAGGCTGAAGTGAAAGCAAAGCAGAGGAAATAAAAAGGACGTGAACTTCAGGACTTTGCTCTTTGGGATGAGCTGACCCTTGGAGATGCCACTACACCCCTTCCTCGCTGTTTCCTTTGTGACAACCTCACCCCGCTTCCCCGGAAAGTTCTGGGATTTGGAGTATTACTCATTTAGGCTTTTTTTTTAACTAACTCTCCAACTGTGTGGACACGAGCAGGGAATAAGAACTCCCCACACCAATTTTTTTTTGCAGCTGCCGGGACCTCAGCGCTGTCTCTTAACTCCCCCTCCTTTCCTCTCTGAATTTCGGAGCCTTTCAGGCTGCAGGGCAGCTTTTTGTGGCTTGTGATGGGTGCAGGGCATTCTCCGGGTTTTCTCCTGCTCCATTTGGAAGTTTGAGGTGGCAGGAGACTGGACTCCGAGGACCCCAAGGACTCCGACTTTTCCTATGCTCCGAATTTGATTCCTGCCCAGAACATCCGAAAGGGAGAATCTGCTCATTCTCTATTTTTGGAATTAAGGTCTATTTACAGTTGCTCTGGAGTCTTGAGTCAGCCTGGAGTGTTTTAGCAGATGCTTTCTGAGGTCTTTGAACTCTTGCAAGCCACGAGGGAAGGAAAAAAAAGCAGAGGATTCCTGCGTTTTAAGGCCAAGGGCTTTTCGGATTATTTAAAATCACCTCCAATGTAAACCAACCGCATGATTTCCATCCAGTTCCTTCTGTCATGAGCTCAGCTGCTGGTGTCAGAGGTGCCAAGCACTTGGAGATGATGACAGGTGAGGGAAAGAGCTGCAGATGGATAAAGCATGGCTGGTAGCATCCGGATGCTGCCTATGGAACGGGACGAGCAGTGCCGTAATGGAAGAGTGGCCGCTGTTCCCTGGCTCCAGAGCGTTGGTGGTCCTTCCAGCAGCTCCCTGCAGGATTTGTCTGGCATTTCCAGCCTCAGGCTTGGTAACGAGAGTCCTCGGTGGCCTTGGAGGGGCATGGAAAGGTTTCAGATTGCTGTTGGCCACAGAAGATTGGGAATCACCGAGTTTGCCCAAGAATCAGCTCTGCAGAAGCTCCGCATTCCCCAGGGGACGCTGGTGACAGCACGGCTGCAGTGGAGCCTGGCCTTTCCCAACTTGCCTGTGGTCAACCACACAATTTGTTTGTTATGCTGAGCCTGAGGAAGTTCCCAGTCGGAGCCAGCAGCAGCTTTGGCCTGAGGGGTGACAGAGGCCAAGATTTGGGGGGGACACCGAGAGAGATGTGACCCCCCTGCTGCTGACAGCACTGGGAACTCTGCTGTGCTTTGATCCAAGCTCAGCTGAGGGCTGGCTGCCCTTGGGACACCCCTCCACCCCTCCACCCCCTGCCCTCTGGCTCACAGAGGACTTCCCACGAGATTCCCTTTCCCTTCCCTGAACAGGAGGCCCTGGAGGTGACCACTTATCTTTATTTTCCAGTGCCCTGCTGAGACAAGTGACCGGCTGTGTGCAAACTCCTCGCGCGAAACGCCTGGAGAGTTTTAAATTGCCCCTGGAAATCCTCCCAGGACAATTCCTGGTTCCCATGAACGCACGTCCATGGCTCTTTGGCAACCCAAACTCCCTGCACGGAGTCAGCTGGACGGACCGAGGTGGGACACAACAATCTTAGGGGGTGCCCACAGGTCAAAACCCCGTTATCGGTCAAACCTGAGGGGAATCCAAGGAACGGTGGCGAGTCTGGATGGAAGTGACACACTTGGATCCCTACATCGTCATCGGAGAGCAATGAACTTCTCAGGCCCAGACTGTCTGACCTATTTCCCCGCGTATTTTAGGAGGAGGTGATGACGTCACCGAGGGGGTTCACAACACCTCCACTCCGAAAATGATTCCACAACATCTGGGGTGACTCGAAAGGAGCTCCGGTGCTGGTGTTCATCTGGAGAACATTCAGCAGTGCGTGACCCAAGATTTCCCTCTTTGCATGAGTTCAGTTGCTCCTCTGCTACCGGAGGTTTCTTAAATGGGGCTGCTCAACAAAGTAGGAGCTGTTTGATGAATGAAGCTGTGCAGCCACCGCTCCGCTGGTCCATCTTAGCAGATTTAAGCCGAGCTGTTGAAAAGTGAGCGAGTCCCTGTGCCGTAAACATGGGAACAGAGCAGTAAATGACACGGCCACCCACTTCTCGGTCTCCTTTCACTGCCAAAGCAGTAAAAAGGGACCTTAGAGCGAGTGTGAATCCAGCTCTTGGAATGTTTTTCCATTTGCTCGTATTTACGTTAATGAGCGCTGACACTCCAGACTCACATTCCCAGCTCAGTACTTCACCAGACTGACCAGCAACAAAACCAAGGAGATGAGACTAAACAGATGATTTGATGAGGCTTTTATGATGATGATGATGATTATTATTATTTTATTCCTTTAGGCTGTGGAAGGAAAAGACAGTGGGCACACGTCTGGTTTCAAAAAGATAACAGCTCTGTTTAGAGACAGGTTTAAGGGCAGGAAAATGAAGAAATTCAAGGAAAATTGTTGTCTGCACACTCATTTAATAGGATTAGTTGGCAATGTTTTCCATGGGTAAAATGTTCCTCTGAAAAAGGTCAGCCTGCCTGGATGAAGTCCTGCTGCCTGACAGCAGATTGCTTTACCTTCCCTTCAACCAGGAATAAAAAGATGCTGGAAAAGCCTCTTTGCTCATCGAGGCAGCGTTTTATGGGTCCTTCGCACAAATCCAGATGGACACAAGGTGGGTAAGAACTGAAAAGCGACTCCTTTGGTCCGTGTGTGGGTCCATTGCAGCCCCGTGCCCCCCACTACATCCCAAAACCACGGCACCAGTGACAGGAGAGGGCTGTGGATTGCATTTCCATGGATTTATACATAAATAGGAATGTATCCGTGGGCTGAATGGCCTGGGAATGTGCACTTCCAGTCCAGAAAGCCAACTGTATCCAGGGATGCATCAAAAGAAACGGGGCTGGGAGGGCGAGTGAAGTGATGCTCACACTCCACCCCATTCTTGTCTCGCATCCAGCTCTGGAGCCACCAAAATCAGAAGGATGTGGAGCTGCTGGAGCGAGTCCAGAGGAGGCCCTGGGGCTGCTCCCAGGGCTGGAGCCCCTCTGCTCTGCAGCCAGGCTGGGAGAGCTGGGAATGCTCACCTGGAGAAGGGAAGGCTCCAGGGAGAGCTCAGAGCCCCTTGCAGGGCCTGAAGGGGCTCCAGGAGAGCTGGAGAGGGACTGGGGACAAGGGATGGAGGGACAGGACACAGGGAATGGCTTTAAAGTAACAGGATCAGGTTGGATGTCAGGATGAAATTCCTGGCTGGGAGGGTGTGAGGCCCTGGCACAGGCTGCCCAGAGAAGCTGTGGCTGCCCCTGGATCCTTGGCAGTGTCCAAGGCCAGGTTGGATGGGGCTTGGAGCAGCCTGGGACAGTGGGAGGTGTCCCTGCCCATGGCAGGAGTAGGACTGGATGGGCTTTAAGGTCCTTTTCCAACCCAAACCTTTCTGGGATTCTATGATGACTGGGCCGACTCCACATGTCCAAAATATGGGACATCCCATGTGTGCTCTGTGACACCAGAAGCTTTGCTTCCTTAGCCAAGATAAATATGAGCTTCATCTGCCCAAACTAAACTAAGCAAGGCTTAGTTAAACCTGAACTAATTCCCGTGGGCTTCCTTTACATTCAACACACGGGACCTCGCTCTGATGAAGTGTGAGGGCGATGACCACGTCCTGAAATCTCAGATCTCCAGATCTGAAATCTCGGATCTCCAGGGTTCCTCATGCTCCCAGTGCCACCCCTCGAGGAATGCAGTCGTGGAACTCGATTTGTTGGAGTCCAAAGTGCAGGGAATATTTCTCTGCCGGTTTTGAAAAGTTTTACCCCTCTGGACAACCCTGTCTTTGACCTTCATCCATGGAGAAAATTACCGACCCTCTGGGAAGAAGCAGAATCGACACTGGTGTGAATTAGGTGATAGAACATTATATAAGATTGTCACAGGGTGAAAATTTAGAGGTGTTGGGTTTGTTAATATAGTGAGTAGATAAGAAGCAAAACCTCCAAAATGGAGGATTGTTGTTGTTTTCTGAGCCTTCTTCTTTCTTCTTTCTTTACTCCATATTTGCAGCAAAAGTAGATTGAAAAGATTAAGTAAAAAACGCCACAGTTCCTTTCATGTAACAAAAAGATTTATTAAACATTGGTAGAAAAGTAAAAATATCTTTTGTTTCGGGCTTTCATTGGATAATTTACCTTTAAAAGAACGGTGTTATCTTGATAACTTGGCTTTTCCTTCACATTTCCTAAGGAGAGTCACGCTGTGGCACAAACCTTTTCTAATAAGACTTAATAAACAATTATCTGAAAACAGATACGTAAAAAATTCTGTTCATCTGCAGAGCCCAAGCTAGGGCTCGGGGAATTCTCCCCTATCGGGGGAGGCATGATTAAAACACAGTATAGTGTCATCGATTCAACCCATTCCTGATGCTCAGGGATTTGATGTGGGAGCCTTTTTCCACCTTAGGATATCCAAGCGTTTCCCGCAGCGGCTCAGGGTTGTTTTGCTGCTTGGCTGGCTCACCAGCTGCCAGGGCTCCCAGCGCAGATGTCACCACCAGAGGTGACCCTGCAAAGGCCACAGGCTCACAGAGGGACAGCAGAGTCCTGACATCCCTCATTGTAAGGTTGCTGTTGGGTTCTGTGAGGTTGATGTTTCCGTGCTGGACGGATGGGACAGATGGTGATGAGAGATCTCTATAGTTTGGTTTTGGAGCATGAGGTTTATTGTTAAGGATGTAGATATAGGGGCCTTGCTTGGAGCTGCCAGCCGCAGCTCGAAGCAGGCCAGAAAGGCAAGAGGGAGCAGAAAAGAGAGTGAGCTAAAAGAGAGAAGTAAGAAGAAGTGAGAAGTGACTGAGATTCTCGTGTACAATACAATAAATCATCTTCTGTGCTGAATATTCTGATTTTCATCAACCAATTTAGTACAAGACACAAATCCTATATCATTTACATATAGCCTATAAGAATTATTGTATTACCATACTGTGCTACATTTTAAACCCTAAAAACCACTCTTTGGACCTTTTCTGCCAAGCTAGCAGGGTCTTCTCTGACCCTTGGACCTGTTTGCTAGCAGAAGGTATTGTTCAATCAAAGGGGATTATCTTCAGCTGGCCACACCATTGTTCTCCAGTTGTTCAGTAACTAAGCTTTGGTATCTCAAAGCTTGCTTTCATTTCAATCTCGCTTATAGTTTTCATATTCTCAGCATCTTTTGGCAGGCAATAAAGCTTTCCTGTTTCATCTTCCCCAACACTCATGCCACGCTTCCACCTCCACCACCCAGGCTTTTCCCTTTCCATCCATCATCCTGATGCTCCTAGGAAGGGGATTAATCATTTCGTGCCTCGTTTTTCCACCGGGGGTGAGTCAAGCAGAGATGACTGAAGTGACTCGGACACGTCCTTAGGACAGTGCCAGGAGGAGCAAGCAGCTTTCCCAGGGAAGAGGCAGGAGTGAGACGCCAGCTCGTGCAAAGCAGGGATTCACTGAGGCCAGTGAGGCAATGGAAAATTCCCTGCCGTGGCAGAAAGTAGGGAAGGTCAGAAACATTTTATTTATTGGGGGGAAAAAAAAAATTCCATCAAACATTCCCTCTAGCTCTATCCCCATCCTTAAAAAATATCTGCCAGGATATTCAGTGATTACTTTGATAAGATTATTGATCCGCTGCCTGCTAAAAATAATAAACACTGATTTTATAGCACAATTATCCTGACCCTTGACCCTGCACTAACCTTTCCCTGTTCCACAAGGGATAATTATCCCCTTCCCTCTCCCTTAGGAACTACTGACCTTATCCCCTCTTCCTTGCTAACACATCCTCCCTAACACATCTTCCTGCTCCTCAAATATCCCCTCTGCAGGCAATTAACATCATTAAATTACGCTCAGAACAATTTTTCCCCTTCAAGTTTGTTTCCAGTCCCAGACCTGTAGAAGGGTTTCCCTGTCTCCAAACTTTCCTGTTGTCTTATTCTGTAACCAAATTAACAAAAGATTATTGAAAGTCTTTGTCCATACAGCTCTTTCCTAGCTAAATCAAGGAATTTCCTTCTGAAATGGGATGGATTTTAAGCCCTGCTTAAACCTGTGCCTACTGCCTGTTGAGGGAAACAAATTACAGTGGTCTTGTTTCCCTGGATGCTCTGTGGTAAAAACAAGAAATCATTTTGTCTCTCAGTTTCATGGCGAGGTACAAAGAATCCCTGACTTTTTTTTTTTTTTTTTTTTTTTATTTTTATTTTTTTNGGATGGGATTGGTAATTCCAGCTTCCATGGCGTTTGGTGGAGAAAATCCACACCTCAGCACTGTTAGGGTGGGGAAATTGCTTTGTGACCTCCAGTGGTGGCACAGCGGGTCAGGACATGAGATGGGATGAGGGGAAACAAACGGCTTCAAAATGTGCCAGATGAGGAAATCGGGCGCTGGAGGAGGAGTCAAGCGTTGGAACTGGCTCTGCAGGGAGGTGGTGGAGCAGTTTCCCTGGAAGTGTTCAAAAAATTAGTGGACGCGGCATTTCATGGTGTGGTTTGGTGGGATTGGGTTGAAAGTTGGACTTGATGATCTTGGAGGTCTTTTCCAACCTAAATTATTCTGTGATTCCGTGACTTTTGGGCCATGAAGTGTCTGCAGGTCTCCTGGAAAACAGAGAAGGGTTCGTTAGGCTCGATCTCCCCTCCGGAGATGGAATTTAAAGGATTTTAGGGCTTCTATTCACACCTACCTTTCACAGAGTGGGGCAAAATAGTCCTGCAGGGTCACCCAGTTCTGCCCATTTCATCCACTTTTTAATCAGTTTGGGTTAAATCCAAATTTACCCCTTTGCCTTCTCCACTCCACCATTACCCCCAGGGGAAAATTGGGTATTTGATGGCATCGAAAAATAAATCGATCTCTGTGAAAAACAAAATTCCCCAGCCTGCTTTAAGCAATAAATCGAGCTCTAATCTTGGAATTTTAAACGTTGACAAAAAGAAAAAAAAGGCCACTCTGCCTTTTCTCTGAAATAAAACCAACTCAGCCTCACAGTTTCTGGGGGATGTTTGTACAGCCTGGTCTTGAAAAATTTGGTGAAGGAGACTCCAATCTTGTTTTCCTAAATCAGCTGCAAAAAATAAAATTAAAAAATATTTTAAAAATAAATTTAAAACCACCCAATTCTCTTCTTGGAGATGTTTTGTTTGAGGGTTTGGTTATTTATGTTTTCTTTGTTTGTTTTTTAGTCCTTTGTGTTGAAATTTTTTGCCTCAAATCTCCTGCATCTTCTTTAATTTAATGCCGTCAGTTTTTACCCTTGCTGTGATGGAAACAAAGGGATTATTTCGTTTCTTCCTGGATGGATACTTCCAGTCTGACATTAAATCACTGAAAACTCAGGAAACGCCAAGAAAAAATGAAGGAATATTATAGGAGAACCAATTCTGCAGATTTTTGTAAAGCTTTCCCAACCAGTAGAAAATTTTCCTACAGATGTTTCACAGCCATTTATATCAAATAAAATCAGAGGAACGAGCACCCTTTGCTTTTTGTCACATCAGCATCACAGGGTGACGCTTCTTTGGCAAAAAATTCTTCTTACAGAGAAAAAAAAAAAGGAGATTTGGCAACACTGAAATAAATTATGAATTTCTTGTTTTCAGCAAAAGACTCATTAAAGTCTACGAGTAGAGTTGAAAAGGAAACCCAGGTTACCTTGAGAGTTTTAATTAAAACTGTTGAGAAACTGAGGGTAATTTTGAATATCAGTTTTTAATTTTGGGTTTGGGCTTAAAAAAGGATTAATCTAAAAATATTAAAATCCAAACACTGAAGCAAAATTCATCATTTCTCTGCAAGAGAAGACAGTCCGAACTCACTTTCATCTCTCTTTTTCCAAATTATCAATGAATTAAAGAGGAGACATTTGAGTCTCCAACACTCCTGGCATTTAAAAAATTATTATTTTTAAATAATTCACACTCTAAAAGCTGTGGGCTGCTCATTTCCAAGGAAGACAAGTCTGGACAAGGGAAGAAATGCAGTGGTTCCAGTGCTCACCATGGTTGGCATCTTCTCCCCAATGGCAGAGGGAAGTGTGTGTGCACTCACAGGTATTTGGATGGCTGTGAGGAATTCCAGGAGGAAATTAAAAGGAAAAAAAAAAGGAAGGAGAGCTGGGAAAGCCCCGTGCTCTGTATCAAAAGCAACACTCGTGTTTAATGTCTAAGGACATAAATTTTTTATTATTATAACCAGTCCTCGTTAAATCAGTCAACAAGGTTGGAGAACAAGGAAATTAATTGCAGCCTCTACCAATGTTTAAAGCAGAAGTCTGGAAAATTCATGGAGTAGTCTGAGGCTCCTTCGTTCCTTCTGCTCCAGTGTTGAATCCACAGGGGATCCCCAGAATCTGCTCTGGGTCAATCTCCTTAGGGGAGCTTTCCTAAGGGAAAAACTTCCCTTTCCTAGCAGGGACAGGAGGAGTTGGCCAGAAAGATGTGCTTTAGCAGGGTGCAGTCTTCCCATTTTCCTGGGGTTTAGGATTTCCCAGATTTTCAGCAGTGACCCACTAGATCAGCCCTAAACCTGGACTGCTTCAGGTGGCAGAACTGAAAAAATTTGGAAATGGATGAAGCCAACGTCTTGTTCAGCTGTGGCTCTTTTCTCCACGTGTTTGTGCGTGTGTCCTCAATCCCATCCTATTCCTGCTGCCATGAAAACTGGGACAAGGCCTGACACGTGTGGTTTATCGAGTTGTTTTGGACAAGAAGGGTGGGTTCCATCTACGGGACAGCTGGGAAGTGACATCTCCCACATTCTCATTCCCTCCTGATCACAAACCCACGGCTTTCTGTTGCTTCATGACTCCAGATCCCAAAGGATCCACAGAATCCTGGGATGGTTTGGGTTGGAAGGGACCTTAAACATCACCCGGTTCCATAGGAAGGGATCCTTCCACTATCCCAGGTTTCACCTTTTCTCCGTTGAAGCTTAGGGATTTATTATCTTGTGGTCACTGGTTTGCTCTTCCCCTTCATATTCCACATATTCCCAGATATCCTCATCTTTTACACTTCCAGTGTCCATGCTGTTCACATTACATTTTCTCCAGTTTTCCCCTATTTTTACCCAGTTTTTATCAAGCACGGTGCCAATCAGAGAAGAGCATTTCCTTCACGTGGAATCATTCCAATGAAATCTGCAGGTTTGGGAGGCACAGGGGAGTTGCAGCTCCTCATTCGGGATTTGGACAGGAGCTGTGCACAGTTCTGGTGTCCTGCATCCCTCCCAGCTCAGGGCTGGTGTTCTCCAGTTCCCCAGGGGTCCAAAGATGCTGAGGAAGCAAACGAGACCTAAAAAACCGAGGAAGTGAAAACAAACCTTGTGAAACACAAACCCTACGAAACACAGGGAGAAATCTCTGTTTGGCAGGCGGGAAAGGAGGAATGGAGCAGGGAGAGGAAGGAGGGAAGGGTCTCCTTTCCATCCATCTGCTCTCTCTTTTCATTGCGCAATCCGATTTGATTTATGGCTCTGTGAGGCACTAATTCCGCAGTGTTGACACCCGAGAAACTCTGGGAAGAGCCACTTCCACCGGAGACAAATGGATTCCATTTTCTCTGGCACAGCTGAGGAACATTCCCAGGGCAGAGCAGCTGCTTGGGAGCTGCAGCCTTTGGGGTTCAAACCTGGGATGGTTTGGGTTATCCACATTCGCTCCACGTCTCCAGGCGGCCGCATTTGTTTATCCCCCCTCTGGTGGGTTAAACTTCCAGATGAAGACATCTGGGTGTGGTTGTCCAGGTGAGCAGCAGCCTCTCAGCTCTCTGTGGACACCGTGGGCTTCCAAGGCTTGATTCCATCACCACACGGAGTCATCCAGTGCTGTTTGAAACACCTTAGGATATCGGGAACCTCTGCACAGGGTGGGAGATGTGAACAAGGGCCTTTTGCAGAACCAGCTGGGGGCAAGTTACTCCAGGGCGTCTCAGACGGTTCCCAATGTCTGTATTTCATGGAATCATGGAATATCCTCATTTGGAAGGCACCTAAAATGACCATGGGGTCCAACTCCTGATCCCGCACAGCTCAACAATCCCACCCTGTACCTGGGAGCGCTGTCCAAATGCTCCTGGAGCTCTGGCAGCCTCGGGGCCATGACCATTCCCTGGGAAGACTGTTCAGTGCCCCTTCACCCTCTAGGGGAAAACCTTTTCCCTGATATCCAACCTAAATCTCTTCTCTCTCTGTGCAGAAATCCCCCCTGCATTCCTGGTGTTCGGACTATTGCACCAAAAGGATGTTGGTCAGTGCAGCCAGTGAAGACCTGGAAGGGATTTCATCAAACTTCAAGAGTTTTGGTCCTTTAGACATTTTGCTCTTGTGGTCACACTTCATTTTAGGTGTCTGATCTTCATTAACTTCATCACTTCTATGAAATAACCTGAAATACCAGATGATCACTCAGGGCTCAAAAGGGAAAATGGGTCTAAGACCAGAGGGAAAATGCAAACCACTACTAACAATCAGAAAATAAAGTAAAAAACATTGTCAGGAGGTTAAATTTCTTTTAAAAATTCTAAAATTGGTAGAAGATTTATCTATGAGTGTCTCAACACAATTTTCTGAGGGCGGGTGTAATAATGGTTCACTGAATGCAGTGGCTTGGACATGTGGACCCAAGTGCTCAGACTATCACAAAACCTCTTCCGTGTCTCAGGCCACACCACACACTCCCAACCCGAGCTGTGTCCTCTTTCAGAGTCTCTTCTTTCCTCAAAACACTTCACCTAAACTGGAAAATAATCATTATATCAGTACTTGTACTCCACGTTGTGCCGTCTCCTTCGGTCTCTTGTTTTATGCAGACCAAAATCCTTTAACTGGTTTAGGGGACAGAGGTCTTGGTGACATCAGAGGCAAAAATAACCTTGTCCCATCACCACGTGAAGCTTGCCGCTCCCATGGGGTGCTGTGAATCCTTTGAATCGCCACAGAATGGTGATGAACTGACAGGAGCCAATGTTTAGGGAAGGCTGATGCTAAAGACTCGAGTGGTATCAGGTTAAGAGCAGCAGGGTCAGCCACAGGCACTCCTGGAGACTCCTTGCAGGGATTTTGGGAGCACTGTGTCCTTTGGAGGGACATCGGGATGACCTGTGCTGCTGGAGGTGGTAGTGATGCCTTAGGATTTAGCTTTTATGTTTTTCAATCCTGTACTGCTTTAGTGTGTAACTCTAAAGCTCTGTAGCCTGTCAGCTGCTGTTCTCCCGTTTTATTCACACTAAACAATTCCTCTCCAGGCCTGAAACTCAAGGACACCTCACTGTCTCAGGCCCGGAGAGATGTCAACAACAGTGAATTGGAGGGAAAAACTTGGAGTAAATGACTCCATTACCTGAAGCTGTAATTGGAGGATTAACCCCTGATAGGTAAATGGACCAAACTTAGAATTGTCTGAAAAACCCGTGACCATCGTCCATTTTGGGTGTAGCCCTTCTTGGAAGCTTCTGACTGCCCAAGCTGCACCTATTGAAGGCCTTTAATAAATACCCACTTTTATTCTCTTAATCTTGTCCAGCCTCTGTTTCAGGTAGCCCCTCCAAGGCGCCAGTAGCAGCTTTATTTAGGGAACAGAACTTCCTTCCCTGGAGAGGCAGCAATGTCCTAAGCCTGAGCGCACCCTGCTCGCCTCGAGCTGCTCCCATGTTCCTGTGTCTCATCTGCCAGCCCGTGCAGACGTTCCAGACACCCAGAGGGATCTCCAGCGGCTCTGGAGACCTGAGCTTTGGCAACGCACCCAACCTTAAGCTTCTAATTACAGCGTCTGGGTTTGTTTTCTTGCACGGCAGAGAGCAGCCATCCATCACTGCCGTCCGGAGCACTCGGAGTGGATCAGCCCCTGGAGGTACCAGTTTCTCTCCCAGGACACGAGCAGATCATGAGGACGCGATCCGGTTCCCTAAACACAGACATCCCGTGCCATGGGGGATGTCTGGGAACTCGCACACGGCTGCCAGGTCCAACTCAGCCCCTTGGGAAGCCAAAATCCTTCTGCAGTGGCAGGTGGAGACCAGATGAGTTTGGAAGGACTGAAGCACCTAAAGCTGAGCCCCTAATTTAGGGAAATGCAGGATTTTTAAGGCCATCCTAATGAGGCTGAGCAGTTTTCCCGATCCCTGTGTTATTCCCCCTTCCCATCCAACCCAGAGCAGCCTGGACGCTTCAGTCTGGGCTCAGGCTGCTGCCGGTGATTCATTGCACTCACGCCACACCCAGCACAGGGGAGCATCGAGTTTCAGGGGCTTTTCTGAAAATTTCACCGCTCACACCACAGCCTCCTTCACCAGCGTGGCACCAGCGCTGGCATTTGGGGAGGGGTCAACTCCTGCACCAAAAAAACCACGGGCTGCCCACTAAAAATGCAAATACAGAGCTCAGAGAGGCACTAAAATACACCTAAAATGCAAATACGGAGCAGGGAAAGGCACTAAAATAAAAAGCCTTCTGGTAGCAGTTTCATTTTAAATTTTTTTTTCTCCATTGCAAAGCTAAAATTTAGCCCTGTTTTTCATATCAAGCCTGTTTGGGGGTTTTGTTTTTCTGCGTATTCCATCATGCAGCAGGTTATGTGCTTACAAGGAGTTCATGTTAAAAGGCCATAAAAATGAAAAATTAGCGTTGTCCTCACGAAAGAAAAAAATAAAAAAAAGAAAGAAAATAAAGAATGATTTAGCAGAGGATAGTTTGGCTTCTCCTCAAGGCCTGAGCTCTGCATTGATTTGTATTTGAATTTTGCACAGGAGTTATGCAACTCCCTGGACGGTGCTTAGAGCTTAAAGGATGAGGTGGTGACAAATGCCGGGAATGACACGGGAGGAAAAAATGGATTTTGCTACGTGAGCCATCAGGTTGTCCTGAGAGCAATCCGTTTTGGGAAGGACTGACGCAGACAGGAGTGACCATCTCACACTCTGCTTTATGTCCCCGTGGAAGTGTGGCCCACGGATTGCCCAGAAAAAGGAGGAGAAGGGAGAAATCCAAATTATTGCTGACGTCTCCTCCAAAAATGTGCGATCCTGGATTAATTGTGGCCAGATGTTGTAGGAGGGGATAAGAAGGGAAATCTGTTTTATCCTCACTGAAGGTAGCAAAGGGTGGAAGAGTTTCCCATAAGCCGCAGCTGAGTGGGAAAAGCAAGTTTTTTTTCCAGAAACTCTGGAATAATGAGAAGGAACGAGTGGATTTTGGAAGTCCAGTCCTGCTAAAGGACTCCAGGCTCTTGACTTGAATGAATTAAATAAATATTAACTGCACTTTCCAGGAATCCTGAGATGAAAATTGATTATTTTAGGCTGGAGGGTTAAGTTTTTGTTCTCTTTTCCTTTCTTTTGAAGTTGGTAGACACTTTTTTCATGGAAATGAAACTTGGTTTCTTGTTTATTGAAGAAAAAAATAATAATTTAATTATCCTTAGGTAAGAGAAGGGTAATTATCAGCCAAAATTCGGCAATATAAGATATCTGTGAATGACCTGGCTTTCAAACAGCTTGTTCCCAACAACGTCCAGGTTTGACCCCATTATTTTTCTCTCAGGCTCAATTTTTAAGCTCCTGTGACACAAATATTGTTATTTGAACCTCGTGCCTAAGGCAGCTCAGAGACAAATTGTCTTTATTTCTGCCCCTGACATAAAGCATCATCACCACTCTGACACAGACTCATCCAAATCCAAGGCATTTCCATGATCATCGGTCAATATCAGCCACTTAGGCTCCCAAATCCCTTACACTCCACCCAAATAACACCACCCTGATGGTGTTGTTTTTATGGCAAATTCCTAAATCTCCCATGCAGGATTCCCACTTGAGATGGTCCGACATTCCCCCTCCCAGGTTTCAGCCACCAGGTCGTTCTACTCCTCCAAAACCACCATCAGAGGAGTCTCCCTCCATAAACTCAGCCTTAATCTGAACTTCATTCTCAGCACAGCCTAAATCCACGCCTGGTTTATGTCCCAGCAGAGGTCGGCAGCTGTATTTTAGTCCTGACTCTATACAGGTCTTGAGTTAGCAGAGAAAGACACCTCAATATAATTCCAAGATTATCTATTTCTGTCTGGACACCCATAGGAAGTTTTTCCACCATTTCCCCATCCAGCTGTAACCCCAAAAACTTCAGCTGAATTTATATCCCAGTCTTGCAGAGCTTGGATGGTTCTCCAGCCTTAACGACACAGGACAAAGTGTAGGAGCGAAGCCTTGCTAGGCTCAAGACCAAGGTTTGCAGAGACTAAGCCTAATCTGAGCTCCTGGCTGAGTGAAAGCAAAGTTTCACTTTAAACGAGCATTATTCCGGTGCCCTTTCTACTCCTGCTGTGTTTTGATTGTTGAGGGGAGGTTAATGAGGGTGAGAGAGATAAGAGTGACTCAAAAGACGTTTGAGATAAGAAAGTTCAGAAGACCACAAACATCAAACTGGTTTAGCGCTCGATTCCAGCTTTACCTCACCCAGCTTTTCCAGCGTAATTCCCTTTCAACAAAATGCCATAAACCAATTGGGATTTACGATCCTTTGGCAAAGTCAAGCAATCGTTTCCATAAAGTGCTGCAGATGGCCTGACCAAAGAAACTTCTGGAGCCAATGTCCAGGGCCTTCCATGTTCCGGGGATGCTTTAAAGCCCAGCAGTGGTTGGAATTCTCCACAAGCTCCAAGACTGAGCTGTGACCGTGGCAAAACCACCCCAAACACCTCAGAGGCCACTCAGGAGTCACGGGATGGATCAAAACCAGCATGAGATGCAGGCTGAGGGAGGGAATTCTCTCCTTTGCTCCGTTCNGAAGGTTCTTTCCAACCCAAATGCTTTACCTTTAACTGGAATTATAACAACTCAGTTTTGGTGATGAGCATTTATTCAATTACCTCAGAGCGCAATCCAGAATTCCCTGTGTTCAGCACAAGGCATTGATGCACTGTTCATCCTAAAGGTCCAGGGTGGGGGGTATTTCTCCATTCTATTCTCAGAGATCTCCCCAAATCCCAAAAGACTTTGAATTTTCCTTTTTTCTTCCTGGGTTTGACCTCCCTGATTGAAAAATCAGGCCAGTAACTGAGCAGGTGTTGGGAAGGGAAAATTTAGTGAGGGCTGGTGGTGCTTGGACATCCATACGGAAAAATGCTGCTTGGGGTGGATTAATTGGAGAAATTGACTTTCGTGTCTCGAGATCTGTGACAAAGGTCACGGAAGTAGAAAAAAAGTCCTTTAAATGTGGCGTTGCAACTTCTGGGGAACGATTGATACCATGGGAAATGTTTGCTTGGGTCTGTTCAGGGAATCATAGAATCCCAGAAAGGTTTGGGCTGGAAGGGACCTTCAAGCTCATCTCAGTTCCACCCATTCCATGACAGGGACACCTCCCACTGTCCCAGGCTGCTCCAAACCCCATCCAACCTGGCCTTGGACATTCCAGGGATCCAGGGGCAGCCACAGCTTCTCTGGGCACCCTGTGCCAGGGCCTCGCCACCCTCACAGAGAAAAATTCCTTCCATTTATCTAATTTAAACCTAAACTCTTTAAATTTAAAGTGAATAATTTAAATTTGTGAGATTATACCCACTTCCCAAATGTCCAGCCCTGAAGAGTGAGAAAAAGTTATTATGTTGGAACCTCGTGCTCCAAGAAGAAATCTGCAGAAATCCTGAGGAAGCAGATCCATGAGTTATCAGGAACATTCTGCACTTCAAAGGCTCATCCCTGTCCTGAAAACCTCCTCCAGAAGTGAACTGGGAAACCACAAGAGTGTAAAATTGTTGGGAAGCTGGATGCCTACCCAAGAGAAATGAAAACGAGGGCTTTAGCTTAGAAATCGGTGACACCTCTAAGAGAAAAAGTCACATCTTGCTGTCTGAATTTATTATCAGAGTGGAGTTCGTGGAGTGCTTTGGGCATTTCAGAGCCTTTTTCCTTTCCAAAGCTTTTGTAAATGATAGGAAAAAGTATCAAAACCCTTTTCAGCCCGAAATCTGCAGCGAGGCGGAAGTTCCCTCTCCTTGCTGATCAAGAAATTGATTAATTGCGGTAAAAGGTATAAATGACAAGCAGAACAACGCTCACTCAGCAGTCCTGCTGGTTTGGGCGTTTCACCCTCAGGAAGAGAATCCCAACGTTGGAACAGCTGAGGGGGAGCCACGTTGTGGGGCTTTTCCAAGGAAGACTTTCCTGTCTTTGCTTCCACCTTTTCCTCCTGGATTCCATGGAAGAGAAGGATGAAAAGCAAACTCCGAGCGCTGTGGAGCCGTTCGGAAAGGCCATAAAATGCGTAACATTTTACGACAGGCCATAATTATTTTATTTATTTATTTTTTCCCCAAGCGTTATCTCCACTCCAGGTTATTTTATGGCTTTCTTTGTGCTTCTCATGAGGAACGTTGGGCACTTGGATCCGCCAAGTCAGGGCATGTCAAAGGCACCGTGGTACTTTGCCCACTTCTTTTAAAGCCAATGGATCACCTGGCTGGTGGCATTCCCAGTTTTCCCTTAGAAAATGGGGAAGATTCCTTCTGCACATTCGCCTTCTACCCCAGAAATTTAAATTTTAAGATGCTCCCCCATGATTTCTTATTTCCTTCTGGAAGAGTTTGTTTTACAAGTGTTTCAATGAATTTTTGTCTGGTTTTCCTCATTAAGTTTAAGGAGAGGCTGAGTTGGCTAAATCAGGATCTGGACCTCTCCACCTGGATTTGTAAAAGCTGATTCCTACTTCACCACTCAAAATTCCTCCATTAAACACGGGAAATTAAGGAAATACGTTGAAAATAAGAGCAATCAGGGGGTGCAGCTTTCAGATCTGGATGTTTTCCTGAATTTAGGATCCAAAAAGGACTCTGGGTCCAACCTGGCAGATGAAAACCTAAAATCTTAAATCTATGTGGCCATAAACCAGCCTTTGGTCCCTTGTTCCTACTGAAATTCAGGAAAACTTGGACTCCTATTGCAAACAGAGAGTGGCAATCTCATGATTTACAGCACGGAAGAGACTCTCAAGAGGATTTTTATTCCATGGTCCCCATGATATTAATTTATAATTGATGATGAGAAAATGGGTTTGAACAAAAAAAAGTTAAAAAAAAAACAAAAAAAGAACATCTAAAAAAATCCCCCGAACTAATAAAACCCCTAAATCTCACTGATGACTTTCGTTTGGGAAATTCTTCAGGAGTGGGGTTGATATTTTCTTTCTGTGAGTCAATTTTCTTCCTTCCTACCCCTTGTTCACCTCTTGGCTTTGTGATGCCGAGGAATTTGATGACAAAGTTATGGAAAAAAATATTAATGGAAGAAATTTGGAATTGCAGCAAAATGATCCCATCTCTCTGAAATTTCCAAGTTCTGTCCAAGGTGACTGGTAAGGGGATAAAATCTTGTCCTTTAGGAAAAAAGAAGTCAAGGGATAAATGCTCCAAGATATTTAAACATCTCTTGAATTCCTATTCATGCTGTGTAACACTGAGGATTTGGGTATAGAAAAGAGCCAAAAAAGCAGCTGAAAATCAAAATAAATAAAATATAAATTGGCCACTTTAATTCTGCCAAAATATAGAAACTGTAACCCCATTTGTGAGTGATTTGACATCTCCATCCTATATCAAAATTCTTTATGAGAGAAGCTCAGTGGCTTTATTTTAAATTAAATATTTAATTTTAATAGAAATAAGAACAGCATCCAATTTTTGGATGATGAGGCCTGGGATCGATGAAAAGGATCACAAAAAGTTTTTGATAAGGATAATAACTCCAGGGATTTTGCTTTCCAAGCCCATTAACGTGCCCAGGGAGCATCAGGTCGAGGCTCAGCTTCCACTCCCTTCCACAGGTTTATTTCCCAGAGCATTCCAGAATAACAGTGGATTCAGGTTTTCCTAAATCTCTATGGATTTGCAAAAAAACCTTTTATCAACAAAACAGTCGCAGCGCTAATTACTTCCAATTAGAGCCCACTTCTGTCTACTCTACCTACACATTTACCAATAATTTCAAAATTCCAATGAAAAAGTTTCTGTTGCTACGCCCCAAAAATGTATTTTTAAATTAATTGTAAATTTGTCTTCTCTCTTTAGACACTTTTTCAAGGTTTATTGAAAATTCTGGAGGCTTTTAGCTTAAATCTTATCCTTCATCAGGTCACAGCTACGATCTAAATTTAGAAGTAATTTTAAGTGTCTCCAGTTTGGATTTTTTCTGCAGTAGTGCCTCGGTCCAGTACTTAAATTGTAAATTCCCTCAAAATCCCAGCAAAACCAGACAACAGCTCATTTTTCCTTTGGAATATGAAGGCAATCCATCTTTTGCAAACCCTCCAATGCTGAATTTCAGCTGCTCCTTTGCTTCTTTTAGATTTTGCCGTGTGTGGCCGCTTCCATATTTACAACCAGATTTACAAGGTGGAATGGAGGCTGTGGAATAAATGGTCTCAATTACTGCAAAGCTCTGTAAAAAAGGTCCCCCACCAAGCCATAAAAATGATGCATCTGCCTGGGATATTCCAGAGCCTTTTCCGCGCAGGCAAACGGAGTTTTTGACCAGCAATAATTCCTGCAAACCTCGCTCATAAATATGCACTAATCAGCGTTGAGAGCTGCTCAAGTGGATCATAATTTTCCAACTGAAGTTGCCTTTGTTGCCACTATTTTGGTTTGGATACCTGGCACAGAATTATTTTGAGGGATCCGAAGGAATTGCCTCCCAGGGAAAGATAATTCCTAATTAAAGCACTTTGGAGAAGGCACACCCCAGGTGAGCTGAATCTTGAATTCCTCCTGGTGCAGGCTCAGCAAATTTGGATAAAATTCCCTGGGGAAGCGATAAATCAGGTTAAAAAAAAAAAAGAAGAATTTGCTTCATGCCAAGCCCATCTGGTGGATCCAGAGGAGGTGAAAAATAATTGAGTAAGAATAATTCCCAGGTGAAAGGAGGATAAAGATAATTAATAGCAGAGATACTGCCTCGATTAATAATTCTGCTTATCATGTTCACGCAGCAAAAAGCCAACCACAGCCATCCTTCCCAGCCTGGCATTGGGGCTGAAAGTTCAGACGTGGAGATCTAAAGACACGAAGAAGGAGCTTTATCTCGCCTAACTTTATCAAAATTTTATTATATTCCATAGGATATTGGCCTATAATTCACCTCTAATCACCAGAGAGAGATAGGCTCCTGGAAGGCAGGAAAAATAGGGAAGGAAGCACTGGAAAAGAATTCAGCAGAGGAAAAGGCAGGTTTAAAAAAAAAAAATTAAATAATTTTCTTTTCCTATATTGATGATCTGTTTTTTAGTGACAGCCAGAACAGGAATCTGTTGTGCCTTACACAGCCAAATCCATTACTGGAAGCAATCTGGACACGGAAAGATGGCCAGGAATGTTAAAACCCCATTTTGGGATACATTTAATCAGTTTATAATAGAAAGCTAAGAGAAAAAAAAAAAAATGGGGGGGGAGCGGCAAAAGGAATTGTAAAATTGATTTAAAGACCATGATTTTCTCTTGAGAATTGGTGTTTGGGTCCAGAAATTTTGTTTCAGTGGAATATACTGGATTTACAGTAGGGAAAAGGACAGAACAGAACGGATTCCACCTTGCTGAGGAGCTCTCACAATTATAAATACAGACGTACGTTGATTCAGTCAAAAGAAAATTGTATTTTAGAAGCTACCACTGGGTAAAAAATAATCTCTTTCCGTGGGCAGGGACTCCTTCCACTGTCTCAGGGTGCTCCAGCCTGGCCTTGGACACTCCCAGGGATCCGGGGGCAGCCACAGCTTTTTGGGAATTCCAGCCCAGCCCCTCCCCACCCTCACGGGGAACAATTCCTTCCCAATATCCCGTTTAAATCCACTCTCTTCCACCTTTAAGCCGTTCCCCTGGTCCTGTCTCTCGAGGTCTCTGTAAATAATCTCTCTCCACCTTTTTTGTAGGCTCCCTTCCCTACTGGAAGGCAAAAATTAGGGGCGAAACTCTCAGCTCCCTTAAATCATCTGGAAACACATGGAATTATCTTTTGAAGGTTTCTGTCTTTACCCAGAACTCCACCACTTGGATTAATTGCGAATTAAAGACGTCCTTTAAGCTTTAGAGGCATGAATTAAGCGAGACGAATCCAGAGTGTTTTTACGGTTTATCTTTTGGGGTTTTTAGTGCAATAAGGTGTCAAATGTAGTCCAGAGCCTTAAGAATTCAAACCCTGACCTAATTTAAAGAGCAGCGTGAGGACCATGTGTGGTTTTTTCCACACTCATTCTGAGTTTAAGATTTGCTGTGCCCAAGGGTGCCACAACAAATGGGAACAGAGTGAAAAGGGCCCATAAAATATGAATTCAGGCTGCTATGACACAAATCTAAATGTCAGGAATCGGGCATTGTGGAAGTCAGGAAAAACCGGGATGAGTCAATCCCCGAGGTGAAAGAATTCAGCCAGATTAATCAATGGAGTCCACAGAGGCTGGAATGCTCAGATTATTCCTATAACATAAAACCAGACATTAAAAAAAAATGCAGGAACATTAATTGTGACTCAAAGAAAAGGTTAAAAATGAGCCATAAGGAAATTATGACATTGTCTCTATTGCCAAACCTGGAAATTTTATTGCAAGTCTAAAACTTCTCAGTATTTGGATTTTTTTAAAGCTTTATATCTTGGTGATTCTATGGAACTTGTGATCGTTCCTGGATAATTTTGTAAAAAAAAAAAGCAAAGGCCAACATTTCACAAAAGCGACGACCCAAAAAAAAAAGAGTAACTACATTGCTAAACAAAAATAAATGTGAGCATCCAGGAAGAAATTCTGATGTTTCAAAATGGACTTCCATGTTGAAATAAGACCAAAATCTAGAGACCTCTCGCAGGATGTGAAGTTTTGGTGGCAAAAACTGTCTTTCAGAAGTGGAAAATGTTTAATTTTGAGGTAATTTTGTAGACAGGTAGGACTTACCCTTGTTAGAAACGGTGGCTTGGAGCTGCTCTTGTAGGAGACATTCCCTCTAGGTGTTGCTTTCCTTAATTCTCTTTTTCCATGAAATAGTCCTGGGTGTCTTCCAAACTGTCGTGAGGCGAGGATCAGCAACGTGTGGGACAGGCTGGTGTCACCAGAGCTGCAGTCCCACAGCTCCACAGCTGGCAGGTGGCCCTGCTCCGACGGATCAGAGGGAAAACAACTCCCACGTCACAGNCAGCTCTCCTGGAGCCCCTTTAGGCCCTGGCAGGGACTCTGAGCTCTCCTTGGAGCCTTCTCTTCTGCAGGTGAACATTCCCAGCTCTCCCAGCCTGGCTCCAGAGGGGCTCCAGCCCTTGGAACATCTCCATGGCCTCCTCTGGACTCGCTCCAAGAGTTCCACATCCTTCTGACGTTGGACTCCAGATCCGGATGCTCACTCCAGGTGGGATCTCACGAGGGAGGAGTAGAGGGGGACATTCACCTTCCCAAACAGAGGCGACCTCCCGGAAAGGCAGAGCAGCATCGACAGTATTGCAGCAACCTTACGAACAATAACAGCAAATTGGCCGTTTTTTCATGGAAATCCGGGGGTGCCTCATGGATTCCAAGGAATACAGGACCATCGCTAGCTATGGGGATTGAGGAAACTTCTTTCTCCTGCCTATAGGTGGGGAAAATATATCAACGTTGTGATAATTTAATTGTTTGGGCAATCCAATACCAGACAACATTCCAGCCACAGCTTCTCTGGGAATTCCAGCCCAGCCCCTCCCCAGCCTCCCAGCCAGGAATTCCTTCCCAATATCCCATTTAAATCCACTCTCTTCCACCTTTAAGCCATTCCCCTGGTCCTGTCTCTCCAGGTCTCTGTAAATAATCTCTCTCCACCTTTTTCGTAGGCTCCCTTCCCTACTGGAAGGCAAAAATTAGGGGCAAAAATCTCAGCTCCCTTAAATCATCTCGAAACCTAGGCTAGGACCTGACACCTAAAACCATCACTGAATTTTCAGACAATCCATCTGTTTTAGCACGGATTCAATGTAGGCGTTTCCATTTTTATCCGGGATAAACCTCACTCTGAATCCTGGTTGCAAGTGGGAGATCTGAGTCACTTCTTGGCTGGCTCCACTCTGAGGTCAGAAACAAAAGCAGAGTTGCCCTGGGAGAATGTAATCTCTGATATATTGGGATAAAATCTATCCCCATTATTGCTGGTTTGTGGGCTTTGAGAGTTCAAGTTAAGTCCTTCAGCCTTTGGGATTTCACTGGAAAACAGGGATTGAGAGCTCAGTTGCCCTAGAGTTTCTCTACACTAGGTTTTAATGAGCTGAACTAACTTACAGAGAGGGCAACAGGGAACGGCTTCAAAGTGGAAGAGAGTGGATTCAGAGTGGACCTTTAAGCCATATTCAGAAGGAATTGTTCCCTGGGAGGGTGGGGAGGCCCTGGCACAGGTTGTGCAGAGAAGCTGTGGCTGCCCCTGGATCCCTGGAATGTCCAAGGCCAGGTTGGATGGGGCTTGGAGCAGCCTGGGACAGTGGGAGGTGTCCCTGCCCATGGCTGGGGGTGGCACTGGATGAGCTTTGATGTCCCTTCCAACCCAAACCATTCCATGATTCCTTTTCATAAACTTTCCCACGACGAGCACCCAGCTCCCTCCGGCTACACCTGCACGCCTCTTACAAACCTTCAGTGCCTTCCCTGGGAAAATCAACCCGATCCTCGGGAAGAAGAACTGGACTTTTCCAGGCAGTTCATCCGTGAGGGCAGCACAGCACCTGGTGGAGATGGGCTCACTCCGGGTGCCCTGATGGAGCCTGGCTCTGTGTGTGCACACCAGCAGGAAAGGACTTCAGGGAAGAATTGGGAACGCTCTTTCCAGATAAAACTGTTCTTTCCAGAGCCCCGGCTGCTTCCCTTGCACAGCCTGGCTCCAAACACCCGGGCACAGCTGGTTGGCAAAGCTCAGGCCAGATGTGACCAACAGAGAGCCCTGGAAATCCTTGGCACAGGTGTAATTTTGGAGGCATTTGGAACAGGAACAACTCGAACGAGGCCCATGCACCTTTTTCGAGGCTGGGAAAGTCTGTGGACGTAATTAGCGAGGACTTTTTTAGGAGATCTCTTTGATTTGAGTCAAAGCGGTTTCTCTGTGCCCTCTCCTCATGCTCCCAGCTCAATGTCAGCCTGATTAATGTTGTCAGGGGAGGAGATGAATTCAGGGAAATTCCTCTTGGCCTGAGGTGGGGCTGTGGCCCTTCCTCCACAGTTTGCGGGGCAGTTCGGGCTGCCCCTGACAGCACCCAGCTGGCCACGCTGGGTGACGTTGCTTCTCTTCTTGGTGGGTGGCTCCAAGCGTCAGATCGGGCTGGAATCAAGGCCTTGGAACACAGGCCAAGGACTGATTTTAGCTGGGATGAGATCAGAGTAGTTCCTTTGGAATCGCTGGAGGGGCAGAGGATGGCTGTGACGTAACAATCCCTCTCTACCAGCTCAAAGGATCCAAAACCCCTCGGCCCGTGTCCCACCATCCCAGTGGCAAGCTGTCCTCCCCGCACTTCGTAGAACCCGCTTTTCCCAGTTCGCTTCCCATCTCACCTCCCAGCGACTTGTTCGCTACATTCAGCCTCGTCCACCTTCCTCACCCACCTCCATCCTCACCGTCTCGGCATCGTGCCCAATCCTGGGTTGTTTTTCGGTTGTTTCATGCCAGACAAACCCCTCAGGATGAACGATGTGGGTTGGTTCATCCATGTGCTGGCTCTCCGGAGTCCTTTAGGACACAGGCGGAACTCTGAGTGTTTGACACCAGCTTGGCAGAGCAGCAGACGGAATCCAGAGAGGATCGAGGGCACCTCAGCGGGTTTGCAGAGGACACCGAGCTGAGCGGAGCTGCTGGCACTCCTGGAGGACAGGATGCCATCCTGCACCCTCCGTGCCAGGAGAAGCGGGAGAAGTGGCCCACGGGAATCTCATGAGGTTTAACGAGGCCAAGTGCGAGGTGCGTTACCGGGTCAGGGCAAACCCCGGGATCCATCCAGACTGGGGATGGACAGAAAGAGCAGCCCTGGGAGAAGGACCTGGGGGTGCTGCTGGCTGAGAGCTGGGCATGCCCTGACCATGTGCACTGGGAGCAGAAATCCAATCACATCCTGGGCTGATCCCNTCCAAGGCCAGGCTGGACGGGGCTTGGAGCAGCCTGGGACACTGGGAGGTGTCCCTGCCCATGGCAGGGGTGGGAACAAGATGATCCTGAAGGTCCTTTCCAACCCTTCTGTGGTCCTCTGGTCCTGTGATTTTGAATGAGATTTGATACCTGTCCCAGGCAGTTCATTTGGATGCCATTCCCAAATCCAGCGCGACGCAGTTTAGCACTTTAATTGACATTCCCGGGAGAAACTCCAGGCAAACCAGCTCGCTGCCACAGGAACAGGGATCTGCAACCAGTAATTCACTCCGAGAGGAAAATGAGAATCTTAACCAATGGAATTTTCCACGGATCCATCTCCCTGTGCAAAGAAAAATACCAACATCACAAAATGGCATGTCAAGGCTTTCCTGTTAATTGGCAGCAGCTTGTTCAAATGTGGTTCAAACTGTCTTTTCTGACTGTCAATCACTTGTGGAATTGGCTTTGGAGCAGATTCCATTTGTCCCCCCTTGTGTCATCCGTGGTATCTCAGACATCATGAGTTCCAACCCTCTGTGCCGTGGTTTCCCACTCTCCCATCCCATCTAATTTGAGAGTAGCCCTGCTTTAAGCTCTGATCCCTCAATCAAGTCCTCCTGCATACTTTGTTAATTAGGGATAGATGTAGGAATGTTACATAAAGGAAAAGTCATGCTTAAAAATTGTATTTAATTGATGTCTGAGGAAGGAAATTCCTTGGGGTGAAGCCTGTTTTATTCTGAGGGCACCACCATCATTACAAAGTCTGCAGCCTCACATAACATCAACAGCAAAATATTTTTCTTCCATCCCAGATACTGGAAAACGCCGCTCCAAAGGATTTATATCCATTAGCCAAGGATGTACAGCATGTTCTCTGCTGGGTTTGGGGATAGTTTTAAATTTCTCGTGTTAGTGGCTCCATTTTTCTCAAAATTCAGTTCTGCAGCCTAATAGACCTCACTGTTCATAGGGTTTATCCCAAACTCGCTTAGCCTGTATTCCTCTGATTACATTCCTCGCTTTCACATTCCCGTCTCTCCGTGCAGTTTTAAACACTGGATGGATTTCTTCAGCATCAGGAATGCATTCCAGGATGTTTTCTGTGCGCTGCAAACAGGTAAACGAGTCCCAGTTCTGCCAGTCTGTGAAATTTGGGGTAAGTTTGGCAGTTTTTTGCCAGGAGTGAGCAGACAGGTGGTAGCATTGTTGACTTTTTGCTTCAGGTTTTGGACCCCGCGGGGATTTTTTTTGGCATCATTTTGATCAAAACACCGAAGTCAGGTCGGTTCCAATCCCCTCCGGGAATGCCCGGATCTCCATAGGAGCTGAGCTTGGCTTATTAGTTCATACCTTGTCCCAGGGAGGGCTCAGCCTTTCATCTCAGCTGCTCCACTTCCTCATTAGAGGGGGATTAATCAAATCCCATCAGCCAATGGAGCTGCACTGCTGGCCCTTGGAAGTGGGAGCCCTTCCGAAGGGAAGAATTTTAGGATCTGACTCCGAGTCAGAAGACTCATTCCTTGAGCAGGAATTAAGCAGAGCTGTGTGAAACTTGGCAGCTCCAAGTCTCAGAGGTTGTGCAGAGTTGAGAAAAGAATGAGAGGAAAAAGTGAAAAATAAAAATTATTTTCAGTTGAACGGTGAGAAATCTGCTTTTCTCAGCCATGCCACTGAAAAATCACGATTTTAAAGTTAAATGAGAAAATTTACACCGTGTAAATTTGAATTTTGCTCCGTTTTCATTGTCTGATTAAGTCAGATTTTAATTTGGTGACAATGCCTTTATCCAGGCCAGCTCTTCCTTTGTGAAGACTGAGAAAAACTTAACAGCAACCCTTGGAATTCTGAGCTTCTTGAAAAGGAAATCACTCACTGGAATTAGACAGGGAAAAGCCTTTCCGATAAAATCAACACTGTAATCGCACTGAACTTCCCAGTTCTTTTGGAATCTGAAAAATCAGCACTCAATCACTGAATGTGACCTGAACCTGGGCCTGTGCCTATCATTTCTCAGCCTTACCAGAAAAGGAGAAAAAAAAAGAGAAGGAAGAAAAACAGGGATTAGGAAGAAGTAGTTTTATTATTTTCAGAAAGCCTCATGGGGCTCCTCCAGCTCGGAAAGTTTTCCAATGTTTCTCTGTAGCTCTTACGGACCAGTTGGAGATGCTGAGGGCTGGGGAAGGGTGAAATCCTGGGATTTTCCCCACCTCCTGGCTCGGGATGAGGTAACTCACCTCACTAACAGCAACACTGGCTTTTCTAGGTGGCCTGCACCGAGCTGCAGCTCCCCTCACACCTCGAGCTGAATTTTATATCCAAGGAATCCCAGCTGGGAGCCTGACTCATTCCTCCGAGCCGGAATTCACCACGGGGGTGGCAGAACAAGCCCACATCAGTCTCGGAGCTGAGAGTGAGGGTGAGGGAGCAGCCACCACCTCAGCTTGGGAGATCTCCTGTTCCCTGCTGGTTCTGCACCACCCCCGTCCCCCCTGTGCCCCCACAGCTCTGGTTTTTAATGAATCCTTCTCCGACAGAGACAGAGACCCCTGTTCCTGCCTCCACCGCCCCAGGAGTGTCACAGAGCCCTTCACGAGTGTCACTCACCCAGCTGGGTGGCCCTGCGGCCACCAGCTGATGTGCTTCAGGCGACAGGCTCCAAAATCCTCCCTTTTTCCCTCATTTTCCTGCCCTCCCTGCCGCTCTGGGCCCCTTTGCTGGCCCGAGCCCTCCCAAATCAGTGTTTCTCTCCCCGTATCTCTGGGCACAGCACCCACATTCTCCTGCTCTCTTGTTTCACCCCCACCTCTCTGCTGGCTGCAGTTATAACCCGGTGGGGAGGAGCGGGAGAGGCTGTGGCTTGGAATTCTTCGGCTCATTTCTCCCACTGCCTGGATACCCCTCGCCAGGGCATCTCTCACGCTGGAAAATGACAGCCCCCGAGGCTGACGATGTGCTCAGCCGAAGGGAAAGAGCACAAAAAATCTGCATCTCCGGAAGATCCCCTGCGAAAGGAGATCCCACAGCTCACAATAAGTTTGTTATCCCTGGCCCAATTCAGTTCGCGGCAACTCCTGTGGCTCCTGAAAGCCCAATTAATTTCTAATCGCCATGGTCGTTATCTCAAAGTCAGTCTTTGGTGATTACAAGTCTCAGATCCTTTCATTAAGGCAGGAAATAGGATGGGTTTGGGAGAGAGGGGGGAAGGAGAGGGAAAACCAACAAACGGTGCAGCTTTTTGTGGGCTGGTGGAAAACGATTAATTTGGCCGTACACACACCTCACACCTCAGGTGCTTTTTCCAGGGCTCACTGAGGAAATAAATATCATGGAATCACAGAACGGTTTGGGTTGGAAGGGACCTTAAAGATCATCTCATTCCAAACTTCCTGCCATGGGCAGGGACACGTCCTACTGTCCCAGGGTGCTCCAGCCTGGCCTTGGACACTGCCAGGGATCCAGGGGCAGCCACAGCTTCTCTGGGAATTCCATCCCAGCCCCTCCCCATCCTCCCAGCCAGGAATTCCTTCCCAATATCCCATCCATCCCTGCCCTCTGGCAGTGGGAAGCCATTCCCTGTGTCCCGTCCCTCCATCCCTCAGAAATTGTCTCTCTCCCTGTTTCCCGTTGACTCCTGAAGATCCTGCAAGGCCACAATGAGGTCACCCCAAAGCTTCTCCTCTCCAAGCTGAACATTCCCAGCTCTCCCAGCATTCCCTCCCAGCAGAGCTGCTCCTTCCCTCCCATCCCCTTGGTGGCCCTCAGGAATGACTCCCACTCCAGGGTCCCTTTTCTATCCGCCAGGAGAAAACTCCACCCTGATGCCAACACAGAGCTTGTCCTCAGGTCATGAACTGGATTAATAACAAAAAAGTGAATTACTGAGGAATTCCTAACACTCTGCCTGCCCCAGCCACTTTTCTCACCTTGCACTGATCAAAACCTGCTCCAGAATTCCCCAAATTTCCCAGCTGTTCAGCAGGTGTCTGAGTTTATGGCATCACAGAAACATCCAACCCCCCCGGACTCTCCAAGACTCATTTAGAATAATATGAACATAATTTAATCAGCTTCAGCATGCCAGGAAAGCAATACCCTGTCCGAGGGTGAATTCCACGATTCCAGCTGTCAGGAGGCTCTGGATTTAAAATACAGTAAAACTTTTACAACCGAACCCCGGAGCCAAATTCCTCCCATCATTAATTTTTTCAAGGAAGCAACCAGTAGTGAAGTCTGAGGCACAGGTTTATTGAGAAAAGCATGAAAAAGATAAGTGCATTAATAAATCCTGTCCATTTATTAGGCCAGGAATATTATGGACACAATTCCCTGGAGAACTTGAAGTTGAGATTTTGGTTTATTCTGTATCCTGAGGCTTTGGGACATGTCCTTCCTCAACCCATATTCCCTCAGTCTGAACACCTGCAAGGTGTTCCCTGGAAAGCTGAGGTGGTCAATGTTCCTTTTGGTAGGAAAGGAGTTGTGGAATTAGGGAAAAAATGGTTCTGGAGGACTTTTCCTAAATTCATGGTGTTTTTGGAGACAGGTTATAACAGCAATGACAAGAACCCCTGCTATTCCATGAGTAACACCTGAAAAAGATTTCGAATTTAAGTCTTTTAGTAAGATTAAAGATACTGCATGGAAAAAAAACTTATTAATTTCTCTTAGTGCTGTGTTTATTAAACTCACGTACAGACTCGTATTTTGGGAATACCAAAGCGTAATTCCCTCGTGGGCAGTTTTAGCTGGAATTCTGATCCTTCCCGTTGTTTTCCTCTAAGTCTGAATGGCTGGTTCACCTCTTGCTCCTGAAATGTGGTGACCAACACTGAATTCACAGAAGCCTTCACACCCTGCCCTTGTTTTCTCCCAAATAAAACCTTATTTAACCAGTACACGGCAAGGGTTTAGAGGTTTTATTGATAATCTCTATGACTCTACACTCTTTAAAAATAATCTTGTTTTCAGTAGTTTGGTTGTATTTATTTATATCTGTCTGTAAAGCATTTTCTTTGTGTTTAGTCTGATCAGAAAAAGATATTTGGGATTTTTTTGGGGGGTAGTTTCAGCCTATAAAATGTCTCGGAACCAATCTAACGGTTCCATGTCCTCAAAAATAATCCCATTCTCAAAGTGATCGCTCTGAACTCCGTGAGACGTGACCCTAACGACCGAATCAATTAACGGTGTAATTATACGAGTGGAAAACTCACGGAAAACTGGGATTGAAGCCCCTGCAGATGGGGAACCCTGTGTTTTTTGTGCTTGTTAAACGAGATTTTCAGTTCAGTTCAGAATCCACGAGAGGAAAACTTCCCCACCCAGGGCTCACGTGGGCATCGATGTGGATGTGGGGAAGAGGAGGGGAATAAATCCATGCACAGCACCAAGGAGAGGGGAAATATTAAATATTGACCACGTTAAATATTCAAACCCATCTCACTCTTTTCCACTGAGGTACAATTTATCTCTGGATCCCTTTCCCACCACTTTGTTATTCCATTTAACTTCTGATACCCCTCCAACAATGATTTGCTGATGGTTCTCTCACAAAGAAAAATCGAACAAAATCAGCCTCCAGTAAAAAAGGCTGAGATTTTGAATTTTTTTTCCAGTGCAAATGCCAGAAATCCAAGTTTTCATGTGTTGGGACTTGAATTTTGGAGTTCTGACGGACAGAAGGGCTGATGGGCCACATTATCTCCCACAAGTCCTGAAACCCTTAATTTGCAGTGTCTTAACGAAGTATTGAACACTCCCAACTGCAAATCAAGGGAAACTTCCTCCAAGAAATAAATAATCTGGGACTAACCTGTTTTAGGGGGAAATTTATCTCATCTCAAGATACTCATCCAAGACATTTGAGATGAAGCACCTCTGAATGTGCTTTTTTATCCCCAGGGCAAATGAGTAGCTGAGAGAAAGAAATTATTTCTAGGCAGATAGATTTGGAGGAGATTAATAAGGTAAAAATGCTCAAACCTTTGCCAAAGCAGGAACTCCGAGCTCAGCCTGGACACCACAATAATTGGATCTTTTCACATTAATCTCAATCTTTTTATCAGCTTCCCATTAGCCAAACCAGGATCATGTTCCCGTCTCAGAGGGATTTTCCAAAGATGATTAACACTGGAAAACCACTCAGGAATGGCAAAAAAATAATCCCAGGAGGAAATGAACTGTTCTGTCTCTAGAGCAGCCTTTGAACTGTGGGGAGAAAATACTCCTGGAAGCAACTTCTGCACTGAAAACTCCAATTTTGTGGGGAATTCTGCTGCTGTCTGGGCATGGTTCTCACCATGGGAGGCTCCCATTTAAACAGAGGAGGCTACTGGATCATTAAGCAGGAAGATAATGTGCAATAAAAGGGAGAAAGGTACAGTTTCGTCAGCTGTTTTTATCCTGTCTTATCTTAATTACTGAGAAATTCACTTCGCACCTGGCAGTCCATTGGGTTTTTATCACCCAAATTCGTGTGCGTGCGTCGGGCTGTGTGTGCAATGTGAAAAAAACATAAATTAGACAAGAATAGAGAGGAAAAAACGTTCTGAATTCTTTCACCTTCTGGATATTTTTTCTTCTTTCTCAGGAATAAAATCCTAAATGTGCTGCATTTTCCAAAATGAGGAAAATAAAGCAAAAATAAAAGTGAAGCCAGCTGTAGTTGGGCACCTCCAAAACAACTTTATATATGGTTAGTAGAGGAGGTTTGTGATATTTTAAAGTTCTCAGTCACTTTTGAAAATGCTTTTCATTGTCAGGATGGAGATTTGTGATTCTGAGTGTCTCATTTGATGTATACATATAATATATATGACATGTATTATTATATTTTATATATTATTATATATTATATAGGCGTATTTATAAGTGTGTATATTTAATATATTTAATATATAATTATGTATTTATATGTATGTATTATATGTATGCTATATAATCAATATAGTTAATATTATTTACTATTAATTTTATTAATATTAGAATTAATACTGCTTGTAGTTATT
>VZTG01008187.1:153518-185215 GCA_013397845.1 Melanocharis versteri | reverse complement strand
TATACTTATATATTTATACATTTTTACATTTTTATATTTTTATATTTTTATATTTATATACTTATATATTTATACATTTATACATTCATATATTTATATATTTATATTTACCGTCAGCAAGTTCAGGCTCACATACACGATCCCTACATAAATCCTGGAATTCCTAAGCGAACAGGGAATAACCCCCTCCCCAAATCCTAGGGATCAAGACTCAGCCATGAACCAGGCAATCAACAGCAAGCGCACTTATTGCCATGGAAACCCAGCCAACCCAAACAGCGGGAGGCCGCGATTCCCAGAATTCTCACGTGCCAATACAATGATTGGGCCCTTCCAGCCGCGATATCCCACCTCAGCTGAGGTAATACGGACTGCAGGATTAATAACGGCATCCGTCGAAATTCGGGGCGGCAGCAGCCTGGGTGGGAACGGGGCGCTTTCGGTTTGTTTTGTGCCGTTTCCAGGCTCGGCCCCGTATTTGTCTGGCATTGCCTGGGTGTTGCCATAGTGACCTTTGATAAATCCACGTTATATGGATGCTGTGAAATAGAAAGCCACGGCGCGTCGCGGGGAGGGGAGGTCCGCGGAATCGAGCAGGGGGCTGGGAGCTTCAAAGGCATTTTGGTCAGATTTAGTGCTCTCATCCGTTCTAATAAATGCTTTGCTCTTAATTAAAAACTGCGTGTCTGCGAGCCTGGAAATTCATTCCACTTTGGAGGAGTTTCTATGGGAAAATTCATATTGTCCGGAGCAGTTGGCTGGATTTGATCAGTCTGTATAATTTATATTTATTTAGCAGGGGTAAAAATCTTCCTTTGCCTCACTGTTCCTGTTCTTTCTGACCATTTCTTAAACCAGGAAAGAAAATAAGAGGTTCAGGTCATTCCTCATCTTGAAAGGCAAAGACTTCACTTTTTTACAGGTGGCCACCTAAAAATTGGAAGTTCAGTCCAAGCTGGGGAGAAATGAATATTGAGAAAAGAGTTTTCACAGGCTCCTCAGGGAACGGTCACATTCCCAAGGCTGCCAGAGCTCCAGGAGCAGTTGGACACACTCTTAGGCAAAGGGTGGGATTGTTGGGGTGTCCTGTGCAGGGCCGGGAGTTGGACTTGATGATCCTTGTGTATCCCTTTTAACTCGGGATATTCTGACTCCACGATTCCATGAACCATCAGCAGATTTAGGTGCTTTGAGAGCACTTATTCTGCTCTAAGCCTTAGACATTCAATCCAGGGTACCACTCAACATTTCAATTTTAAATGGCAAACCCCAAACCGAGTGCATCTATAGCTGTGGTCACCATCAGGAATGAAAACCCCATTTTATCCCTAAAAACTGGGGACATGAAACATTTTGCAGCGTGACAAAGGCAGGACCCAAGCGCAGCTCTCGAGAAATCTCTGTGCCTCTGCTCCAAAGAATTAAAAGCCTGTGCTCATTCTGCTGAATTCTTTAGGAAAGTCACTGGAGCACCTTTCTGACGAGCTTCTTTATTCCCCCGGGAGCACAGTTTATCCCAGCGATCATCAATCACCACCCAAAAATGGGGTGAATGCTCCACATGTCTTCGCAGAGCTGCCAGCCAGAGCCCTGCTGATTAACTCATCTCGAGCGCCGAGGGGAGGATTAATCTCCCTTAACTGCAGCCATTTCAAACTTAAGCCCCTGCTTTAAGCCAGGTTTCCTGCTTTTATCAGGGAAAGGTCACTCAGGAGGGCACTCATCCCGTCTATTTTGGGTAATTAGCTAAGGGTGGATGAATCCCACAGAGGGGTCTGTGACAACAGAGTAAATTTTGGGTGATGATCTCCCTCCCCAAGACCAGCAGCAGTGGCATGTTCTCCTCATTATTTATATGATCAGGGAGGGCTCTCCAGCTTTGCTGTCCTCTGCCCGGCACTGCTTCCTCGTCCAGTGGTGGATTCAGCTGGGACCAGTTCCCAGTGCTGTGTTTTGGGTTTGTTTTGGTTTTTTTTATTATAGAATCACAGAACAGTTGGGGACTTCTAAATATCGAGTCCAACATCTTTTGTTAGACCACGTTGCTCAAAACCTGATCCTGAACGCTTCCAGTGATGGGGTGTCCAAAACTTATCTGGACAACCTATTCCAGTGCCTCACCTTCCTCATCATGACAAAGAATTATTCTTCTTCTTGATGCCTAATTTAAACCCACCCTCTCCCCGTTTATGACTTCAGACCCTCGTCCTGGCACTACAGACCTTGATAAAAAGTCTTAGGGTCCTGGAATGGTCCTGTTAGGGCAATTCCTTACTGGACTCCAGAAAACCAGCTGAAAGCAGGAGTCATCTCATACACCTCAAATGCACAGAATCTTCCCCTGTAAATTACTTGTCCTCCACCATAAATCAGGTTTTCCTGCCATGCTGGTGGCAAACCAGGGAATTGAGGATGGGTGGAAATGAGTCCAAGAGTGGCTGGAAGAATTCAGAGGAAGTGTGAACAAAGCCTGAAAATCACACTCCAATGGGAAACTAAGAAAATTCCTACTGTTTAGAAGAAAGTCAAGAAGATTAGGATGGGTTTTAGCCACTGGCTTCTACAGGACAAAATTTTCTCGTGATGGAGAGGATTTTAGACGCTGAAAAACGTTGTTTAGCTTGAGAAGAGAAGCTTAGAGCACCTTCCAGTGCCTAAAGGGGCTCAAGGAGAGCTGGAGAGAGACTTGGGACAAGGGATGGAGGGACAGGACAAAAGGAATGGTTTTAAACTGAAAGAGAGGAAATTTAAATGAGATATTGGGAAGGAATTCTTCCTTGTGAGGGTGGTGAGGCCCTGGCACAGGGTGGCTAGAGAAGCTGTGGCTGCCCCTGGATCCCTGGAAGTGTCCAAGGCCAGGTTGGATGGCTTGGAGCACCCTGGAATAGCGGGAGGTGTCCCAAGATGAATTTTAAGGTGCCTTCCAACCCAAACCATTCTATAATCCTACAACCTAATTCTGCCGAGCTGGAAAAAGCAACCACAACAACAAAAACCCCAACCCTCTCAAAATCCTAAGTTCCGTGCAGCAAAGGTAACAAGAAATTGAGATGGCCAGCAAGGGAAATAATGGATTTCCCAATGGAAGAAGGGTTCTAATAGATATCAAATTCAGTGAAGGCGCCTCCAAGTGAAGCAGCAGACAACAGTGAGGTGCAGCAATCCCTGGCTCTCTTTGCGCCAACAGAGGCGATTGAATTGTTCTTTTTTTTCTTTTTTTTTTCTTTTTTTTGGCTTTCCAACCTGTCCCGCCAGGAACGAGAAGCAAACCCTTGGCCTAGTCGCCAGCAGGACACTAGGTGGCCCACAAGCCACACACAGCCTGTCCCACACGCTCCCACTCCCACTCCCACTCCCAGGGAGCCGTGGTGGGACCCTCGGGAGAGGCTGGAGCACCCATCAGTGGGAGCTCCGCGTGGTACTGCCAGGGATATTGCCCATTACACGATTTGTACATATTTAGGCTTAGCCACCCTAAGCTGATTGCAGGTACTTAAAATTGCTTTTGTGCCATGAACACTTAACGCTAAACCTCTTTTAATTTGCGCCGTGCTACTCAGAGAGATCATATCATTCTTCTGCTCCACGCAAATTCCCGATCTGGCAATCCTAGCCTGCTCGGGTGTTTTTTTTTAATAATAATTAAAAAAAAGAATTTAATAAGGATTTGAGTTTCTTTATTGAGCTTTTATTGTCCGGTCTTGTAATTGAATCACTCTGCTGTGACAGAGAGACTGAGGCTGTTATTAGCAAATTCTATAAACAATGGGCTTGATCCCTTTATGAAAAAGCATTGTAGGAGGAATAGTTAATCTGGGCTCAAAAAAAAATGAAGCTCTGGGAAGCGAAGGAGGGGGAAATACAATTGCAGATTCCAAATATTTAAAACTGTTTCTGCACTTTCCCATTCCAGCCCCCTCCTCCCTCCACTTCCCTTCTCCCACCACCCGGCTGCTCAAATCCCTTTTTGTTCTTTGTGCCCTGAGTCTCTGAGGCAGAACTTGTTTGCAACACGATCGCCAGGGAGGAAACTTTGTCTCTGAGAGGGCCACGCTGGCGCTGCTTTTCTGGGCAACCTTGGGTTTTCGATGGCAAACCAGCGCAGATGGAAAGCTGTGACCCCAAACAGATCCCAAGGAGGGGAAGTTGTGTTCATCAGACATTTGATTTGGGCATCTCCATTGAAATCAGCCATTCCAGTCCCCCTGTGTAGCCAGTTGAGTTCTACTCAAGAATATAGGTGGCACTGTGTGCACTTCATGCCATTCCAGAGAAAACTGGACAAATCTATGGATATTCCCTAATCATACAATGCTTGAGCATAATGTCCATGGGCTATGAAAGATCCAACGACCTGCTCTTTGGTCAATGTGTTAGTGGTGGATATGCTTGAAACGAGCATGGAATTTCTACTGGCATCAAGTTTTCCAACTGGAACATCGTCTCCTTGGGCTTCTCTTTATTTATGTAAACAATAAACGAGGATTTCTGTTGGAACAACAGCTCCGTGCTTTGATATTCCAGGGCATATTCAAGGTACACAGGGAGTCAGACAAAGGACTGGCTGTAAAGCTGATTTTTGATTTTGCCAACATTGGAAAAAGCCGCTATTTCATTGTCTGAGCTCTCTGCTCAGTTCATAACTTCTCCAGGGCAAAGTCTGTCCCTTACTTTGCTTTTCCACAGGTCACTCCAGGGCCTGGATCTTGTCTGTGGTCACGTAGCACCACTGTTGAGCAGCAGACATTAATGATAATACATAATTGATCGGGTCTGTGGTGATAATGAGGTTAAAGAAATATTGATCAATACGTTATCATGAGAGTTCTAAATGTGAACTTTAACCCAGAGCCTGCAGAAATCAGTGGGAATGTCGTGGAGCTTTCCACGGCATTTAGATCAACTTCCAGTGGCCTTGTTTAACCAAAACGGAGACCTTTTTTCTTTTCGAGGCATCAAAGGTAAGGCTGAATATTAAATTATGGAAGGAAGGAGATGACTGTGTGAATAATAAACATGGAAATCAGCCAAAGACGCAGGAAAATGAAGATCTTGATGAAGTTGGAAGACAAGCAGGTATTTTTTTTTTTTGCATTTTTGTATTTTATACTTTGTATTAAATAGGAAGACAACCTTTGAGCCAGCCATGGAAGCTGGAACATCATCAAATTTGGGAAAGATGGGGGACTGGATGAGTGTTAAGCAGCTGGATGAGAACTGGGAACATAATGAAGGCTGGTAAAAAGGAGTCATTCTAGGGACAGCAATGGAAAATCGGATTTGAGGGGGGTTTTTTGATGGAAAGAGAGTGGATTGCATTCCCATTTTATCTTGGGATGTATCGAATATGAAAGCAGAAGGGTCAAGGTGCATAAAAAGTCTCTGGCGGCGGTGACAGAAGCAAAGGGAGGAAAAGGAAGTTATTTATATCAAATATTGACAAACCAAATAGCTTGGGTTTAGCAATTTTAGCTTTATTTGAGTCAGATTTCCACTGCAAAAATGGGGCTGGTGGAGGAGATGCAGCTACTCAGAGGTGCAGCACAAGGATGGAGAGTCACAAGCTGTAAAAAGGGAAATTACAGCTGGATATAATGAAAAATATCCCAAAAACTCAGCTGGATAAGGGCACGATCTCTGTATAGAGAGCTGAGAAAGTGCATGGGAAAAATTCAGTAAGAGTGGGAAGCAAATCTGTGATTGCAGCCCTAAAACAGGAATGAGTGGAAAATTTCACTGATAAAAGAGCTTTTTGCTCTGAATTCTACTTGTATCTCAATGAGCTACTGAAGCCTGGATGGAGAGAAAAACTGGCATTTCCCACGAGGAAAAATGACCTGATTTGTGAGTTCCATCCGAATTTTGAACCCTCATACATAGGTTTGGACAACATGTAAATCCGAACACGTGTGCCAGGCATTTTTTCCTGTCTAATGTATAGAGAAAAAAAAAATAATTTAAGCCAATTATTTTACTGTGATGAAACTGAAAAGTTGACCTGGGGGTTTCTATGGTCACAGACCTGTTTATAGGTTTGGTGCTCCCCCAGCCGTTACAGGGGAGCCTGGTGACCAATAGGAAAGCAAGAGCTCATTCTCCACATTCCATTAGCTTCGTAATTCCACATTAAATGATGGCTTCAGTGCCATGTGGTGAAGTCTGATATGAAGAAGAACAGGGGAAAAATTAATATATACACACACGTGCACTTGTACACACATATATGTGTGAAATAGACGTGTATCCATATATATTTTACACAATTAACCTGTCTGGTTTCCTTCAGGAAATGGCAAATGTTGATGAAGTGAAGCAAAGATTTTGAAACCTTTGCACTGTTGTAAGGTTTGCCTCAGTCTGGATTTGGGGTTGGGATTTTTGTTTTAAATTGAACTCTGTGGACGGCCTCGCTGCAATTCTAATTTTCTGGAGTCAGCCTGGAAACCACAAAGTGGAATTCTTTCCAGGCACTGTGACTTCCAACACGTAACCTAAATAACAATGCTGTTTTTACCTAATGGTCTAAACATCTTAAGTATTAAATGAGGGATAAATTTGCCATGAGGTCAAGAGTTAAAAACTCTGAAATGAAAGAGTGTTGAGAACGTGCATGTGAAAGACAGCTGTAATATGATTTCCATACATCAATTTTCTTTTCAGATTACAATTCCACCAGCAAAAATCCCCTGGATTTACGTTATGGCAGTTCCAAGTTTATCTTAAACCACAGACTAGAAAGGTTCTGATGTTTGTGTGCTTTGCCTTCACCTGGTTCTTCTGACTGAGCATGAAAAGCCAAATTGAACTTTCTTAGGCAGAAAAAAATCAGGTAAAAATTGTCTCCTCAGTATCAATATTCCAAAAGTGTGAGGGAGTTTTAAAAAAAAATCCTAATTGAGCTTCCACGCATTGGAAAAAAACTTGTAAAAGACGTACTTTCTTACAGAAAAAGAGTGAGAAAAATTAGGTTTTTTTGATTATAAGGAGGGTAGAAAGCTGCGAAGCTCCTGGTGAAATAAAGAATCTCTAAAATTAAATAGAGATATCGGAATACTTTGCTTTGGTGAGAATATGGCCATTGACACCTGCATGGCTCAAATTAAAACGTGGCATCACCTGGTTCATTAGTGTTTACGATATTAATGGATTATTACTCCCAGGGGTGAATTCTACTTTTCCCATGAGTTCTGCTCACACTAAAACTTTCTACAAAGGAAGCACATCTTACAAACCTGTCTAAAATGATCTCCAGGGTCGTGTTTTTGGGGAGGTTTCAGACCTGCACTCAGTCTAAGGTTTTAATCCAGATGTGAAGAGGAAAACACAGCTTTGAACAATCCCTATTCCATTTTCTAGCATGGACTTTCCCCATCCTTGGGCCATTCCATGTCAACTCTGAAGCCATTACCGGGTCCCAACATACCTTGACTGGAAATCTCTGATAATGGGGGGTGTTATGATTATCCACAGCGATCTTGGCTGGAACATCTCCATGCTTCCCCAATTTAAGCAATTTCAGGTCGATCTGATTGGGTTTGGCACACGAAGATGGGGACAGGCTGAGTCAGAATTTGGCCAGAAGGTGAAACTTTTCCCTAGCAGACCCAACCACTGCCGCTCCGGGAAGTGGCGCGGGTAATTCCCGACGAGTTCTGCTTTTTCCAGTGCCTTTGTTTTTCCCCTCAAGTTCCCTGCTCTGGCCTGGACACATCGATGCCGAGGTCTCACAGCTGGGAAGTCACTCAGTGTTGAACAACCCCGAAGCCCAGGCAGTGTGGTGGGAAGAAGGAATGAAGGATCCTTTCCAAAGGAGGTTGAAGGACCACAATCCATGCTCTCATCAGTTTTTCCACAGGGCCAGCATTGACAATTCCTCTGCCTTCTCCTGCAGTGCCTCAGCTGATCAAAGAAGGGAATATTGGAAGTGGAAGATTTATTGGAATAAAGGATTTATTAGAATAAAGGATTTATCTCAGAGAAGCACACTCTCAATTCACAATTCCGCATGGAGGTTTTTGAAGCTGTTCCCTCCTTGTGTTCCTCAGTAAAGATTCCAATGAATTCTCACTGAGGTCTGACCAACTCTTCAGTGAAGAGCACTTCAGGAGTTCCACTGGCACTGGGAAGTTCATTCCAACACCATTTCAAGAGTGGAAGTGAGGAGAAATGAGAAAAATTTGTTTAGAGGAGGAAAAAAGATTGAAGTTTCGTCTCTTCGGCAGGGAAGACAAAATCAATGTTTGCTGTTTTCTGAATCTCAGCATATTCTGACAGAAACGTTTCTGCTTCAAAACACAAAGGATTTCCTGTGATCCAAGAAAATGAAATTTTTGCCTCATGTGTTTTACATAAAATAATGCAACAAAAAATTAATCCCGCTTGAGCGCCTCCTGCAATATTATGAATTAATTGTTGTTAAATCTCTAATTTCTTTTAGAAGAAAAAGGCATTTTTCAGAGGAAACAAACTGTAGAAATATTTTCAAGCAGGAATTGGTGATGAAAGCTCAGTGAAGAAGAACCATGGAGACAAGAACTGTGAGAGATGCATTGATGGGAATTCAGTGTTGAGAGGAAATCTCAAGAATTAAGTAGGAACATGAAGCTTCTATGCTTTGAAACAAAAAAATCCACAATTCTGGACAAGTTTTTCTTGCAATCCCAGGTGTTATCCTTGGTACGTAAAACTTTTCTTATCCTTTCATGGAATCATTGTCTTGATGTAGGAATTTTCTGCTCAAAGATGAAAGCACTGGAGAACAAAGAAGAACCTGCTGAAAGTATCTGCTGGAGGGCACAAGGAGAGGAAAACGGAATGGAAAAATCCTTCAAGTGGTGTGTGAAGTAAATTAAGCTACAGGGAGAACTTTAATTAATCAAATTGGTTCTGGATAGCACATGAAACCAAATGTATCCAAAATCTATTCTGTGGGGAAAAAAGGACCAGCCAGAAAAGATCTGAATTTGAAAGCTTTGGGTGTTTTCTGCCTGATCTATAAATCTGGCCTGGCTCATAAACATCTCCATGTTCAAGTGAGGAGAGAAGGTGTCACCTGTCTAAGTTTCACTTATCTCAGGGAATAAATTAGGCAGAAGATGATTGGGATGAAAATCTGGGATCTGACCAACAAGAGAAGAAGGTTTGGCACTTTTTTTATCGTTTTCCTAAGACTTTGGAAGGAGCAATCACAGGATATCAGCTCCAGACACTGGAAGAAAAATCCTTTATTCGTGTTAAGAGCATTTCATGAATGTCATGGGATTTTCTTCAATCCAGTGTGTGGTCTGGTCACGTAGAGCTCCTGGAAAATTACTGGAGGCAAGCACATCTCCAAAGGATGATTCTTTTCAGTTATATTAGATATCTACTGGAATTTGGGAAGAATCATCTTCCAGAGGTGTTTATTTCTCCTATCCAAAAAACCTGGCATGGATTTTTTCCATTCTTTGATGGACCAGCTTTCAAAAAAAAGGAGTAGAAGAAATGGTCATTTCATGTTTCTGAATAAAGTTGCTAAAATAATTTATTTGCAACTTCGATAACAAATGTTAAGAAATTAAAGTAGTTCTGCTCACTTGCCTTTCCCCAAAACCCAAATTTATTTTCCTAAGAAAGATGAAATAAAGTATAATATTTTTGGTCAACTTGATTTAGTCTACCAGCAGATCTTCAGCCAAAAAAAATCATAATCTGGTTTAAAAAAGTTGCAAACTCTGTTTGCTAAAAGAAAAAGCATGTATTTTGAAACAAATCACCTCTGACAGACACATTTAGGACTAAAATGCACAAGATCATCGGAAAAACCCATCATGGATGCCTTGGAAACTTTGGTAGCTCAACTGACAATAATTTTAGTGGCTGTAGAAGTGCCTGGTTGAGCATCTCCAGGCTGTGCTAATCCCGGAGGTCAGAAAACAGCCACACTTCCCATGTCCAGGTAACAACATCCACGAGTCTCGAAAAATGCATTCCTAAGTTGAAGATTGAAGAGGGGAACGCTCCAATCTTTCCCTGAATCCCATGGTTCTTGTTGAGTTAAGAAGCTGAAGGACCAGGAGGAAGAGTTTGGAGACCAGAAGATCTGTGATGGTTCTGCAGGACGTTCAGGGGAGCAGAGGGGAGGAGCCCACGGCACTCACCAGGAGTGGAGGGAGGCCCAGGCCCCTTCCCAGGTGGAATAAAGACCTCCCAGAGCTATGTTATTTGAGACAGGGAAGAGGAATGGCAGATGTGGTGTCAAGTCAGCTGGGGAGAGTGGAAATTCCAACAGCACCACAGAAAAATCTAATCTGGGATATCTGAGAAGGCAGTTTTTCATTTTTTTACTCCCCTTTGCATTGTCACGACGGAACCAGGATGTAATCCCATAAATAAATATAAATGGCTGGAGCTCGCTGAGCGTTTGGGGATCCCTGATTGTTAGAACAGTGTGGTTTTAATCTGAATGGCACCAAAGAGCCACGACCTTTGAATTTGACTTGGCAGAGCCAGGAGGGCTATCAGTGTTCTGGGAAATCAGCTTGAATTCAATTGCAGCTCTAATCTAAAAAACCCGTGCCCGACCCGTTTTATTGCACTGAGCTCAGCACCAGTCCGGGGCTCTGGGGGAAAATGCGTTGGAGCTCTCACGTAGCCCAAGGAGACATCTGGTTCAGCAGATTTCCTCCGTCATCTTGGGCATGAATTCCATCATAAAGAGCCTGGGAAGAAATTAGATTAGAATTAAGGTGGATTCTCACCTAACATGATCCATCGAAGAGTTGGATGTCTATTCAAAACCAAACCTTCTACAAGTCTCCAGACAATGGAAAGACTGGAATGTCCAGAGGAAGGCTCTTCCCATATATTTTAGGTTCAGATTAATACTTTTTAGCTTTTTCCACTGAATATATGTGATGCAGAGAGCTCTGTTGACTAAACATCTAGATTTTATATTGCTGTAGTTAGGTGAGATAATAAATCTATTTTGGGGCAACGCAGACCTCTTTTTCTGAAACACCAAAAGTGGTTTTGGTCACGTTTTCAGGTGCTCCTGATCAAAAGCACTTTACATATAATTAAGATGAATAATCTTGATGAAGATAAATAATCTTATGTAATTGCAAGGGAATGGAGACTTCAGGTAAAATTCCACGTGTCACAACACAAACATTTAATGTATCCATGGTGATGACACTGCTGAGCAGAACTCACCAAATGCTTCTGTTGCCGTGGGAAGGAGGGACAGATTCCGTCTTTCTGCAGCTTCATGTGACTATGGAATCACGTTTCTGGATGCTGGATGCAATTAAATTCATCAGCTATAAAGACCGCAGTCCCCGTAACCACACGCTGACACATTTTCAACCATCAGGTTTCACCGAGCCTTTCCCCAAGAAATGACTAATTTTGAGAACGTTTTCATTTTTTGCCCCTAAGGTACCAATGGTTTCCATTTATTCTTATTCACTGGAACTGGATGCAAACGCCTGTGCTCATTTTATCACTGATTCCTGCACAGACTTTGAGGGAAAGTCTGACTGAATATGAGTGAAAACTTCTTTACTGGGAGGGTGGCAGAGCACTGGGACAGTCTGGAACAGAGAGGGTGTGGGGTCTCCTCTGGAGAGTCACAATATAACTGGACACGATCCTGTGGAGCCTACTCTGGTGAACCTGCTTTAGGGTGGGTGTTGGACTAGGTGCTCTCCAGAAGTCCCTTCTAATCCCAACCATTCCGGGATTGGGATTCTGGGAAAACAGCTTTAGTTTCTCTGATACTGCTGAGATTCATTCAACAATGTACAGGATATGCTCTAGAATACATCAAAGTTTTGGACATCCTCAAGATGAACCCACAATCTCTGTAAAAATTTAGTTTATGGGCTCATTTAGTCAATAACAAACAGCTCCCTGCAGTTTCCTCCCAAATTTCTGGGATATGAGATAATGTTCAACCATCTTTTGACTCTCAGACACAGATTATCCGTGAAAGAGGTGCTCCCTGGATCTCAGGTAAACGTGGGCATCATCCAAACCCACATTTAGTCACGATCTGAGTCAGTGGAGGCTGCTCAGACCATGACTTGTGAATTAAAGGGAATATATTGGAACAGGTTGTCCAGAGAAGCTGCGGCTGCCCCTGCATCCCTGGAAGTGCCCAAGGCCAGGCTCAGCGGGGCTTGAAGCACCCTGGGATAGTGGAAAGTGTCCCTGCCCATGGCCAGGGGTGGAACTGGATGATGTTTAAGGTCCCTTTCCAACCCAAACCATTCTAGGGTTCCATGATGTGGCACTGGGTAATGCTCATAAGTGAAAGATATATTGCCCCGTCATCGTCTCAAGTCATCTCAGGTAAAATATGAGACAAAATATTTTCTTCATCCCAAATGAGGTGGAGATTTCGGGCTGAAGTCCTTTGTACAAAGGTGGGAGTCTACTGCTCCTTGGAAAACCTTCCAGTTTCTGGATTTAACTCTCTTTCAAAGTCCCTTTCAAGACTTCTGAGAGATAAATATTTCAAGGTACTTTACAATATTTGCCCTGTGTGCCTTTCCCCTCTCACATGACACTCAGCACCCGTGTAAGGGCAGCTGGATGGAACCTCTGAGGCAGGAATTGTCTTGCGGACCGAGTTGTCCACGTTTATTTGTGTCTCCACGTGGAGCTGAGTGTCCAAGCTGCTGTCAAAGACAGCGCAGTGCTTGCCTGGGGCAGGAGATCTGCTCCAAGACCCCCTCTGACCAACATCCCTCTCCACTGTCCACGTTCCCAGGCTGGGGCTGGCTCCTCTTCCTCCTCCATCTTGCCAAATCCTCAGAAAATTCACCTACAACCTGTACCAGGCAATTTTCTGTCCGTGTCGAGGAGACCTGTCAGCCTAAGGACTCACTTCCAGGGTGTCTGTCCTTCCCTCATGCCCCAAGCACCCATTCCCAGCATTGTTTCCTAATTGTGTGCAGATTTCTGACCAATAACCCCCCTCTCTTCCACTCCTCTTCCTCAACTCATAATTGATCAGACACCAAACAGCTGCTGGCTATTTTCTCTTCCCGAGAAACACGCAGTAATTGTATGTATGGGCTCCAAATCCCCAAACATTTGGAAAGGAGAAGGGCTTGAACAGGAGCCAGTTCTTTTTTCAGTGCTGGTACCAGCAGCAGTGGCAGGCATTTAAATCAGATCAGGAGGGGTGGTGAGGGTGGGGTGTGTTGGGGTTGTCAGATTTGCTGAGATTCACTTGGAGAGGGGAGGAAAAGAAGGGGAAAATGCTCAGGAGAGAAAAAACTGAAGCCAGCAATCAACAAACCAAGGCAACTCGCACAGTTGGAGTCTGTCCCAGCTCCAGAGCTCTGAGATTACTCCCTAAACCAAAGGGCATTGTTTGTGTCCACGCTCACCCACATTTCCCAAAGCGTGGATTGCTCCGTGCCAAACGGGCCAGCTTGATCCCGGTTTAACCTCAGGGTGATCCATTGGGAGCTGTCTTCAGGTCCTGTTCTAATCCCTGTGGAGAGGAAGAGGCCTCGGCAAAGGCAACTCTCACCCGTGCTGGAGGTGTTCCTCCTGCTTTTTTTGCTGTGTGGAAAGCGGAAGCCAACGCCCTCCTCATTAGGACATCTCAGCTTTGGGACAGGAGTTTGTGATAGGTACAATTAAAGGTTGGCTTTTGTAATAAGTGGTTAATGAAGTTAATCATTAATTGTTAAAAGAATTGGTTATTGAAAGTTAATTGTAAATGATTTGTTGAAGTTGTGGAAAATTCTGGAAAGGGAGAGGTAATGGGGGGGTGTCACCCTAATTAACATAAGCGGACAACAAGATCCTCCTCATTGGAAGAGCGCCCGCCCAATAGCAGGAGCCCAAGATGCTGAGCCAATGGAAACCCTGGACATCGAGCCAATCAGGTTGTCTCAAGGGGGCAGGGCCAATGGACTATAAAAGGGCATGTCACGCTGTGATCAGTGTGTCTCTGGCTGCACCCTGTCCGTGGTCGGACACACCCAGCGCTGTAACCTTTGCCTTGCTGGGAAGTTTTACTTTTTGTTCCCTACTGCCTGTTAATAAATCTTCTAAATTTTTATCTGTGATCTGCGTTTATCCCAAGTTGAAGGGATGAATTCAAGTGACGCGTGTGACAAAGCAAATTCAGAATGTAAGAAGCAGAGTAATTGAGACGAAAGCAAAAATTTCACCTCAGAAATACTCCTGAGTTGTCTTACAAGAGTTTTGATTCACGTGTGTGAAGCCACCTCTTCACTAGGCTGCTTTTCCAACACTGATGTTGAAAACCATGGAAGAATCAGAGCTGCCACAGCAGTGGGACTCATCTGCATCCCCTCTCATGGGCAGGGACACCTCCCACCATCCCAGGCTGCTCCAAGCCCCATCCAATTTGGCCTTGGACACTTCCAGGGATCCAGGGGCTGCCACAGCTTCTTTGGGCAGCCTGTGCCAGGGCCTCCCCACCCTCCCAGCCAGGAATTCCTTCCTAATATTTAATCTAAACCTACCCTCCTTTAGTTTTAGACCATTCCCCCTTGTCTTGTCCCTCCATCCCTTGTCCCCAGTCCCTCTCCAGCTCTCCTGGAGCCCCTTTAGGCCCTGGCAGGGGCTCTGAGCTCTCCCTGGAGCTTTCTCCTCTCCAGGTGAACATTCCCAGCTCTCCCAGCCTGGCTGCAGAGCAGAGGGGCTCCAGCCCTCGGAACATCTCCATGGCCTCCTCTGGACTCATTCCAACACGTCAGCATTTTTCCTGTGTCATCTTCATTTGATCTAAAATTTAAGGGTGAGCCACGATAAGACCGATATCTCACATTCCAAGCTCTTTACAAAGATGGGCAAAGCAGAGGGGGCTTTGATTTGATTCTCTGAGGCCGTGTGGAATCCCAGAATCAGCCAAAAATGCCACCCTTGAAATACCTCACGTGATAAGAAATGGCACAGAAATGGGAGGTGTCTTTAGGGCTCTCTAGATTTTCCCTTTCCTGAAGGGGTGAGGACTGAAAACTGGGGCCCATCTGCTCTGTCTTCCCCTCCACAAAACATCTCACAGACACTGACAACATCCTCAGCCTGTCCTGATCTCTTCCTCCAGCACAGACTTGTGGGAGAATCTATTTTTTTTCCCAAGAGGACCATAATCATTATTGAACTTTGATGTCTGGAAAGAAATATTTTGCTCTATCACCAAGAAAAAAAAATTCTTCCTCCACCATCCAAACCTTTCCCTGTAATTTTGTCATCTTTGTAAAATTTGAATTTCTGGGGGGAAAAAAAAAGCCCTGCCCCTGATGCGAAAATTGACACCTGAGCTGCTGTCATTTTGGTTCGAAAAAAGACAAAACAATATTGTAACTCCAGGAATAGCTGCTAAAATCCGATAATTTTTTTTTCTGCGTGGGCCCAGTAACCTTACACTGGACGTTTGTGGCTACTTCCTAGAGAAAGAGGAGAAAGCAGAGAAAATTCCTCTTGGACAAACAGCACATGTAATACGACAATTGGCTCCATTCCTGAGAGGTTCTCCATGCCAGCCATACAAAGAGTGAAACCTTAGAAGGGAGATGTGATTTCTGCCTTGGACTGAGCTTGCAGCGTACTTAGACCTGGCTCAGGTGTAGCTGCCTTCCCAGGTAAAGCGCAGGAGCCTTGGAATCGCATAACTGGAGAAGGGGATTAAGAAATCAGCTCTGCTGGGAATAGAAACGATGCCCACATGGCAGCTTAGCTTTCCTCAGCCTCCACAAAGTGACCTCAACCGCACAATTGTGACCCCACAGAAGGGTTTCTCTGTCACCTCGGGGCCAGTGTCACAGTTTGGGTCCTCGAGGGAGTTTAAACCCTGTTTAAGACCCGTGCTGAGGATTCCTCATCACTCCTTGATGGGCTGAAAAGCAGCCAAGCCACAAAGCCTGAGCAGAAATCTTTCCTTGCAACGCTGAGTTGGTGTGAAATGGAGGTTGACAGATACACCCTGACATCTGATTTTGGACAGAATTATAATGTTGCAAATGCTGTGCTGCCTCCCCCAGCCCTGGGCGTCTGAATAAACGAGCAAAATGAGGAAAAATGCTTACAAAAAGCACATTTTTACACCAGAGAGACACATCCCCCACTAAAACACTGCAGCCTAATTTCTGCCCGCACGCGTAGGTTGGATTTTGAAAATACTTACCCTTTTTTAGTATAGTTAATCTCTTTGTTTCATTGAGCAGGCTCATCAGCAGTTTGTTAAGGAGCTATAATAATTAAAGAAAATTAAAAATTAAGGCAAGGCAATCAGTGGATCTGCACATTCACTCTGCAGAGGATTCATGGTTTTCCCGTGTGTGTGTGTGTGTGTGGTGAACGATTCTTGCACTTCACATCAGCCACAAAAAGTCATGTTTGCAAATTCAGCCCAAATGATCACTGGGAATTAAGAAAGAGAGATTATGGGAAAGGCAGCACGAATTTTGGGAAGCCAAATCCACGCTAGGGTGACTTGAAAGACCTGCCACCTTGGACTGTGGCAGTAAACAAGAGGAGGTTCCGACAAAGACCTCGGGAAGGATTTTGAGCCTTTCTTAACTGAAAGGCCAAAATGCAGCTGGAAAAACGAGGCTGGAAAGTCCTGATTATCCTCCTCTGGGAATAAACCCCACCCAGAGGGCAGCAGGGTGGAAAACACCAGATGTGGCTGATGTGAGAGGAATCCAGATTAGGTAAAGCTCTGCTGTGACTGGCGTGGAACTTTGTCCAATGCAAAGGACAAGGTTGGGAACATCAGCCCTTCCCTTTAATTCTGGAGCTCTGGAAACCTTTCACGGAGGATGGGAAGGATGAAATGGGAAGAGAAACAGGTACACTCTTAGCACAAGAAGAAATTTATCTCATGTCACGTTAAAATCCTGTCATTTGTGCCTTCAGCTCCCTTTGTATTCCCTTTATCCCCACTAGGATTTTTTTTTTTTTGAGGGTGAATCCTTGGATCTATTGCACGATTCTGCTAAAAGATGAGATAAATTCTGTGCTAGAGGCCTTTGGTGAGAGTGAGTTTGAAGAGAACCTGAAACAAAGATCTCAGGTCCTGGAATTATAAAATATCCTGGGTTGGAAGGGACCCACCAGGATCACCAGGTCAGACAAATCCCATCTGTTTTTCAAGATGTGGAAGATCAGGTCGGTCAATTTTGAGGATGAAGTTGATTTTTCTTTGAGGTTGATTTTTTTTTTTCTCCATCTGAGACTACAAAGATTTTCTGCCACCAAATTTGAATGTTCTGGTCTCTAATCGAAGTTGAAATCAAACTGCAGCCTTTGCCTCAGTGGAGAAACCGACAGGAAAATTCCCTCCTCGTCCAAGCTGATGGATTTCATCTGGTTTATAGGTACTCGAATCATCATGTTTTGCACCCCTCAATTAATCTTGGGTGTTATTGACCTTTTAATTCAAAACAAGAGGAAAGAAATGATTGGTTTTTTGCATATCTGACATCCAGGATCACAATTCCATTCATCCAGAAACAGACTCAAAAGGGATCTGGTTCTTAAACTCATCAGACCTTGTGTGTAAAAGGGGAGTTACAGCAATGCTGCAATCAAAAAGTCCCATTAATTTCCCCAATTAATCTGATTGTCACAGATAAATTGTTGTTTTACCATGATCCAACCCACTGTTGTCCATTTTCTTCTACCTTCTCATTCCCTCCTTATTCCATTTATTTGATGTTTCATTCAACACAACACACGGACAGGTTCCCCTCTGCTGCACCCCAAGCTTCTGTCCCAAAAAATCCAAAGCAAATTTCAAAGCTAAACAAAGTTAAAAATAGGTTAAAAACAGGCCAGTCCTGAAGGGCACCAGCACATGTTTACATGGCTGCAATGATTTTCCTTTCCATCGAGGCCACAGTTTCCAGCTCTGGCTTGTCAGGAGTTTCTTCAGGATAATTATCCCATCTCCACAGCCCCTGGCAGCTGGAGGCACTCTCACCCTCCCAAATTGCACATTAATTTGGGAGCGGAGAGGACGTCACAGGCAACCCGAGGCCAAGGGCAAATCCAAACACCTTGGATCCACCACTTCATCACGGAGCTGGCCAGAAACCTCCCCGAACTTGCCAGAGAGGGATGAGGCCATGGAATGAGCTTCCCACAGATGGATGATGTGGGAGTGAAACCGCTTACGAAAGGACCCGTTTGAACCTTCCCCGGAACACAGCAGTGCCACCACAGCAGGTTGAGGAGAATTTGGGGAATATTTGTGCAACAGCTGCCAGGAATTCACTGCTCTGCAGGTGCAGAAAGGAAGTTTTTGGGGCACAAGTCCAAGCTGTGCCAGTGAGGGACTTGGAGTTGATTCTTCCACATCCCATGGGATTGTGTTGACCCCAGTTTCTAAATTAGAGGGGACATGACTCATTCTCTCTCTTTGGTCACTTCATTCTCCACTGCAGAAGAGTTTCCCACTGAAAATTTCATGGAGACTGGAACATTTCTGGAGGAAAAAAAAATTCCTTCTTTAACATTTAAATGAACTAAACCAAGAAATTTGTTCAGTAACTCTTGTCTAAATGCCCTATACAAAAAGACAAAAATTAGCTTTAAATCCCATCATGTTTTGAGAGGATTCAAGTTTGTTCACCTGATAAATGGGAAGGAAAAGATATTTTATTATGAAAATACAGTCTGGCGTTTTTTTCCTACATTTTTTGAGCCCACAGATCCTGAGTATGAATTGCCACAGAGCTTTAAAACCACTGCTTGATACTCATAACCTGCACGGGGTTTTCCTGCAGAGCCCACCTGTGGATCTCCAAGGAAGGGAGAGGAATATGAGGGACAAGGATTGAGGTCACCTTGTAGGGAGAACTGACCTTCACCTTCTGGAGCCCTCTTGAATTCCCAGCCATGAACCATTTACAGCTTGGATTCGTGATCCATAATTTGGTTTTCCCGCCTGCCGAGCAACGAAGCACTGGCTGCTCTACTACAGGGGATGATCCCAAACTGCTCCCAGTGCCTCCGGAATTATAATAATGTGTGTTTTGAATAAAGGACAAGCATCATGTCCCTTTTTCTGCTGGCCATGGGCAGCTTCTTCCAATGCTTTACAACCCTTCCAGGAAAAACTTTCATGGTTNCAGCAGTGCCCAGCACAGGGGAACGACCCCTTCCCTAACCCTCTTTGCCACACTACTGCTGGTACAAGCCACTCATCACTTCCCAGCCCTTATCAGGGAATCCCTAAAGCCGAGGAGAGAAAGGAGGAGAGAGAACCTTTAGTTCCCTTCCCTTCAAACATCATTTCCTCTGCATGCAAGTAACGTGAACACTGCAATTACACGGCCGAGCAGGCTGAGGACAGAACAAGGAGGGGGGAAAAACAGGAGGAAAGATTTACGGCTCTTCCAAAAGATGGAATTGAAATATGTAAAAGAGGGCAGAGCCGATTGCCAAAATACTGGAGGTTTTCTTTTCCTTCCACCGAGCATTGTCAGCGGTGTTTGGAAGCGGGGAGGGGGGGAGCGTTGGAATCTCAGGGTTTTTATTTCACCGTGAAACTTTAGCACGAGAAATTTTAATTGTGGATCCTTGTGGACAAGACCCTGAAATCCTACCCAGCCAAAGCTTTCTGGTCCCGGAGCGTTCTTGGAACTGGTCATGGCTCCCAGTCGCTTGGGTGCTTTATCCAAGGCTGTTCCCTCAGTCCGTCAGCGGGACGCGGGACGGGTTCGGGGTTAACTGTTTGTTGGGCACGCCTTGGTCGGGGGCTGTTTCCCTGCCACTCCTGCAGGCAGAGCGTTTCTGTCTGGTTTTGAGGAGATCTCTGTGGGAGTTTGCTCTTTTCCCTCCCTCTGGAACGCGATAGGCCTCGAACGCCGTTGGCACCTGATCAAGAAACTCCGGAGGAGGAACGCGAGCGCGGCCGCGCCGAGTAATTGATTGTGGCTACTGGTTGGCTGCAGCAGGATTTGTGATAGTGTGAAATCCTATATCGTGGAGGGCCTCGAAATTATCAGGGTATTTAATCACGGGCTGGGCATGTCTGGGCTGTATTTATGTGTATCGCCATCAGAGGGTCACTTGGGCAAGGCGCTGAGATAATGGAAAGAGAAAGGGCTCGGAAAATAAGGCAATAAATCCTCGTGCTGAGCTTTTAAATGTACAGAGCTCCTTGGGAAACACCGGTAGCCAGCTAATGCACCTCCCCATGATTAATCTGCGTTTTAGGGGGTGAATATTTCGGTTCAGGTAGAAGTTGGAGGTGCCTCTGTGACATTGATACAGACCAGATGAAAAGCTGGCTTAGTTGCACTGAAAGGTGGGTCAGGAATCCACAGGAGAAATCCACACGAGCTCACATCATCTGGAGGTTTCTGCTTTCCAAGCCCAAATGTATTATAAAAACAGTCCCTCCTGCAGAACTGTCCTGGTTCCAGATCCCCCAGAAAACCTGCTGAAAGCTTTCAGAAGTCTGAAATCAAAAGGTGTTTTAGTTAAACATTTAGCAAAACCTTGTTTGTGTTGTAAGGAGGTTTTTAAAACAATTCTTGAAGCAATACCAACATTTCCCAGGCCTCAATATAGATTATTTTTTCTTCTTTCCTATGTTTTCGCACAATTCTTCTCTTTGTGTTTTTGGGGGGGTTTGTTTTTCTTTTTAATAAATGCAGCGATTAATTTCATTTCTCCAAACTGTTTTTGTTACGAAGTTTCAATAAATCCAAATTTCAGGAAGCGAAACACCTTGATAACTACTTGGAGAATGTTTTTAATAGCACTGCTAACAAGATCATAAAAGTTTTACAGAGATGAATTTTTCCTGCCATCCCTCATGCACCTTCCTTCTGCCAATAGTTACAAATATTCATTGCAAAATCACGCAGGGATAAAAACATCAAGGTCAAAGACAAAAAGCAGATGGCACATTTCATTATCTGCTAATCCCATACATAGATTGGACATACAGGCTGGGATTCACCTGCCATATTTTTATATTCCCAGAAATCCAAGTTTGGGTGATTCACCTCCACTGATTGCAGAGGTTTAGAGAGAATAGGTCAGGCTTGGACATGTAAAAGAAGGGGAAACCCAAATTTTGGGTGTTTTAGCATCTTCTGTTCCTCCATCCCCAACAACTCAAAAAATTCAGCTTTACTTCTAGGAAACCACACCCTAAAATTTTGTTTATACTCCATATTCAGGACCAGCACACACCCTGAAGAACTAAATGAAAAATTTACCCTTGATTGGGTCAAATGTTTTTGAACACCCACTTTAAAAAAAAAAAAAAGTACTGAAATTTATTTCCCAGTGTTTCCTGCTTCCACGAACATCTTCCTTGCTGACCTAGGAGTCACATCTTGGCTGGAGTCTCGCTATTCTTCTGAACAAATCCCTTGGAGGACTTGGTTCTGACTGATAAACCAGAGGAATTTAGGAGCAGGGACTGCTGCATTTAAGAGACTGGCTGGATGAGATGATCCTGATATGCCAAAGGATAATTTTTGGATGCGTCACCAAAAAAAAGCAGGAGAATTGGCTTCAATTACCACCCCAATCCTGAGGATTTGGAGCTGCAGTCCTACACCAGACCTGCACAAAAGGAACGGGAAAAAATTAATTCTTTGTCCTTTCTTTTTGGGATATAGCTGAGCAAGGAGAAGGAAAGGCAAAAGAAAGGAGGCAGAATCTTTAATGGAATGCTTAGAGAATCCACCTGAAAATCTGGAGCAAGGAAAGAGCTGGAGACTCCTTGGCTTCCACAATAAACAGCTCATCAGTGTCAGCTCATCGTGTTTGCTTCAAGCTGACAAAAATTTGACTGATTTAGGACAGAGAAATGTTCCAGCCTCTGTCAGCCAAAGCTGACACACCTGATTTCCCCCATATTATCTGCCTTTCTATCTGTCTGCCTCCGATGTGCTGAATCATTCCTTTTTCACGGAAAGCAGCGTTTTCTCCTTGAAACTTGCACTCTCAGTTGAAAAAAAAAAATTAAAAAAGTCATGGAAAATGTAGCCGTAGTACTGGGAGCTGCTGTGCCAGATTCCCACTTGGCCTGGAGCTCTATACCTCTGCTGACCTCAATAATAATTTCGCTTGAGGGCAAGCAAAGAACTTGGTGTTCAGTCACAGAGTGAGCACAGCTGATCTGCTGAATAAATCAGAGCAGATCAGCCAGTTGCTCCCTAAATTCCCAGTAGCCCACGGCCAGTGGATCACTCCCATGCAGTGGCACAGCAGTTTTATTGGAATCTTGCATTATTAATGCTGGTGCCATTACTTTTAAAGGGTTTGGCTTTTTTCCAGGGGTCTTTGCCAAGTTGCTCAATACTGTCACTGGCATCAAACCGAAGCTATTAAGTTTTTCCCGATGCGAGCATGAGCTGCAAATGTGGATTATTTCAGGGAAAAAAGTGAAAACCACACTCCTTCACAGGCCCTTGGTTTTCAGCAGAGACAGCTTAGAATTTGTCCTGTCACTGAGAAGTCCACCAGCCTTTATGATATCCCAAATTTACGTCCCCAGACGTGTCCCTGACTTTGCAGAACGACACAAATGCACAGTTTTGCCTTCTCTCAGTCCTGCAGGCACCCGTGAACCTTTCCGTTCTCCATTAATTGAAGTTTACAGAAGGTTTATCCTCGTTTTCCACAGCCAGGTGCCGCTTTCCAAAGAGAGGGGAAATAGCAGAGCACCTTCCAGGCTCTTCTCCCATGAAGGCACAGGGAAAGAGGTGGCATCCCTCCCCAGCCTTGCCCAGCTTTTCCATGGTTTCTCTAACCCTTAGGATAGTGGTGCTGTGCAGACTGAGCTTGGAAATACTAATAAATATTCAGCTTGTCTGCTTTTTGCTGAATAATGGAATATTTCATGTTCTGTTGGAGTCTGGAGCAGATTTGGGGCAGAGAGGGAGGCAGAGGGCGTGTGGGATTGAATTGCTTTCCCTGCTGGGACTGGGGTTTAGTTTTGTGGGGTTTTTTGCTGTCACGGCTCTGAAAGACAGAGGAAGGAGAAATGAGGAGTGGTACAACATGAGGGAAAGACAAGAAATATTTCTGTGCTGATGCTGATCAGCTGAAACGCAGGGGAAAGAGAGAAAAGGAGAGAGGAGCACGTTAACAAATCTCTATTTAAATCCCAGCTTCCAAGTGAAAATGTGTTGGCTCCTTCTAAATCCCTACGGGGTTTTGGAGACACCGAAGCCAGCAGACACCCTATGATCATCCACCCTGACCTTTCTTAACTCAGCCTCGAAACTTTACCCAGCGATTCCTGGAATGGAAGGAATTATCCCCACTATGTGCGTGCATTTCTAAGGCGCAGCTTTAATAAACTGATGATGGGGATCAGATTCCCGGTGATGCCACGGGCTGGTTCCTGTGTTCCTCTGCAGGAATGTAACCGATGGCTTGTGGTTGAGCTAAAGCACATTTATCCTTTCTTCCTGCAACTCCTCCTAACTCTGCTGCTGCTGACAGAGCTGCCTGGTCCTCGCAGGCACGGGGAGATTCATATCCCCATGAATCACGGAGCTTTGCACTCCGAAGATTTCCCAGCTCTTCCCTGAGCTGAGCAGGTCAAGGTTGGCCAATTTTTCTCTTGTCAAAATTCAAGCTTCAGCCCCAGGAATTCCGTGCTGCAGATCCCCTGGGATGCCGTTCCTCGGGTACGTGAGGATTTGCATCCTGGAGCATTCTAAAGCCCCAGGTGACCTTGTCTCACGATCCAAAGGCAAAGGTAGGCCCGTGGATATTCTGAGTGAGGGTCCAGGGATGAAGGTGGGGCAGCAGCCAGAACCCTCACCCCACGCAGCAGTTTTACAGAAGATTTACTCCCTGTCTTATCCATCCCACTCCTCGTCCCCTGAAAAGTCAGTTTTGTAACGACAGCTCCGCTTTCCATGAAATGTCTTCTTCAGCTACCCCAAAATTTCATATATCAGAAAATTAAAACGTGGCCATTTAGCTTCCCGCCAGAGCAGCAGCTGCAGAATTCCCAGTCCTGGGACAAAGGAGCCCCAGCTCTGCTGCACTGGAAAAACGACGTTAGCAGAGGCTGGATGATTTGTGGATGCGCAGAACCATGAAAGGCTGAGCTTATGCAGGTAAAACTCTCAGCACAGGGGACACGAAATCGTGGTCACGCATCCTGCTCCTCCTGGAATCACTGCCCACGCACAGGCTGGAAGCCATGCTCGCATCCCTCTCTGGGGTTTTCCAGCTGAAATATGGGATCATTCCACTTTTGTGTCTCCTTATCTCCGCGTGTTTTTGTGGAACAGGGGACTCAGCTCTCCTGAATGTGTAAAACAACAAAACTGGGGTTAGAGGGTCAAGCTGGGCTTCTTTCACCTCTTGGTGAAAATCCCTACCTTTTCTACTCAGCAGATTCTCCCATTTTCTCTGCATAAAGATTATTTTCCTGCCCTTTCTGGAGAAAATCAATTTGACTATTAATCATGGAACCTGGACAGGACTTTTAAGCCTTAGCTGGCCATTCTTGGCTTTATCCTTAATCTGAGGAAATAATAGGAACCTCCAGAAAGGAGGAATCCCCTTTAGGGATGCGTCTCCCACTCCATGGGCTATCAAAATAACCTTGATGAGATGAATAATGAATTCAGGTGAGCTGAATCCCACATTTAGGATCCATTTCCCAACAGAAATCAAGGATATGTTTCATTTTCAGCATCACACGCTGCACGTTTGCAGAAATACCAGCTTTTGATTATTTTCTACCTTAAGAAAAATGGGTTTCATCATTCTAGAATAACTTAACGCTCCCAAAATTGGAAAGAATTTAGGTTTGTATTTCTTCCCGGGTTACCACTTTAAAGTGATTAGTGAAGAATAATGATTCTAGTGAAGAATAATTGATTTCTTATCAATTATCAGCTTCTACTCCGGACCGGCAGCCGTCAATCTCAGCTTTATTTAACATCAGGCCTGTCCTGTGATCGCTCCTTCTCGCTAATTCTGCTTAGAGAGAGAGACAGACACAAAATTTATCCTAAATTTCTGATTAATTCGGAACCATTAATCCGAGTCTTCTCCATGGGCACCAATATTTGCTTTTTTCAACGGCATTGCTCCTGTGAGTGTTCTCCCTGCATGGCTACAATTAATAATTTGAATATTTTTTTAATTGCTATAATTTGCCTGGGAAAAGGAAGTCTCTCAAGTGTGGAATTCCAGCTCTGTAAGTCTCCTGAAGGAAGAAGGGGGGGTTTCCAGATCCACCAGGGATATATTTGTGGACTCAAAGTGATATCCACAGTGCTGAGGTAGATTCCTTCAGGAGAAGCTCCCAGGGAGCAGATCCTCAACCGATGGAAGTTCCTCCATCTGTCCAAATCCCATTTTACATCAACTGCTCCAACCAGATCACTGATGATTGACAGTTGATTTTATCACTGAATCTTGACAGTCGATTTTATCACTGAATATTGACAGTTCATTTTATCACTGAATATTGACAGTTGATTTTATCACTGAATATTGACAGTTCATTTTATCACTGGATTTTGGCAGTTCACTTTATCACTGCTTTCAAACAGGAGATAACATTCACTCAAGTCGTTGCAATATTTTATCCTCTCCACAAAGGGGATGCCAGCTGAAATGATTTAAATGTTGTTAACATGTCTGTATTCCATAGAGCGAGATAATCCTGCCCAGCGCTCCCTGTGCGGTGCCGCCTTTTCTCACAGATGTTATTTGGATCCCATCCTGAGCTTCAGGTCACTCTGGAGAGGAAAAGGGGGAGAACAATTTATCTGGGAGAGCTGCGAGCAAAGAGCAGTAAGTTTGATAATTCCAACTAGGAATTCACAGGCTGCTCAGAGGCTGAGGTGCTGTCAGTCCGGAGATGGATTATTGAGCTCGTGGAGGTGAAATGCCGTAATAAATGCAATTTATCCACGGCTCCACAACCTGCACGAGGTGGATCCTCCAGGACTGCCCATCCCCAGTTTATCCATGCCCACACCTCCCACTGCAGAGATGTTTTCAGGACTCAGAGGTCTGTGATCCATCCATCACTCCTTTGGCCACCACCTCTCTTCGCCTCCCCTCAGCAGGGCAACAGGCAGTGTTTTATTCCTTCCAGTCCTCATTTATTTCTCTGGAAAGAACAAACCTCCTTTGTCTGGGGCTCCTGCAGGTTGCACCGGGCGGGAGGGGTGGGGGATTCTCTGCCGGGGTCTCCGGGGCAGAGCCCACAGCAGATTCCTGAGCACACCCCGGGGTCACAAAGATCCCACAAACACAGAGGAGTCAGGCAGCCCTGTGTTAGGGGAGCTGGCCCCACGTCCATGCCAAGATTCTGGATTTCCTGGCGCTCTCCAGCTCTTTGGGCCGTGGGGATTATAAACTGCACGAGGTATCAGATGCCGAGCTGACTTTCGAAAAAAGCGCACGGGAAACAAATCGAAACGACCTCTTCAAGAAGGGATCCTATGGAAGTGTTTTGAACAATAACAGAGCAGGAAACTTTGCCTTCTCAGACATTTACCCAGCTTCTCTGCCTGCTGGCATTCCTCAAGTGCACTTGGACACACGCTGGGCCACCGAGGGCCGGGATCCTCTCGGATTTCACGAACCAAGCAAGGTCAGCCCAGGGCAGAGGTTGGACGAGATTCCTCACAGCGAAACCCCCACTGTCCATCAAAAATGGTGCTGTTCCATCCTTTGGTGTGAACTTTGTTTCAGCCCAAGATTATTCCCAAGCTGGGAACAGCTGGAGTTGTTCTTCTGGACGGTGGGTCCCACCCGCGTCCTCCTGACTCCGTTTAAGACTCGGTACAATTTGCACAACCCTGGAATATTCACCTAAAATGGCCCTGTCAAAGTAATTTTTAACTTACATTCCACACTCTGCAAGAGTTTTGGTAAATAAAATGCTGCACGAGGTATCCCTCCTACAGACTTCCCTTTCCCAGGGAAGGAAAATCCTTGCACTCTTTCCCTGCTTCCAGCACGAGCAGTGCTGTCCAACTCAGCTCAGAATCTGCCCCAGGCAACACCCACACAGATATTTCAGGAGTTAAACTGTGTTCAGTGGGATTCAAGTAGCAAAAATAGGGATGTTTAGGGTGCGGAAATCTACCTGAGCTTGTAACCCTCAGCTCTTCTTGGAGTCAATAAAAGAGGTCTTTGGATGTAAATCACAAGATCTGGTGAATGCAGCCACTTTAAGATGAATAAAATGGTGCTGTCCCATCAATCGGCCAAGAAAAATGGCTAAATACATTCGCTTTGTTTATTTTTGGGATTCTGCGGCATTTTCAGAGCACTGAAGTCCGTTCTAGCATGATCTCAAGCCCTCAGGCTGTGGGTTGAGGAACATTTCAAACCATCATGGTCCATAAAAGGAATCAGTCCTGTTTTCCTCTGTCCTGTGCCATTGATTCTCCCCAAAGTCACCAAAAGCTCAGAACCTGAGAAGGAATTAACTCCTCATTTGGGGTTTAGCGGGGAAAACTCAAACCAAACGAGGTTAGGAATACAAATGGCTGCAAACAGGACTCTCCACCTGCCCCCTCTGGTCCCAGTGGCCGGAGGAGCCTCCCTGCGCAGGCTTGTTTTCATTCCAGGAACTGTCAGCAGCGTCCTGGCTTGCAAATTATTCCCCGCCGTCCCCTCTGCCACCCTGGGGAGTTGGCGTTTGTCACACCGGGACCCTGAGCTCCCAGCCAGCTCCCTGCTTCTCTTCCAGGCTCTTCCTGGCCATGTCTGCATCCCATTCCCTCCCTGCCCTTCATAAATGGCTTTTTCCTAGGAATGCTTTGCTGCTTTCGGGAGGGTTATGATTTCCATTTCCTCCCCTTGGCCCAAAGGGGAGCATCCGATACAAGACAAACAAGCAGAGCTGTCTCCTGCTGCTCAGCTGCAATTTTTGTGAAGAACTGTCAATTATAACACATCTGTAGTTCCATTCCCCCCCTTTTAAAAAAAAAAGTTCATTTTCCAGCAGTCCTCTTCCCTTGCCTGGATTTATTTTAAGGCTGCTGCCTGAAATTAACAGTGCAAGGGAGAGAAGGGAACCTGTAGCCCCTGAGGGACAGGATTGCAGTCACCTTGGGTCAGCCCAGCCTGGTGGTGATCAGGATTTCAAGCTCCAAATCCATCATTTTGCTCAAGGCCAGAATTCCCATGCCTTCCTTGGAAGAATCCAGGCTGGGAAGTTCAAGGTTTCATTAGAAAATCATGAAGACACCTTGAGCCATCTCAGTAACGAACCACTCCCGAGTGCTGTCGACAAAGAAACATAAAATAAAGATCCAAATTTTCCTTTATCCTTGGAGACAGCGAGGAAGCCCATAAAACAGGCAGGAGAAAACTCATGGAGACAGATCACAAGCGGGAATTTTGGCTGGGATTGCTGGAATTGGGTTAGAAACAGTGAAATTATGGTACCTGCAAATACCTGTAGCAGCAGCGAGGGAGGAGCTGGTTGCTACAGCAGTGCCGTGTGTTATGCCAAACCCCGTATCCCTGATAGAGAGTGCAGGGAAGGGCACGGAGCTGGGAAAGGGAGAGATGTGGGAAGCCAGATGAAAAGTTTTATTAGGTGATTATTAAACTCTTCTGCAGTGCCAAGCGCAGCGCAAGGCTGCCAGCTCGTCTCACTGCAAGCCCAAAATTAAAATAATGAGAGGGGCCCTCATCGTGGGCTGGGTGGTGGCTGATTTTCTATCTGGGCTGGGTGAAAAGCTGCACCGCCCTCATCAATCCAAGGGAGAAACTTGGAAGTGGCAGAGAAGCTTCCCCCAAGGACAATGAATCTGTGTCTGAGGAGGGAGCTGTGGTTCATTTATAAATACAGACAAATAACCCGATAATGAAACGTGTGATAAGAACCCAGCCTACCCATCAGTCAGGCCTACCAGAACCTGGCTCCTTTCCCAGGGAATGGAGGAAGATGGGACTCTCTTGACCACCTACTCACGGAGCCAAATGCTTTTGTCGTGACTGCGTCGTTCCACAGACATGGGGATGGCATCCAGGAGCTCTGCAGAGTAGGTGGTCTGTGTGATTCATCCCCGTCACACCATGAGATCCCATCTGGGGCATCTTCGTCCTCTTCGTGCACTTCAGCAGGTGAGAAAAATACAGTCCACTCCTCGTGCATGAGATCCAGACGTCTCCCATGTACAGAGACAGGGATTTATGGAATCACAGAACGGTTTGGCTCGGAAAGGACTGTAAAAATTATCCAGTTCCAGCACTGTGCCATGGGCAGGGACATCTTCTACTAGAGCAGGTTGTTCCAAGCCCTATCCAACTTGGCTTTAAACACTCCCAGCTGGGGCAGGTGTGAAGAGCATCAGTTGTAAACAAGGATTCCCAAAGTTTGCATCCAGACCTAAGAGCCGCCACAAGCAGCAGGTGGACGTTGATTCAAAGAGATCCAGGCCCTGGTTCAGCCGAGCATTTTGTGTCACATTTTGAACCTAAATGCGGTTGCCGGGTCACATTCAGTGTTTAGCAGTGGCTTGTGAAAATGGGGTCTGAGAGAAAGCAAATCTGCTGTCACTCTGCAGCAATGTAACCCTGGACATGGATCCTGAGAGATTTGGGGTGGATGCACCCACCCATCCATCTGGAATCTCCTACACAGCAGGGTGAGACCTGCTCCAGTGTGGATCTCAGCCCTCCAAAGGGCTGGAACGAGCTTCCCTTGCTCTGACCCCACCAATGTTAGGATTCTGCGCACTGGGAGCAATCCCATTTTAAACAACCCCAGCAACACAACCCTGCCTACGTGACATCTCTGGGGACATTCCTGCTGTTTTAACTGAATTTCTCCTCTGCTGCAGGAAGATTCCTCCACACCAAGCTTTCACTCGCCTCAGCCTCCTGTTCATCTCCTTACCCCGGTGGTGGTGACCTTCTCACATCCTTGGACCAGGTCCAGGGACAGGAGAAGGTCACCATCACCTCACCAGGCTGGCACGGAGAAGGCAACACAAGCCACACTTCCTTGACCTATGATGCTGTCCACCCATGCGAGCCCGAGCGTTCTGTGGGATGTGTGAACTGGCTTTAGGATCTGGAGGCAGATTTCCATGCCTAGAACAGGCAGTCCTGGTAACTCTCCAGGAGATGAAAGGCAGGAATATATAGCGCTGAGCGGAAAGGCAGAGCCGCTCTTCGGGAACTGCGTGGGGCTGACGTAATGTTCTGTGCCGTGATATTCCCAGTAGGAACATCTGAGTTTGGGTCACAGGTTTGCGGGGAGCCATCTTGTTAACGTCATGGCAGCTCGGAGCAAGCCAGCCTCCGTTTTTCCACTGCGTGTGCGCGTGTGTGAGCCCGTGCGGTTTCGCCCGCGCGAGCACGGAATCAACGCGCCTGGTGCTGCCCCTCCTGAAACCCCTGCTCTGTCTTGGGCCCTTCCCAGTAAACCCTTGGCTCGCCGCTAGTGGCTCTGCTAAGCCGTGCCTGTGCAATTCGTAGCTGGACGAGTTTGTGGGGTGGATGGAGAAAGAGACCTCAGGGCTTCAGCACTCGCAAATCCCACAGCAAGTTCCTATCTACTCCCACTCCTGCAGGAACTCCATGGAAACGAGCTCAAACTGTGCAAATTGGCTGCAAAGTGTTTTTCTTGAGTCAGTAACACAATACTTTTTCTTTCTCGGCATCAAATATTCGCTTCACCCCCAAACAGCCCTTGCCAGCTCCCAATGTGATAAGCAATTAGTTTGGTTAAGGCTGCTTTTTTTTTGGGAGGTGGAGCTGTGAGAGTTGCTGGTCTTGGAGGGGATGTGAAATCTGCTCTTTCCCCATCCAGACCATTCGTGCGGAACTCCACCACCTCACCTCCTGGAAACGGAGAGCCACGGCAGCTGTTGGGCATGAAAAGCCTCTGGAACCTGCCATGCCTCAGAAGCCTTTTCTGCTTCGAAGGAATTTCTACTCCCGATCTTTGCAGCAGGGAAAGATTTGGATTCTCAGGTAGTTTAGACCCAAACCTACAAAACCCTTTTCTTCGAGGCCCTAACTCTGCAGATCTGTTTTCTCTGAGATTCAAAATACCTATTTCATAAGCAAAGGTGAAAAAGGAATTGTCAAAATGTGTTGTGAGTCAGAAATTTGAGGGCCATGAAGGTGCTCTGAGGGCTGGAGCACCTCACTTACAATGAGAGCACCGGGCTGGGAGATCTGGGATTGCTCAGCCTGGAGGAGAGAAGGCTCCAGAGAGACCTTGGAACCCCTTCCAGTGCTTAAAGGACCTCCAAGAGAGCTGGAGAGGGACTTTGGGCAAGGGATGGAGGGACAGGACAAGGGGGAATGGCTTCCCACTGCCAGAGGGCAGGCATGGATGGGATATTGGGAAGAAAATCTTCTCTGTGAGGGTGGTGAGGCCCTGGAATGGATTTCCCAGAGGAGCTGTGGCTGCCCCTGGATCCCTGGAAGTGTCCAAAGCCAGGTTGGACAGGGCTTGGAGCAACCTGGGATAGTGGAAGGTGTCCCTGCCCAGGGGAGGAGGTGGAACTGGATGAGCTTTAAGGTCCCTTCCAGCCCAAACCATTCTGGGATTCCAGGATTCTGCAAAAACACCGCAAAGGTTCTTAATTTCCTTCCTGGTGCTCCTGTTCCACGTTCTCAGTGCAAATGCTGGACTTGTCTTTAATTCAGTGTCTGGGGTGGTCAGTCTTAAAATGACTCTGAAATTCCACCTTAGATTTGGGACTTGGGAAAGGGAAGGGAAGGGAAGGGAA
>VZTG01008187.1:143255-153451 GCA_013397845.1 Melanocharis versteri | reverse complement strand
GAAGGGAAGGGAAGGGAAGGGAAGGGAAGGGAAGGGAAGGGAAGGGAAGGGAAGGGAAGGGAAAAGGACAACTCCAGCTATAGCACTGAATAAACTATAAAGCCAAATGGAACATCAAGGAAAAGAGCAAACAAAAGTATTAGGGCAGGTCAGCAGCATCAATGGAGACATTATTTCCTCCATTATTCTGCCTCTAGGCAGAAAAACAAATCAAAAATTATGAAAGTCGTGTCAGCAGCAAAAAGTTGGCAGGAGCCAGTGCCTGCACGGAGTGGTGCTGGGCTGCACAAGAAAAGCTGCTTATCATGTGGAATCACTTACTAAGTCCTCAAATTTGACTCCCTCCCTCCTACTAGAGCAGCCTTTCCCTCAGCTGAAGGGGTGACAGTCCCATGACGCTTTTTTCCCCCTAAAGACTCCAAGATTCTCCATTTTGGATGCAAAATTGGTGCATCTAATCCAAACCAGGGAGGTCCTGTCATGAGCAGACTCATTTATTTATTCGCTGGCAAAGCACAAAAAGCATCAAAGTAAATGGGACAAAGGAAAACCAAGTGGTTTGGGGGGAAGGTCCCGGAACTGGGAATTCTTGTGTGGAATTGGGCAGGTCTTTCACACACGCCAGGAGTTACTCTGACTGTGCCTCGCTCCTCGACACAGACATCAGGAATAAAGGCATTTCCATTTGTTTGAACAGCAAGATTTGAGCTCAGATGAGTTCCCAGATGCTCTCCTGGATACAATACTGACTTTTCTAGAAGACAGCAGTTATTTGGTTGTGCTCAGGGACAGCATCCGTTTTCTCCCAGCACCTATTTCCCCCCACCCGGCCAGGAGTCCCCTCTGCTCTCCTGCTCCTGGTGCTCGTGTTCCTCCTCGTTCATTCCTCTCCGATAAAGTAACTTTTACTTAAGGCTGGAAAATCCTTGCGAACCTTTTACTTCACGGCTTCGGCTCGGCTGAAAACTTCGGAGGCCACATCCTCATGTAGTATAAAACGGGAATCAGGCCAGTTTCCAGCAGGGAAGAACACAACCTCCCCCGGCAAGAACCGCTCTGAGGGACCTGCGAGGGTGAAGGGGCTGCCACGCTTCCCTTTTAACATCACGCCCAACAAAAGGAGGACACAGAAAGGGAGCGAGAGATTTTCGGGGGGAGCATAAATATAATTACAGTCCAAGGCTGATATTTTCCACGGTTTGCAGCGGAGCCATTCCCGAGCCTCAGCCATCAATAAATGCACCCTTAGCTTGCCTCCTGGCCCTGTTATCCCCTCCGCACGGTGCTTTAATTACTTGGTGCCTGAGAAGAATTTGGGACAGCGAGGTCTGTCACCCCTTAAGCTGCCTGCCCGACTCTTCATTTCACGAACAAGATACACACAACTCCTTCAGCCAATGGCAGCCTGGTCACACAAGTATTATGTTTTTCCTCTCGCTGTCTACTGTTTCACCACTGGAGGAATTACACAGCCAAGAGCCTGGGAGGAATAATGGCTCTATTCATTTCCCCCTGGGACTAATTCTTACAGATGGCAAGCCCCGCGATGGGGCAAATTAGCTTCTTATTTCATCGGGAGGCTTAAAGTCGTAAGCTCATTTTGTTGTTGTTTACGGGATAGCTCACGGCAGGACGGTGCAAGCCTGTACATTGCGGCCGGCAGGGAAAGAGGCAAATCCTGTGCCAGCGGAGCTCAGAGGGCAGGGAAGGGGACGCTAGGAGGGCCCTGTCACTGCCGAGCCCCAGCTCGGGCCGCGCCGGGCTCTGGAGCCAGGGCAAAGCTCTCTGGCTGCCGGGGCTCCCAGTCAGGTGCTGAGACCAACAGGAGGCTTAGCGCTGCTGCAATCCAGGATCACGGCCGCGGCGCTTGGGGAAATCGGGATTTGCGAGGGTTTCTGGGGAGAGGGGGTAGAGAAACAAGCACGGTTTTCCACTGCTTGGAATGGTTTGGAGCTGTGCTACAGATGGGAAATGGGGAGAGCCTTATTCACCTGAAAGCGCTGGCGAACAGAGGGATCCGGGAATGTTTTCTTTCACAGTCATTTTCCTCTCGAGACAGCGGCAGTCTGAGGACAACAGGAGATCCTTGGAAAGGGAAGGACGTCTTTTTCCCTGCGCTCATCACCGTGTGGCTGTGATTACCCACGGAATTAGGTGCCACCGTACCTTTCCCAGATGGCATTTCCAGACGGGAAATTCCAGACTGAGCCTTCCCGTACATGGCTTGTCTAATTTTCCAAACAGAAAATAGAGTCATGCATCCCCAGCTTGGAGTGAATCAGCATCTCCCTGGAGATTTCAATGGACACCAGTCACCAATCTGGCCCATAATGTCACTTTTTATGGATTTCATGGTCAAAGTCTCTCCTCCTGAATAGCAATGCAACATGAGGAGCAATAAAAGATGTCGGATGGGGATTTTATTTGTTGGCAAAAGCCCTTGCAAAAGCATCTCAGAGAGAAATTGTCAGTGAAACAAGTAGCCATCATTCCTCAGTGATCATTCCCCATCCCTGGAAGTGGCCAAGGCCAGGCTGGGAGCAACCTGGGATAGTGGGCGTTGTCCCTGGGTGGAACAAGTTGAGTTTTAAGGTCCCTTGAACCCACACCCTAGAATTCCATGATCAATGATGCTATTAGGAGCTGTTTTCCTGCAGCTGCTGGTCCGGACAAGGGATTTATTTTCTGCAGGGTCTCAGGAGATCATGCAGGATGTGGAACCCTTCCTTGGAGAAGCTTAGGGACACTGAACACAGAGAATCCTCCCAGGGAGATGGTTCCAAATGCATGACAAACTCCAGCTCCAGATTCCCTGTCCTTTCTGGTGTTTATCCATCTTTACTGGCCTGTTTTGGGGGATGAATTTCACCCTGGATGTTCCCTCTTGTACCGACGCCTTCCCTGATCATTATGAAAATGTGAATGGGGTGTCCTGCCCAGACCTGCACGTCTGCACTGTAGATGATCTTCACCTCCCTTCGAGCAGCCTCAGGCACTGGCAATCCTCTGTTCCCTTCCCACCACATTCCCGATGCCCTTCCTATGCCCAGCAGGCACCTCCAGTCACGGCTCTGCCCTCCTGGCACCCACGGTAATTTCCTTGTCTGCCTCTGATACGTTTATAGGTCTGCATAAAAATGTGAACTTTTATTTTCTGGAATAGTTCAAAATATTCAAGAAGTAAATCACTGTTGGCAACATGAAAACAACCTGACAATGATTTTTTGAGGGAAGAGGACACAATAAAAATGTGGATTAAATAGAAAACTCTCGCACGTATGAAACAGATAAGGCCTATGATAATAATTTAAAGAATTATGATGGCTTTTACAGCATAGAAAACGGTCCTCAAAATGGAAAGTCACGATGACATGAAAATTGGTAATTCTGTTTTCTGACAAAGGTTAAGCCAGAGCGTTTCCATCCCACAATATGCTACATTTGCATATGCCCAGACACTCACATATGTTTGCAAAATGCAGCCTGCTCCAGACACAGCTTTTTCTTCCGTAAGTGAAAATTAAAAAAAAATCTCAAAATACCAACCCTATTTTCATTTCAGAGCTGTCTCTTTAGGAAGCTGCTGGCCATGGGCGAGGACAGTGGTAGAAAAGTAAACCTGGCTGTTCTGTAAAGCCACCACACCGTGAGGTAACGAGCTGGATGGTGTAAACCACTCCAGAGTTCCAGCTCCTTGGAGTAAGCATGGGAATTCAAAGGAATGTGTGGGGCTACAGCTTCTCCATAGCTTCTGGACACGTCCACCACCAGCACCTTGGCTTCGGAGGAAAAATATCCCACCTGCTCCTCGAACTGATGGATTTTTGCCCTAATGTGCAAGAGGGATGTGTTTTTCCAGCCATCCTGAGCTCAGACCCACCATGAGGGATGAACCTGATGCTTTTCCTGCTGTGGCAGGCTTGGCCTTGGACCTTCGAGGGATCTTGGTCTCTGGTGTACGGAGACCACATCCACTTTCGACTGAGACAGGAAAAGAAGGGGAAGGGGAAGGGGAAGGAGAAGGAGAAGGAGAAGGAGAAGGAGAAGGAGAAGGAGAAGGAGAAGGAGAAGGAGAAGGAGAAGGAGAAGGAGAAGGAGAAGGAGAAGGAGAAGGAGAAGGAGAAGGAGAAGGAGAAGGAGAAGGAGAAGGAGAAGGAGAAGGAGAAGGAGAAGGAGAAGGAGAAGGAGAAGGAGAAGGAGAAGGAGAAGGAGAAGGAGAAGGAGAAGGAGAAGGAGAAGGAGAAGGAGAAGGAGAAGGAGAAGGAGAAGGAGAAGGAGAAGGAGAAGGAGAAGGAGAAGGAGAAGGAGAAGGAGAAGGAGAAGGAGAAGGAGAAGGAGAAGGAGAAGGAGAAGGAGAAGGAGAAGGAGAAGGAGAAGGAGAAGGAGAAGGAGAAGGAGAAGGAGAAGGAGAAGGAGAAGGAGAAGGAGAAGGAGAAGGAGAAGGAGAAGGAGAAGGAGAAGGAGAAGGAGAAGGAGAAGGAGAAGGAGAAGGAGAAGGAGAAGGAGAAGGAGAAGGAGAAGGAGAAGGAGAAGGAGAAGGAGAAGGAGAAGGAGAAGGAGAAGGAGAAGGAGAAGGAGAAGGAGAAGGAGAAGGAGAAGGAGAAGGAGAAGGAGAAGGAGAAGGAGAAGGAGAAGGAGAAGGAGAAGGAGAAGGAGAAGGAGAAGGGGAAGAAGGAGAAGGGGAAGAAGGAGAAGGGGAAGGGGAAAAGGAAGAAGGAGAAGGGGAAGAAGAGAAGAGAAGAGAAGAGAAGAGAAGAGAAGAGAAGAGAAAGAGAGAAGGAGAAATAAAATCCCCACATGTTGATTGTGTTGAATCACAAAGCCAACATCACGCTGCTGTGGTGGAAATTCCTCCCTCACCCCGGTGCCTCCCCTCCTGGCTTTCTGTCTTCGCTTGGAGCCAGTGGTTACTGGAACCACCAATTCCTGCATTTTGTCGGGCCAAGTCCTCTCCTGCGTCCACCAGCACTGAGCCCCAAGCCCTGGAGGGGAAAGCCCAGGCTGGAAAAGCCCTGCAAAGCTCTGCCGAAAGCCCAAGTCAGCAACATTCACATGGAGACCTCCCCACCTCGCTGCATTAATGATTCCTGTGGCGGCCTCGTGGCTGCTTTTACGAGCAGCAGAAAAAGGGGAGGAGGAGAGAGGAGGCATCGAAGCCGAATGACAAAACCAAGGCTGGCTCTGCCAGGGCATTTCCTTATGCAAGGAGAGCAGTGGGATCGTTTCTGACGCCCCTGTGACCAAAGGAATGCGGGAGCACACGGCTCGACCCCGCCGGGGAAACGGATCCCGATGGAGTCGGGAACGCGCGTGGGCTGGGAATGAACGGGCTGCTCCAGAGCTTCCCTAACTCCCGTCCAGGGGATTAAACGACTCACTCCAGGGTTTGAGGGAAAAGCCTGGGGGAGCCAGCCAAAGGCAGAGTGCCGTGAGCAGGCAAGGAGTTCAACTCAGGATTCCTTGTTAAAGGAGGAGAAGCGAACAAAAATAAAGTCAAATTCCTGCATTTATAAAACAAAAGTCTCCATGTTTCTCCAGATTCCAGGACGAAGGGCTTGTAATGCAATGCTGCCACTTTCTGTGTTGTTTTATTGTTCCAAATCTCTCTCTCTCTCGATTTTCCTCACCCTAACCTTTCTCTCTGAGGTCTCCAGAGCTGAGTTGCTGTTATTACCTATCCATGTAATGCCCCGTGTCCTTACTGAATGGAATTATAAATATATAAAGTGATAAAACAAATATTAACAGGCTGACCAGCGCCTGTTCTCCTCCCTAGGGCAAGAAAAGAGATTCATCAGCACTTCAGTCCCCAAAAGTGCATCCCCAGGTGGGGGGATTGAGCACTGATGACCTCCTGACATCCCTTCCTTTATTGCTTCCATCAATAAGGGCAGGTATCACTGCCAATTCTGCCTTCAGGAAGTTCATTCTAGGAGATTAATTCCCCTCAGCACTCATTAAAGAGGGAAATAAGGTGCTGGAATCAGCGGAGTGCACCTTGCTCTGGTTGCTGACCACCTTCCAGAAGTTTCCTCATGGAGCGTGCAACATCCCTGCCCTTTGGGGAAAGACAACCTTGTTGCCACCAGCAGAGACAGCAGGGAGAGGCAGGGTTTTATTAGTCTGGACACACGGAGGAAACACTAAAACCAGCTTTTCTTTGAGGGCGAAACAGGCCCAGCAAGTTTGAGCTTGGGTTCTGAAGTGCTCTTGACTTGAGCTGCTCGTTCCCCTCCAAACTGCTGGAATGAAGAGTTTGGCATCGCATCACAACCCTTTGACTTTCGTGGGTGATGGGGCAGGAGCAGGGAAACACCAGTCCTGCTCCTGAATAAAGCCAGGAGCAGCTAAACAGAGACGTCTTGGCTTAGGTAATCAGAGATCTACCATCAGTCCCTTTTATTTCTACATGAACCACTGAAAAAAGAATTTAACATAATTACTGAGGGGAGTATTCATTATACAAAGCTATTTCTTTGGAGAAAGTTTAGATCTCAACACAAATTCTGCCCCCATCTCCCACACTCGGAGTCACAACAGCCCCCAGACTCTTTAAGTCATGGGATCCGGATCAAGGAGTGGTTGGGATTGGAAGGGACCTTAAAATTCTTGTTTCACCCTCTGCTCTGGGCAAGGACAGCTTCCATGACTCGAGGTTGCTCCAAGCCCTGTCCAATCCGGCCTTGAACACTTCCAGGGCTGTGGCAGCCACAGCTTCTTTGGGAAAAACAGTGATAATTTTCTATTGCTCCATTCTCTGCTTTTGTAAGAGGAGCTGCCACATCAGCAGTGAAAAGCTGTGCGTGAAAAAATATAAAGACAGCTTTGGTCAATTTTTCCCATTTCAACAATTTTCCAATATTCCAATGAATAATCCTTCTCTGTGAGCTTCTATTCTAAAATCTGCACCTAATCCCAATGCATTGCATCCCTCCTGGGAAAGCCTGGAGTACTCAGAGGCCTTTATTCCGTGTTCTTGCTGTTTCATGGGATGTCACAGCCAACAGCGAAGTCTGGCCATGCCTGCTGGTGAATAAATGTCCGAGGTAAGGGACATGCAGGATTCCTGCAGCGTTGTGTTTCAGTTTATCCAGCCTGGCTGCAGGGGCTGTTCTCAGATGGAGTGAAAATCAAGCTGTTCCTTTGTTGGATCCACATTCTGAAAATCCGAGTCCCTCTTTTTCTCCTCCAAGCCGAGTTCATGTCCCAGTGATTCCCCCACTCAGCTCTTTCACCTGGGTTTCAGGGGGAGAAAAGCGAGTTGTTTCCAGAGAAAGGGAATGACAATGGGCGGGCCAGCTTCAAGCTGGGATAGAAATGCAGCTTAATATGCTGTCAAAAATGATTTGAAACAGATCCCGTCGTGCCAGCTGATAAAACTGAAATGTTCTGCTTTGGGCTGAGCCACCGCAGGTTGGAAGCTGACTTTTTAACCTTTTCCCATGGAAAAAAAAATCAGAAAAACACACTTTTGGGGGGCAAAGTTAAAAAAAGTTAATACTGAAGGGTTGCCTTAAAGCCTTTATAAAACTCCTGGTGTGAGGTGAAGCAGTGGGGTGTTGGTGTCAGAGCGGGAGGACAAGGCAGGGCTTTTCCCAGGGAGGGACAATGCTGGTCCTGATGCCTTGGGTTGGATGCCAAAATTCTGGCAGCAGAGAGCCACACATCCCAGGGATGGCACGTGGGAATCATCCACCACAGCCTGGAGTGCTTGCAAGAGCAACTCACGGCCACCACAACACTGCTGTGCACCCAGCTCCTCCATCTGCCCAGCCCGAAAAGGAAAGTGAGCAGATCCCTTCCTTTGATTTCTCTTAAGCTGATAATTTATTCTATTCGTGCTCCAATATGAAGGTTTAAAAAGAGAGGACCCAGCTGGCAAAGTTAAAAAAAAATAAATAAAAGTTAATATTGAAGCCTTGCCTTGAGGCATTTATGAAATTTTCTGTGAGGCGAAGCAGGGGAGTGCAGAGTGCTGGTGTCCTGGATGGGACACTGCTGGCCCTGATGCTATGGCCGGGATGCCAAAATTCTGGCAGCAGAGTGGGATGGCTTTTAGGAATTCTCCACCACAGCCTGGCGTGTTTGAAAGGGCAACTCACGGCCACCACAGCGTTGTGCATCCAACTCCTCCACCGCCCCTTGTGCTGCCCTGCCCAAAAAGGAAAGTGAGCAGATCCCCGCGTTTGATTTCTCTTCAGCTGATAACTTGTTCCACTCATGCTCCAACATCAAGGTTTAAAAAGAGAGGACCCAGCTGACACAGCTGGCGAAGTTAAAATAAAAGTCAATATTGAAGTCTTGCCTTGAAGCATTCATAAAACTCCTGGTGTGAGATGAAGCAGTGGAGTGTTGGTGTCAGAGCGGGAGGACAAGGCAGGGCTCCCAGATGGGACATTGCTGGCCTCGATGCCGTGGCCTGGATGCCAAAATTCTGGCAGCAGAGAGCCACACATCCCAGGGATGGCACGTGGGAATCATCCACCACAGCCTGGAGTGCTTGCAAGAGCAACTCACGGCCACCACAGTGTTGTGCATCCAGCTCCTCCACTGCCCCTTGTGCTGCCCTGTGAAAAGTGAAAGTGAGCAGATCCCCGAGTTTGATTTCTCTTCAGCTGATAACTTGTTCCACTCATTCTCCAGCATCAAGGTTTAAAAAGAGAGGACCCAGCTGACACAGCTGGTAAAGTTTAAAAAGTGTGTCTGCAAGAGCAACTCACGGCCACCACAACATTGTGCATCCAACTCCTCCACCTCCCTTTGCGCTGCCCTGCCCGAAAAGGAAAGAGCAGATCCCCGCGTTTGATTTCCCTTCAGCTGATAACTTGTTCCACTCATGCTCCAGCATCAAGGCTTCAAAGGAGCTGACCCCGCTGACCTCCAGCAGCATCCCCCAGCCCCTGTCCCCGCCGGCTCCCTCGAAGCCCTGCCTGTCAAGCCCTCGCAGAGCTGCAGCCCCTGCGGTCGCGGTATCGCGGGCAGCCGCAGTTTGTATACAAAGCTGTCACCACTCTCAGGAGTGGGTGGATTTTCCAGCTCATCTGTAACCTGAGTGGCACTTCAGCCCCGGGATCTTTCTTCCCAGTGTCAACGGCACGCAGCGGCCGAGCTATCCCCTTACACATTATCTTCGATCAAGTTGATGGGCAGCGGGGAGCAGAGCCAGGAGTCATTGTGACAGGCTGGGTGTTTTTACAGGCACAATGGTTAATGGGCTGGTTAATGTAGAGGATTATCCCCTTCGGCCCCGGGACATCCGAGAGGGGAGGAAGGGGGTGGTGCTGCTCGGCGAGCCCCGCTAGGAAACGCCACGATCGGCTCGTAACCAAATAGAAGCCAATCGGGGAAAAAAAAAAAAATAATCCTTTTTGGTGTCTTGCGTTCGGCGTTTTGGGATGGCGATGCTCACGGCACCCACGCAAAACACAGAGCCTAAAAATCGCGGTCTGCAGGGAACGGTCACGTTCCCAAAGCTGCCAGAGCTCCAGGAGCGTTTGTACAACACTGTCAGGCACAGGATGGGATTTTTGGGATCGTCCTGCGCGGGGCCGGGAGTCGGGCTGGCTGATCCCTGTGTGTCCCGCCCAGCTCAGGATGCTCTGTGATCCTCTGACCGTCTGAGCCAGGCTTTGGAGGAGCAGGGAGGGATGAGCAGACACTCTTCACCCTCAGCCAAGCGATAAGAGGGGAAGGCGATGGCAAAGCTCAGCCGTGCCCTGGGGACACCGGCACCGCTGTCCCCAAACCTCCTCCCGGCGGGCGATGCCGAGCTCCGTCCCTGCGCTCCTAAAAGCAGCTGCCCACAGGAATCGCTGCGTGGAAAGCGGGCATTTGCCGCTTTTCCTGGGACGGCAAAGCCTGTGGAGCTGCCCCCGAGGCTGCGGCCCTTCCCTGCTGCATCCCCCTCCCATCAGAGCAGCTCCATCCCGAGGAGCCCATCGAGCGCTATTGTATCGCCGCTAAGTGCCCGAGCTTATGGGATTTATGGCCATATGCTCGCCCGGCTTATGCTCTGAGGAGCTTGGAAAGCCTTCCTCCGAATTCCTCAGGCCGGCTAAAACCTCCTGCCTGCCTGGCTCAGCTTACAGCAGCGAGACGGTCCTGGAGAGACCCTCCCAGGGAGAAAACGGGCTGGAGAGACCCTCCCAGGAAAGCTGCTGAGTTCCAGGGCAAAGGGGCCGGAGGCACGCCTCCCC
>VZTG01008187.1:125307-143118 GCA_013397845.1 Melanocharis versteri | reverse complement strand
AGAAACACCCCCCCCCCAGGAGAAAAGGGGCTGGAGAGACCCTCCTCAGGAAAGCTGCTGAGTTCCAGGGAAAAGGGGATGGAGAGACCCTCCCCTGGAGAAAAGGGGCTGGAGAAAAGGGGATGGAGAGACCTTCCCCAGGGAGAAAAAGGGGCTGGAGACACCTGTCCCAGCAAGGCTGCTGAGTTCCAGGGAAAAAGGGGCTGGGGGAACCCTCCCCAGGAGCAAAGGANAGAAAAGGGGCTGGAGAGACCCTTCCCAGCAAGGCTGCTGAGTTCCAAGGGGCTGGCAGAAGTCTGGGGTTGTTAGAGCTGCCTCATAACCTCCCAGTGAGGCAGGTGAATCACTCCCGGGTGGATTTCTGGGGCAGCACAGGGCTGTTCTCACTCCTGTCGCTAAGCCAGGGAGGTGCAAATCTGTCTGTGGCCACGTAGTTTTCAGATATGGTTTAACCTATAATTATGTAGGGTTTGTATCAGGCTGCTGAGATTTAACCACGTGCTCAGGCCAAATCCTGTCACCTGCACAGCAAGGTGATGTTCAGCATCACTGTGTCTCATGCTGTGTCTCCTGGTACCAACTACTCCAAAAAAAATCAGCTTAAGTTGGTGAAAACTCACAGAAAAAAGTTATTTCCTTCCTTTTCTTCTGTCCCCAAATGGCATTGTAATTTCTGCAGCAAGAAATTAAGAAGTAAAATGTATTTTCTGCTTAGCTGCTTTTCTTTTCCTCGTTTTGATATATTTTAATTATTATTCCATAGTCTGAAGGTGAAGGGGAAAATACAGGACAGTATTTAAAAAGCAAGCTGGTGATTTTTCTATCTTTGGCCAATTCACTTCAGCAGCATCGTGGGACTGCCAGGCTCTGAAAAGTGACAAAGAGATGGAGCTGCACCGGGACACTTCATCCGAACCTTGGGATTTGATGGCAGCAGGGATTTGAGCACAGGCAGGGGAGCTGATGGAGCCTGGAGCATGATTTTAGAGCTGAAAAAGTCTTTTCTATTATTAAATTTATATTATTATTTTGTAGTGGTGACCTGTGGTGACACCCTCCCCTCGTTTCTCCATTGGGGGTCCTTCTCCCTCTATCCCAAACATGATTCAAATTCTGTAGAAAAGCAAATGTGGTTTCTCCTCCTGGTTCACGTGCACAAAAAAAGATCCAAGTTAGCAGAGCTCAATTTTCTGCTGAGGGCAAGTCCCAGCCTTGCAATTTTCTGTGTGTCCATCTGTGCAGAAAGGCTGAGACGCTGCTGTTGTGAAATACGAGTGTGACAGAGAAGTCAGAAAGGAAAGGGATTGTTCTGTTCTCCAGCAGCTTTCAGAAAATCACCCAGGGGCAAAACCCCAAACCGTGTCAACAATATATAACTTTAATTGCCATTTTCTAAGAGGAGCCCATTGAATTTGGGACACCGAATGGGCCAGGGGTGGTTCCAGCCCTACCTTACAGTGAGAGTTGAGGCATCTGCTGCGTTTCAGGAAATTGGGAATGTCGCAGCAGGCCCAACAAAGAACAAAGTCCTCTCTCACCCAAAAGTGATGGAGCTGGAAATGTCCCTGGATCAAAGAGCTCAGGCACAAAGCAAGAATTATCGTGGTCGCTACAGGTCAAGGCACCAAAAGATGAAAGGCTGGATTCTCACAGATATAGAAATATAAATGTATGCACTATTCTGCCTTCATAAAGGGACCCTTAAGTAACACTTCATTGCACAGAGTTATTATAAAACCTGTACAAATCAGTGCAGAGAGACGAGACAAAGGCAGCATTTTTCATATTTCCCATCAATTCATAAATAAGGTAAAGAGGTAACATCACATTCCCAAGTTACAGAGGGAATTTGTGGCAAAGCTGTTAATGAAGCCCGAGGAACCAAATTCTGTCCTGTTCTTTTCAGGGGGTATTTTTATTATTTCTTTTTTCTGTAGAAGTAATTTAAACAAATTTCTATTTTAGCAAAGCCTGGAGCTGTTTCAGCTGGAAGCAGCCTTTCTACAGAAAAATAATGTCCCAGCTCTCAGCAGAAGTGGGGAAAAGAAAACAAATATCCTCAGGAAACAGTTCCAGCAAATTTATCACCTCACTGATAAAGTAATCAGGAGTTGAAATTAGACTCAACTCATTTGTAGACCTGGGTTTAATTCACCTGTGAAGGCAAAATACAAAAAAAAAATCACATAGAAGTCACAGTTTTCAGCAATCTTTGCAGTATTTTACTTTGCCAAGCAAAACCCATCTCAGTTCTGTGTCAGCCTAAAAGCAAATTTAAACAGTGTGAACCAAGATAAGGTTTTTATTTAACAAAGGAGCAAAAGGTGGGGAGACAAAATGCAAGAGAACAATTAAGAAGTACAGTTAATTAATGTAAATGTGACTAGATCCATCCACATGTTGATTTTAAGCCTCTGAGCTGCGGGTTTCTGCACCTGGATCTTTCGGGTTGCCTTCCACTCTAACAAAACAGCAAAACTGGTTCAACATAAACAATTATCCATAGGACAGAAAATGACATCGATTTAGGGTTTATTGATACAAAACAAGGTGAGATTAGAAGGAGCAGATGAGGAAAGGGATGAGAAATCATGAGGGGGAAGCAGAAAAATAAATGATATCAGAGCTTTGGTTCAGCAAAGAATACGAAAACGTGCTGCAGGTTAAACCTACGCTTAAGTGCCCGCAGGGAAGTGAAGGGAGGTCCTTAATTACGGAAGAAAATGTCACATTTATGCCAAAAGAACTGAAATATTGGTTGGTTTTGATTAAGGAAATAATTAATTTTTTCACGGCCACGTTGTTGAGAGATTTGTTGTTCCATCGAATCGTGGAATCTCCTGAGTTGGAAGGGACCCCCAAGGATCACTGAGGTTTGATTTTTACCCAGGGGAGTTATTAAACCTTTATAAATTCAGCAGTGAGACCAAAAGGATTTCTGAAAGCCCTTTATCACACGCGTCCAACGAGCTCAGATTCCAAAAACCCCAACTGTCTCTCACAGGCTGAGCAGGACAAACTCCATGGCCTGAATTCCCTCCTTCCTCAGTGGATGGAAAGGGATTTGATGGGATGGGAGCTCTGAGTGGGTCACGACTGCAGAAATCCAGAGGCAAGTGCTGCACTTAAAAACCACCTTTTATAGAATCCAGAATGATTCGGGTTGGGAGGGACCTCAAAGATCATCTCATTCCACCTTCCACGACCCCAGGTTGCTCCAGGCCCTGTCCAACCTGGCCTTGGATGCCTCCAGGGATGGGGGTGCTGATGGCTGGGTGATTCTTTTCCAAAGAAAACAACAAAATGTTATTTTTTTTTTTAGGTCAACACAAAAAGGATGGATAATGGTGGCCTCGCTTCTTGAAAAATTGGGCCAAACATAAAACCGTAACATGAGGGATTTTTTATTTAATAAAATTTTTATTTAATAAAATATTTATCTAATTATTTTTATTTAATTTTTGTCATTATTTCATAAAATGTCTGTTTATTCTCAGTTTAAAGCCTGAGGGTCACAACAAACAATCTGCTGGATCCATCTGGGACAGAATTTGCTGTTTCCTGTGATTTCTGACTTCAAGGAGCCATTGACTCCAGCACTGCTGGACACTTCTGTGTCCACTGTGGCTTCCCACACTGCTGGGATATTCCACCCATGGAGCAACCAGCTTGTGGATCATCCACAATTCCTACTCCTCCTCCAAATTTTTCCTCCGTGTTTTGACATCAGTCACGCAGCTCTGCTCAAACCAGACCCTGCTGGGCATCCCCTGGTAACCTGGGGAGGGAATGGGTGGATAATCACCTGGATAAGGGAGAGTTGGCCTGTCAGGTCACATGGATCTGTGCAACTGCTGATTCCATCCCGAGTAAAAATGTGACATGTAATTCAATCCAGGGCCTTCAAGCAGCAGAATTCCCCTAAAGGAAAAAATTCCGTTGCTGAATGGTGGAGGTGGAGGCTGTGATTTTTCTCTGGTGCTCTGCACCTATGGAATACTTGACAGCAAGGGGGACAAGGATTTCTTCAGCTTTTTTCCTTCATGACCCCGTCGTGGAGATTGAAATTAAAAATGAAATTAACTGGCTGTTAGCAGGGTGCTCCCACTGCCAGAGAAATTCCCTCCCAAGCTCTCCACTCCTTCTGCAAGAAGAGAGAACCTTGATGTGAAGATTGTTTTCACAAATGCGAAAGCTGGTTAAGGGGCAGTGGTTTTAATCTTGATTTTTGATTGAAGGGGGAAAAGGGGGTGGATTGAGAGGGCAGAGCAACAGAGGAGAGATGAGATGGAAAGGCAAAAAGAGGAAAGCCGAGGAATTTGCGGGATTTGCTCAAGTCCATCCACCTATTAATAAAGGGCAAATGAGAAGTGACAGGGAGGTAACACTGAGCAGGCCTCAAACCATCTCCCATAATTTCAGGGAGTAGGAACTCCAGCTGACAGATTTTTGGAGCCTGCTGCGGCGCTGTCATGGGACTGGGGAGAGGAAGAGGAGGGGGGCATGGCTGGGAGGGGGCAGAGCTGGTGGCGAGCAAGGCCCAGGTCAAGGGCGAAGCGTCGGGGGCAGCTCGCGTTCCCGTCGCGAGGCAGAGCGAAATCCGCCGCGGCGTTGGGATGCGCTGGGACGAGGAGCACGTCACAAACTCCAGGCCGGAGCGCGGCAGAGCTGGGAAAAGCTGAGTCCCCTCCGGGGTGGCTGCTGAGGCCGCGTTACCTGACATTTCCCCCGCCCCAGCCCGACGTGACTCAAGCGCCGGGGGTTGCATTAAGGAGGTGTGAACATCATGAGCCTGGAACGCAGCCAGCGCTTGGGAAGGTCAAGAGAGGAATTTTTCCACCGAGTTCAACCGGACTTTCAATCAATTCCAGCTTCACCCTGTGACTTTCCCTACGTGTACCCAAAAAAAATGAGGTGACGTGCCGTGTAACGAGTGAGACCACACAGGGCTGACTCACTCGGGGTTCCTCTCACATGGAAAGTTTGCTGAGGACATCTGGGAACATTCCTGTTTGGGCTGCATGAAAAAGAGGTGTCCAAGAAGGGTCTTTTGCTGTTTTTTCAAAGGAAGAAGTGGCCAAACATGGGCAGAAAGTTGTTCAAAATATGGAAACAACATGAAAAATTAGGACTGGAAAGATAAGACGGCGATTAGCAAATCCTGGGACGAGTTTATGGCTTTGGGGACATTTTCAACCACCCAGGGGAGATTGTTCAGCCAGCCAAACCTCACCTGCTGCACCCTCACTCAGAAATACAAATTTCTAATAGCACAGAAGGTGCTGGCAGAGGGACAACACCGAGGTCAGCGAGGGAATTCCGTGTTGTGATGGAGGAGGAGTTGCTCCATTACCTTGGTGGGTCCTCGTCTGGTTCAGCTGCCTCTGCAGATCTCACCCCAAGTGCTGAAATCCATCTTCAGCTTTGCCATCAGCTCTCCAATAAATTACCCTGGAGAGGCGTTTAGAGACCCCATAGCTCGCAACGTGTTTGGGGGAAAGCACTAAAGAATGATGAAGAGCTGCTGAAATTTTATGTCACAAATATTTTTACAGCTTTAGCCCCTATTTTTAGTTAACAAATCATCTATGGACCAATTATAATTTCCCTCACACATGTTAAGTACACAGAAGAATTCGCCAAACACACTGGTGCTAACCCCAAACATTCAAAAAACATGAGTCAGCCCCTCTCACTGCCTTCCCCCCTCCCACCCCGAGCTTATTATGGACTTAAACTTCATCAGACTTCTGCAAAAAGAAATGTAGGTTCTTTATTTGCCTTCTCGTATTGGAAATTTTTTCCATTTCGCCTCTTTAAGGTTTCTTCTGCACCTCTGAGGATTAAGGCTTGATTTTCTTTTTCAAAGAAGCCCTGATGTTTTCTCCTGTTGTCCTCCAGAGTGAGCGATGCCTAAAATCCCTCCAGGTAAAGACTGGGACAAAACTCCTACAATCCCTGGATTTCCTAAATTCTGGTTATATCCGTGTGCTCTTACCTTGCTTTATCTTCATTATGTGGGATATACAAGTGAAAAAATCCTGTGATTGCTGCTCCATCGTCCCAGTGGGATTGAGGGCATGGTCAGACCCTCAAAACGTTGGAACAACTTTAAACCTTCCAGCTTTTTTAAAGGGAGAGTCATTTCCCTTTTCTCCAGGCTGGTCATGGTGGTTGAAGGCCTTTATTCCCTTGCCCAAACAAAGGTGTCCAACACCATCGGAGATGCTCTTGAAAACCAAAACACCAACAAAGTTTTATTTTTGTGCAGAGCTGTCTTTAAACATCAGTGTTTTCTGATTTATTCACACGGTACTTATTTCTGAATATCAAATGTACTTATTTCTGAATATCAAGAATCCATAAATTAATTCTCCGCGAGTTTCCATTTTGCTGATGGGGTGACGAAGGAAAGAAATGCTCAAGGAATCCTTGTCCCCCTGGATTCCACCTGTTCCAGGGGATCACAGTCAATGCCCGTACCAGAGGAAAAGCCCCAGCCCCATCATCCAGCGCTCAGGGATGCCAAGCAAAACCCTGCCAGGATCCCAACCCTCTTTATCAGTGTGCACCAAATTCCTTGGAAAAGCAGGAGCAGAGGCCGGGATGAGTGCTCCTGGATCACCAGGACCACGGACACCTGGAGAAGGTCCAGGTGCTTTGCAGGATGAGAAGAGCTGGAGAGAAAAGTGGAATGGGATGGGTTTCACACCTCCAAATCCAATCCTTGCCTTTCCAAGGGATCTGGAGAGACCTGACCCTCATTTTAAGGCAATAACTTAAATATTTTTTTAACTGCCAGTATAGATAAAGACATGAGCTGTGCCTGGCTTTCCACATGGCTGGAACTTCTAAGAGGATTTTAGTGCTCTTTGCACTTTGGGAATTTTTTTTTTTATCTCTCCAAACAGGGCCACAGAAACGCTCAGCACACACAGCATCATCTGCACAAAGCTTCTTTTTGGACCGGTGCACTGTGGCAGACACTGAAGTCAATCCCTCCTGGCCCGTGTGGTTTTGTGAGAATCCAGGAAAGGAAAAAAAAAAAAAAAGGTAAAAAGCAAAATTCACCAGATCAGCTTTCTAAGCAGTGACTTTCCCTGAGCTTTCCTAGAAACCCTGCTCTGCTTTTCCCATCTCCTGCCAAGCTGTATAGAATTGGATGAGCATAATTTTTCTTTCGCTCCTTCTCCACGAGCTTGTGCCAGTGCGAGGAAGTTTATTTTTGTAACTTAACCCCCTCTTGCAAAGTGCACTTAAAGCACCTGGCTTTCCATTTTGAATTAAACCAGAACTGACCCCACTTTGCTGAAAATGTAGCCGCTCTTTATTTGACTTGCAGGGCTTTAAGTCAGCTGTAATGGGCTGGGGTTAAGAGAGTCTCTGGTGAGGAAAACTTAGGAGAGGAGAGAGCAGCTGGAAGTAAAATTGATTCTAAAAATCCCTGAGATGCCCAGAGACAGCCCTGTCTGACAGCCTTCAAATTCTACCTGCTGCGAAGGAAAACCCGTTCTGGGTGTTTTGGTTGGTTCGCTCGGCTCTTATTTTCCTTTTAAACAGGTTTATGGAGGCCTTGAACGAAATTGAACCTGGAGGCCGGGGAGGGAAGGGGTGTCTGGAGGCTGTAAAGGCAGAATTGAGTGACTTGCACAGGCTTCAATAATTTGCAGACATCTGATATTAAAATGGGAGAAACCCCACCCCCACAGGCACGGCCTGGGAACCGTGCCCTGCAGACACTGCTAATGGCTCCTGTGGCTCCGTGCGCCCCAACCTTCCAGGAATGCCTTCTGCTGGGATATTTATTGATTTTTCTGGATCTAAACAAAAGCCCAGGAAAGAGTAAAGGGGGGGAAAAAATATTTAATAATAAAAAAAAATCAGAACGAGATGAAAACCAGCTGATAACTGAGCCTCGGGGAATTCTTGGGGCTTCTCTGCAAAGACAAAAAATCCAGGGAGACGTGGCGGCTTCGTGGATCTGAGGGAAGCAGGTCAGGACATCAAGAGGAGTTAACGAAGTCGGAAAAACCACTGAGCAGGAGTCATTAAGGGCACCCATCACACTAAGCCTGGTAACCAGTTCTGAAGCCTCACTGCTCCCAGTGAGAAGCCTGTGATCAAGAGCAGAGAATAAAAATTAGAGGCTTCAAAGGGTAAAATTAGTTTATTCCAGAATCTGGACTGTGCAAGGCCTAATAATTAACTAATTTGGAGGTTTCTGTCATTGTTATCGCCGAGTAAATTACTGCTTTGATGTTGGAAAAAGAATTCTCAGCAAAACAGGTTTGCAGATCAGAGGCAACATTCTGAAATGAAGTATTTAGCTCACTTTGATTCACCCCTTTTCCATTTCTAATCCTCAGAATGATCCTCTGATAAAGATTCATTCACGACAGGATCCTGTGGAATCAGATAATTTGCCCTTTAAAGGAAAAAAATATATAAAAAATAATTTATATAAGATATCTCATTTTAGATGGATAATATTGACTGAAATGAACATTACAGCTCCTTTTTCCTTTATACCACCCCCAGTTTCCACTCGGAGAATGAGGATGGTGCCATTGCACACTTCAGATGCTGCAATAAGCCGCAAAAAAAAGTAATTTTGTAGCAGTGGAGACCTTGAAACCACTCCCTGGAGCAGCCAGAATTACCCAGTGCTATCTTCAGCACTAACTCGGTTCTTTAACTCTAATTTAGCTCTGGATCTGTCACTCTGCTCCCAGAATTCCATCTTTTGATTTCATTGCCTGTCAACGATGAGCAATGCTGAGTTCAGAATCCCTGGAACGGGAGAAACAAGGGCTCTTCTTCACGGCTTTGGGTCATTTCGAAACCAGTGGCTTTTCCAGGGATTCGAAGGAATTCTGCCAGCCTGACATCACTGCTTGGCCCAGGGCGGGGGGTGACAAGCGGGATGCCACCCTGCTTGACTCATGAAAGGCCGTCCTTCATGTCAGATGATGAGAAATCTTTTCCTTTGTCCTTTTTTCATCGTCCTTTCGCAAAAACTGAGCGTGAGGCGAGAGCTTATCCCACCCAACCTCTCACGGGCCGTGAGCTCCCCTCATCTCTGACCCTGCTTGGAGCAAGAGGTTGGACAAGGTGAGCTGAAGCCTCCTCTGGCCTGAATTTCCCTGCATTACGGTCTGGCTTCCAGGGAAAATGCTGTCTTGGAAGTGGGAAGGGAGGGAGGCCATCAGGACGGGCGATCGGGGACCCCACGTGCAGGGGTTTGGAGGGAGCCTGGCAAACCAAGCCAGCTGCCACCAGGAATCCAGGAAAACTCGGCTCGGAGGGGCCGAACCACGAGGGCACAACCACGAAATCACAAAGGCTGGGCAGGACCTCTCAGATCATCAACTCCAACCATTTTCTCAGCGCTGCCACCTCCACCAATAAACCACGTCTTGTCTACAGGCTTTCTGAACACTTCCAGGGGCAGGAGCGATTCCACCACTTCCCTGGGCAGCCTGATCCAGCGCTTGGCCACCCTTCCCGTGGATAAAGGTTTCCTAACATCCCATCTAGAAACAAACTCCATCCCATATCCCGCCGGGAACAGCGCGTGGATGAGTCACTCCAGACGTTGCGTTCGGTGCTTGCTCCCGAGGCTGTCTGATCCCTTTGCTGCTTCCCTAACCTTTGTCCTGCCTCCCGACTCTCCATCTGTGCCTGCGCCGCCGTTCCCGACCCTTTGGCTGCTGTGCCAAATTTTTCTGCGACTGGATCACTCCGTATCTGAGCTGCAAACCTCAACCACAGCGTGGTCCCCGGCTTCACATCTATCAAGAGAGCACATGGAGAGCTGCTTTTTATATTTGGCCCCCAGCAATAACCTCAGAAGTTTCCCACATGCCGAGATGAGACAACGTTCATTTTTAGAATCCGTCTTTTCTCTCCTTATTTAGAGATGTTTCACCATCGGCTTTTTGGGTTTTTTGGTCACTTCTGGAGTGGTCGGGTCACTTGGTGCCACCATGGGGCAAACAGCTGTGAACATTTATTTCCAAGTTATTAATCAGGTCTTTTTACAACCCCAAAGGTGCTGCGAACTGTGCTGGAAAGTTTTAATTAGTCACTGACCCTCAGAAAGTCACCAGGGAAGGCTAAGATAGTCCTCTTTTTGTCTGTTTATTCATCAAGTTTTAGGGGGAAAAAAAGGAAGAGGGGGGAAGGAGTGAAAAGCATCTGTGATGCTTTTGCTATGAATAGCAGGGCAGAGGAAAAGGCCACGTTCAAAAGTTTTAGTTTATTTTCCTTTTAAAAAGATCAAAAATACAGCTTCTCTCCAGGAGCAAACTGAGTTATCTATGGAGCAGGTTGAAGGGGACTCATGGCAAAGATGATCCCAAGGTCTGATTTATTAAAATAAACAGGAAAATCAGGAAAATCAGGAAAATCAGGAAAACCAGGGGAGCTGCTCCTGAGAGAGGGGATGGGCCCTTGGATGGGGATCCCTGAGAAGGAAAGGCAGATTTCCCACCCCAGGCACAGCTGAGCTTGTTTAAAACAGAGATAGAATTGACAGACAGACAGACAGACAGACAGACTGTTCCTAGAGGGATCACAGCTCTCCAGCCTCCTGCCAGGAATCCACGAGGCCAACGTGTTCCAAGTACTGCTGAGCAAAGCCCTGTTGAATAAGGAGAAATGACCACAAATATTCCTGTATTTTAAATTCCTGGGGAGCTGGCACTGCTGGCAGTGCTGGTTGGAGAGGGAGCAGCCAAATCCGTGAGGAGCATCCTCGGCGAAGGGTGAATTTGCCGAGCACCACCCGGCATCCAAACCAATCCTGCCCAGAGCCCCTTGGGAAAGGGATTTTATTTTTTAAAAAAACAACTTTCCAAAGCTGTGCAGGTCCTTTCAAAGGAAGAACCCACTGCTGTGGGATTTGGGCACCTGCAGGGTCTCATGAACCTCTGCTCACTCTCAACAGATCAAAACTCAAAGCTGGAGCCTTAATTCACGGAAACCACAACCTTGGGAGACAGAAAGTGAGGAAAGGCAGCCAATATTAACCAGAGAGTTTCCCAAGATCTAATATTTTCACTTTTCTTTAAGTATAAAGAATTTGGGAGAAAACGGGCCACTTTTTGTTGTGCTTTTTTTTCTGAAGCTGACAACGAGGACACCAAGGAGGAAAACTCCACAGAGTACTGGAGGTTGAACAAACATGTTCCAGAAAGCAAACATGTTCCAGAGGACAAACATATTCCAGAGAACAAACATGTTCCACAAAACAAACGCATTCCAGAAAACAAATGTATTCCAGAAAGCAAACATATTCCAGAAAACAAACATATTCCAGAGAACAAACATTTTCCAGAAAACAAACCTATTTCAGACAACAAACATATTCCAGACAACAAATATATTCCAAAATGTGACCATATTCCAGAAAACAAACATATTCCAGAAAATAAGCATATTCCAGAGAACAAACATATTCCAGAAAACAAACTTCTTCCAGAGAATGAACATGTTCCAGAGAACAAACATATTCCAGAGAACAAACATATTCTAGAAAACAAACTTATTCCATTGGACTAACATATTCCAGAAAACAAACATATTCCAGAGGACGAACATATTCCAGAAAACAAGCATATTCCAGAGAACAAACATATTTCAGAGGACGAACATATTCCAGAACGCAAACCTATTCCAGAAAACAAGCATATTCCAGAGATCAAACATATTCCAGCCTCCAGGTGCAGCACATAAGATAGACGTAGATGCCATAATCTCAGGGGAGCAATTTCCTGCTCCTTCAGTTTTCCATCCTTCCTCAGAACCTGGATTTATGTTGAGTCTCAAAAGGAGCCTCAGAGCCCTCGATAAGGTGTTTGTTCAGACACCATCCCAAATTGAATATGAAATCTTTCTCCATCCTGTTTTAACCATCACCCACTGATCTTTCCTGCTTCCACACCACGAAGTCTATTGTTAATATCTCCAGTGGGCTGGCCAAATTCAGGGAAATTCTCTTTATTCCTGGGTCGCCATGGAGAGATGATGTGGGAACAGTGGCCAGGCTGAAATTTAGGTTTTATTTCCACCAGCACTGAAAGACCTGAAGAAACAGCAGGTCTTTGATGGACACCTTGGACATTGAACATCGCTCCGTACTCCTGTATTTCCATGAAAGTTGTGGATGAAATTGCAGTTTTCCACATGGGGGAAGGGCTGCATGGCCTTTCTCAATTTGGGAAATGGGATTTTAGTCCTGACTAATATTTCTTCTTCTCTCTGCTTCCTGTCTCCTAAACTCCAGAGCATCAACCTTTTTCCTCGCTGTGGAAAGATCCAAACCCCCATTTGTCCCAGATAACATATTTTGGATTGTTTGATACCACACTGCTGTGTTTCCAATTAGGTTTCCTCGCTTTTATCTTTTTTCTGTGTAATCTATTCAGTCCCTCCCCCTAATTAGAACCTTATTTGCCTTTTTCCCCCTTTCACCAGTGTTTATCCTTCACATTGTTCCCCCCATCTCTGCTCAGCGAGACTGACTTCTGTTATCTTTGTTTTTTAAATATATGTTTAGGTTTTATTGGCACAGACATTTGTTTGAGCGATCCAACTATTCATTACAGACCTCATGATTTTCCACAGTAAATTTTCGAGACAATCAACACAGATCAACATTATTTCGTGTCTCATTCCACATTCTTTCGGAGAGTTATGTGTTATGAACAGCCCAATGCTTCAGATTATTACCTTCCATACACAAGATATCCTCGGAATCAGAGGATATCTGATGATATTCCGATGGCTAGACTTCCAGATGTTTTATTTTATTTATCCTACTTGGCTTGTTTTCTAGGACCGAGTCCAAACCAGCCTCGAATCTCAGGGGTTGCTCAACAAAATCTGTGAGGGGCTGTGAAAAGTTATAAAGCGGGAAGGGGGGGGAAGTCTTTGCACAACAAATAATTCTGCAAACTCCAGTATTATCCTTGTGTATTTAAAATAAATGTTGATTAATAACATCTTAGGACAATTAATAAGGAATTTTAACATAGACTGGAAATTTCTAAAATAAACCGATTTCTTGCTGACACAAGTCAGGAAGAAACCTTCCAAGGGCAGCTTTCCCTAAGTGTTATCAGGAATTTTTTTTCCTGTAGAAGACGGCACTTGTCTCTGGGTGTCAGGAGAGCTTCTGGATGTGTATTTGAGTCGGGATATCAGCCTCTGTTCCCGGGAAAGGAATGGAACAAAGAAGAGAGGAACAAACCACGTGCTGTGGTGTCCTCCTGCCCGCGTGGAGCCTCGTGGAGCTCGGAACCCAGGAGCACCTTCCTGGAAGGAATTGCCACATCCACCCGAGCAAAGGGGCAGGTCCAGAGGTAAACAAAGAGGTAGAAGAGGCTCGAGGGACTCAAAATTAGGCAGAATAAACGAGCCGGTAAGTTCACAATTAAGAATTTCGCCTCAGTGTGTAAAGACATTGACAGATTTCACTTATTCATGGGCAAGAGGGGTGTTTTCATAAAATGATCTCTGAGGAGAAACCATTTCAGTCCACTCCACTTTCCCCGTAGTTCCTCCCTGGTTTTGGTACGAAATGAGAAAATTCAGGGGCTTGGAATTAAGCATTGACATCTCACTTCCAGAAAAGCCTAATTCCACTAGAAAAATCACCAAAATTAATGACGGACACCGCCGTGGTTTGGTCATCCCAAGAAAACCTGCATTGCTTGGCAGCTGTGGAGGCACCATCCCATTCCCTGGAGCTCACGGGCTGGGAACGTCCCCAGGGAGGAGCAACCCTCTGATTCTCTGATTCTGGATCTGGGCTGGGAGGAAAGTTTGTGGCGGTGCCAGTCATCCAAATCCAGAAAAGAAGGATGTCGCTTATCCCAGTGCCACCTCTCACCATCGTGAGATAAAAGCCATCCCTGGAAGTGTCCCAAGGTCTGTGGACGTGGCACTTGGGGACGTGGGTTGGTGGTGGGTTTGGCACTGATCTCAGAGGGCTTTGCAGCCTTAATGATTCCGTGATTCCACTCTGTTTTCTTCAGTGGAAATCACAAGTTTGGTCACAGATGAGTCCCTGGCCACCTGCATTGTCCCTCCATGATTCCCGTGGGTTTTCAGCTCCCAAATCATGGATACAAGCTGAACCAGCCACATACCAGTCTCGTCAAACTGCTCTGGAGTTCCTCCCATCAGGTTTTGTGGCCTTGATTCTTCCCAGGCAACACCAGCAGGGCTCTTGGGAAAGGCAGCAAAACGAGGCGAAAGAGACAAAAATAAACCGATTTTTGTGAGCGTTCAAGGAAGTTTAGAAAACTTTTTGTAATTTTAACCCTTCCCCCCAGTTTCATGTATATCTCTCTATTTTCCTTCAAACCAAGTTCGAAACTCACAGGCTGAAATTCACAATATCAAAAAAAAAAAAAAAAAAAAAAAAAAAAAGGAAGAAAATTTGAGGATTTTCCCACCCCACCCCACTTTCAACAGCTTCCAAACCTTTTTACTACGACGGCCTGAGAGGGCTCTTTATTTTTACAGCTGCTGCATACCTACTTCTCCTCGCTGGAAGACGCACACGCAGCTCCAGCGATCCTAATCTTTTCATTCCAGGAAAGGAACCAGCTGTAAATCCACTGAAGCAAGATCAGGATACAGCACCAGGGCTGTTGTTGTGCCCTCCCGCTGGTGAAGACTTCCCCTGAACCGCTCTCGCACTCAGCCCTGCCGTGGCTCCGGGAGCCTGTGTTTCAGGAATCCTTTCCCATCTCCCAGTCCAGCCCTTAGAAACACTGGAATTAGGATTTTCCAGACCTGGTGAGACATCCCTGGAAAGCAACGTTGGAGTCAGGTTTGGATGGGCTGGAGGTGTTGGTTTCTTCTACCCTGAGAGCACCCAGGAGAGGGGCTTGGTTTGCATCCGCTCCCAAATTCCAAACAAATGGCAGGGATAAACTTTCTCCATGCCCCCTCCCTGTCCCTGGGTGATGCAAATTAATTTATTTAATGAGGTGCAGCACTTGAAAGCACAGCTTCTTCACACTTTTACTCCAAGCAGGATTTTCGCTATCCCTGCTGATATCTCATCATAAGGCAGGCTGTAAGAACAACAAAAATATTGGCATTATCTGGAAAAAAAATTTAAAAATTCATATCAATGTTTGCAGAAAGTGAGAATTTCCCTGCACCCCTGGAAAACTGCTCAGGGAGTCACCTTGTATCCATGAAAACGTCACCTCCAGGGTGAGTCTTTCCCAAAATCTGGCGGTAACCTGGTGCCGAGTGTGTACAAACACTCACAATGAGCGCTTAGCAACCCCTCCTGCCAGCCCAGGCACGGGCAGAGGGAACAGAAATGTGCCTGGAGCTCTCCAGCTCTTCCTGCAAGGAAAATAAAGCGGCAAGGAACAGCAAAACCTGGACTGGGCTGATGGGCACGAGGGGGGGCAGGACCTCTTTCCCTCTTTCCCTCTTTCCCTCTTTCCCTTTTACTCTTTTTCCCTTTTTCCCTCTTTCCCTTTTTCCCTCTTTCCTTCTTTCCCTTTTTCCCTCTTTCCCTTTTTCCCCCTTTCCCTCTTTCCCTTTTTCCTTCTTTCCCTTTTTCCCTCTTTCCCTCTTTCCCTCTTTCCCTTTTTCCCTTTTTCTCTCTTTCCCTCTTTCNTACTCTTTTTCCCTTTTTCCCTCTTTCCCTTTTTCCCTCTTTCCTTCTTTCCCTTTTTCCCTCTTTCCCTTTTTCCCCCTTTCCCTCTTTCCCTTTTTCCTTCTTTCCCTTTTTCCCTCTTTCCCTCTTTCCCTCTTTCCCTTTTTCCCTTTTTCACTCTTTCCCTCTTTCCATGCTATCAACATAAGCCTGGCTTTGTCTTCTTGGACTTGACAAGTCTGACCTGGGGTCCAGAGAACCTCGCGTCCTTAGTAAAAGTGGCACAAATGGAATAGAAATAGAAATAGAAATAGAAATAGATCTAGAAATAGAAATAGAAATAGAAATAGAAATAATGCAAATAAGAATAAGAATATAAACATAAATATATAAACATAAATATAGATGAAAACATAACTATAACTATAACTATAACTATAACTATAACTATAACTATAACTATAACTATAACTATAAATATAAATATGGGGATGGTGTGTCTGCTGTGTGAAGGGAAGGAGGAGGAGGCAGCCCGAAGCTCAGGAGATCTGCAGGACTTCCCCACACGTGTGCTGCCATTTCTGATCCTGTCTGGATCCAGCGTGTCCCAGCAAGGGGAATGTGCCCGTTGGGCACGGGATGGGATCGTCACTCTCAGGGCCAGGGAATGAAGGGATCCTGAGCCCAAAGGCCACCACACAACCCCAGGGAATCTGCTGGGTGTCCTCCAGGGCCGTCCGGGCAGGACGAGACCCCGCCGAAGGCTGGCCATGGCGTGGCCCAGGTTTCCTGCCTTTGGGACATCCCTCGTGACGTTTGGTGGCGGTTTTGGAGGTGCCGGTGCCTACATTGACTCAGGAAAAATATCCAAGCGTGGAGATGATCCAGTGCCTCCATGGGATGAAATCCTGTGTTAAATAAAGATGGTCAAAGACACAGAGCCCAGCCTAAGAGCTACCGGCCATCCGTGGCAGCAGGGACACTCCTAATCCACCACATTTAAAGGAAATGATGTCTTTTCCCATTTTCCCACCCCCTGTTGGCAGTGTCACCTCATTGCTCGCCTGGGGACAACAGTGCGTTGCTGAATCCTTCACCCTCACACGGCACCTCAGCATAAAACCTGTTTTTTTTGGTTTTCTGAGGGGCCAGGAAAAAGGATTTCTTCACTGGGGAACAGTTCCGGGAGATGGGCACGTGTGTCACCAGGATGATGTTCGTTTGTCACCGGCTTCTCTTCTTTCCTGCAGTCTCCTGAATACATTAAACTGCCTTAAAATCCAGAGCCTGGAATGTGAAATGTTACTGAGTGGGTGTTAATGATTCCCAGTCAAAACTCAGAGACAAGGCACGGTGCAGTTTCTTAACGAGCATTTAATAAGCACAGCAAACCTTGTGAGTAATGTTTGGAAAAATCCTTCAAATATTTGTGAGCTGGAATATATTTTAAATTGCTACTCTTGGGTAGCTCCTCCTACAGACATCCTTCTCTCTATCGCTGGAATTCCACTGGTGTTCCTTCCCAGGTAATTCATCCGAGTGGAGGGTGGGACTGGAGGACGCCCTCAGAGCTGGAGAAGAATGGCAGAATCTCAGATATTCACCTGGTGAAAGGCGGACACCTTTAGCAGAGCCTCTCTGGTGTCCCTTGAAGGCTGATTTAGCTGAAGAAATTAAAATTTACTCCCACCCCAGCAGCATTTCAGCCTCGGGATTAATAATACCTGCCTTAGCTCCACGCAGATAAGGTGACATAAACCCATAAAAAGGCAACCTGGACCACACAACAGCGATTTCCTGCTCCTGCATCCACCAATTCCGCCCATGATTTGTCTCTCCTGCTCACGCCTGTGCTGTGCTCCAGCCGTGCAAATGTCAGCTGAAAGGGACACCAGCTGCTCTGCAATCCTCAGAGGCAATTTCTAGGCACAGCTCATAAATACCAGCTCTTAAATTTGGCTACGTCTGAGCCTTTCTAGCCCTGCTCCGCTGCCCTGCTCTCCACGTCTGCAAGGATTAAAGCTCCCCCCAGCCCTGCCCCTCCTTGTCTTTGATCCTTTTGTCTGGCCTAAAGAAATCCAAGCTGAGATAGAAAGCATGTGGGATACATCAGCCTGGTAGAAAGCTCCTCCGTGTATTAGCCCTCTTCTGGAGGAGTGAGATTTTTGTGGTATGATGCA
>VZTG01008187.1:90093-125191 GCA_013397845.1 Melanocharis versteri | reverse complement strand
GGTGGGGGGGGGGAGAAAAATCTGAGCTCATTATTTGAGACCTGAACATGTCATTATACAAATATATCCTCATCATTAAACAAAACATCCACCCAGCTAATTCCCCCATTGCCACCCTGGCCAAGGGGCCCTGAGGAACGGGGTTTGGAGGCCGGGAATATTGATCCATTTGGAGGGTGAGGGCTGGGTTTGTCTGTGCCGGTGAGGAGGAACAGCTGGAGGGAGCATTCCCGAGCAGAGCAACAGCTGGATGCCCCTGCATCCATCCCAGCCACATCTGGCAGAGGCACGGCAGCGCTGCCACAGCTCCTCAGCCTCTCCTTTCCAGTGCTGCTTCCATGGGTTATTTCCCTCCCAAAAAATCCTCAGCCTCTGTTCTCCAGCGCTGCTTCCATGGGCTCTTTCCCTCCCAAAAAATCCTCAGCCTCCCCTCACCAGCGCTGCTTCCACGGGCTCTTTCCCTCTCATCGAATCCTCAGCCTCCCCTCTTCAGCGCTGCTTCCATGGGTTATTTTTCTCCCAAAAAATCCTCAGCCTCCCCTCTTCAGCGCTGCTTCCATGGGCTCTTTCCCTCCCAAAAAGTCCTTACCCTGCCCTTTCCAGCGCTGCTTCCATGGGCTCTTTCCCCCTCATCAAATCATCAGCCTCCCCTCTTCAGCGCTGCTTCCATGGGTTATTTTCCTCCCAAAAATTCCCCAGCTTCCCTCTCCAGCACTGCTTCCATGGGTTATTTTTCTCCTAAAAAATCCTCAGCCTCCCCTCACCAGCGCTGCTTCCATGGGCTCTTTCCCTCCCAAAAAGTCCTTACCCTGCCCTTTCCAGCACTGCTTCCATGGGTTATTTCCCTCCCATCCCTCAGCCTCTGGCTCTGTGCTGCTCATCACCCCGACTGTCCCCACAAGGGCGCAGCCCCAGCCCCTGTCNGCTCTTTCCCTCCCAAAAAATCCTCAGCCTCCCCTCACCAGCGCTGCTTCCACGGGCTCTTTCCCTCTCATCGAATCCTCAGCCTCCCCTCTTCAGCGCTGCTTCCATGGGCTCTTTCCCTCCCAAAAAATCCTCAGCCTCTGTTCTCCAGCGCTGCTTCCACGGGCCCTTTCCCTCTCATTGAATCCTCAGCCTCCCCTCTTCAGCACTGCTTCCATGGGTTATTTTCCTCCCAAAAATTCCCCAGCTTCCCTCTCCAGAACTGCTTCCATGGGTTATTTTTCTCCTAAAAAATCCTCAGCCTCCCCTCACCAGCGCTGCTTCCACGGGCTCTTTCCCNAAAAAATCCTCAGCCTCCCCTCACCAGCGCTGCTTCCATGGGCTCTTTCCCTCCCAAAAAGTCCTTACCCTGCCCTTTCCAGCACTGCTTCCATGGGTTATTTCCCTCCCATCCCTCAGCCTCTGGCTCTGTGCTTCTCATCCCCCCGACTGTCCCCACAAGGGCGCAGCCCCAGCCCCTGTCCTTCTGCAGGGTGACCGGGGAGCCAGGGATTTTTTCCCTCGCATCCCACGGGAATGATCGGGAGCGTTCCCAAACTCAGCAGCACGCTGCAGCCGGGGGTGGCAGAGGTGGCAGGAGCAGCAGAGGGCTCGTGGATCCTGTCACAGGACGTTCCTGAGGCCAGTGCTGGGTTCCCTCCCCAGCGGAACAACTTCCCGGCGGGCATTTAACCGCACCAAGGAGCCCTCTCTCAACCCTGCCGTGTCCCAAAGCTCCGACAGATCGCTTCGCCCTCCTCATTCATGCCACAAAGGGCTCGTCAACCTCCCCTGGTGCCACCGTCCCACCTCCCTCCATGACANCATGGGTTATTTTCCTCCCAAAAAATCCTCAGCTTCCCTCTCCAGCACTACTTCCATGGGCTCTTTCTCTCCCAAAAAATCCTCATCCTGCCCTTTCCAGCACTGCTTCCATGGGTTATTTCCCTCCCATCAAACCCTCAGCCTCTGGCTCTGTGCTGCTCATCCCCCCGACTGTCCCCACAAGGGCGCAGCCCCAGCCTCTGTCCTTCTGCAGGGTGACCGGGGAGCAAGGGATTGTATCCCTGGCATCCCACGGGAATGAGCGGGAGCGTTCCCAAACCCAGCAGCAAGCTGCAGCCAGGGGTGGCAGGGGTGGCAGGAGCAGCAGAGGGCTCGTGGATTCTGTCACAGGACGTTCCTGAGGCCAGTGCTGGGTTCCCTCCCCAGCGGAACAACTTCCCGGCGGGCATTTAACCGCACCAAGGAGCCCTCTCTCAACCCTGCCGTGTCCCAAAGCTCCGACAGATCGCTTCGCCCTCCTCATTCATGCCACAAAGGGCTCGTCAACCTCCCCTGGTGCCACCGTCCCACCTCCCTCCATGACACCATCCCAGAAACCCTTCTCCCCTCCCAGTGGGGCTGCGGTGGTCAGAGCCAGCCCGCAAACCCCGGCTCCCTCGGGATGTGGGGATGACTTCTCCCCGAAAGCATCCCCATCCCACCACCGTGCCGCAGAGGAGGGCTCAGGCCTCCGACCCCTGACCCGAGAACCTCCTGTACTCGCTGCAAAGCCACAGGGCTCCTTGACCATCTGAAGGTTTCCCTAATTGAAACAAGAAATCAAATCCTCAAAATAGATATGACTCTATTTTGGGCTGAGTCCTGGGTTTGATTCTGTCCTGGTCAAACTGTCTCCTTCTCTTCCACTGGAAAACACTGGCTGGGAGCCTTTGCCCCCAGTGGATTCAGCTTATTTTAAAAGTGCTAAACAGCAGAGCAATAACTCCTGAAATCTGAAATAATGGGATGGGACACAGGAGTCAGCTAAATTGCTGGGATTTTAGTGCTCTTGCCCACGATGCCTTTGTCACCACGAAGTGTCGAGTGCTGAGGGCCTGAAACACTTCTGGCACAGCAGGTAAACCTGCAAGGAAAATAAAGCAAAGGCCCTTAAAATCATGGATATTAGAAAATGGATAAAAATCATGGATATTAGAAAATGAGGAATGACAGACTTTTTATTCACACTGGGGAAACTGAGGCAAGACAACTGCCTTGTCAGAAGGAGGCTTAAAGTCTCTCCAGTGCACTAAATACTTCATCTTCATTATAAATCAAATGATAAATGGGTGAACAGGACTATTACTAACATTGACTTCTAATTTAATTGTTTGGAAAAGCTCCTGGGAAGACCTGGGCCAAAAGAAAGATGTTCCCAGCCTCTGTTTTCATGAGGCTGTAGGCTGAGGGGTGCAAAGCCTTCCAAGATGAAGGCAACGCAAACATCACCTGCACCTGGAACAGAGGCTGTGGATGTTCCATCCCTGGAAGTGTCCAAGGCCAGGTTGGACAGGGCTTGGAGCAGCCTGGGATAGTGGGAGATGTCCCTGGCCATGGCAGGGAATGGAACACGATGACCTTTAAGGTCCTCTCCAACCCAAACCATTGGTTCTGTCATCCGAATCCTGTGGTTTTCCTAACACCCAACCACAATTTGTGAGCGGCCTGAGGATATCAGCCATCAACTACCCCACCCATCCAAAGAACCAGGGGATGAAATCCAACCTCAGCTGGCCTGGGGGGTAAATCTAGGGCAAATCTGGATGAGGATAAAACACCCCAAACTGGGGTGAGAACCAAAATCAGGCTTGAACAGCTACATTCCACCTCTTCTCAGCCGTGGGATGGGAGAAGGGGAAAAGGAAGTGATTTAGGACAAAGAGGGGCTGGAGTATGTCCAGAGAAGGGAAGGGAGCTGGGAAGGGTCTGGAGCCCCAGGAGCAGCTGAGGGAGCTGGGAAAGGGGCTCAGCCTGGAGAAAAGGAGGCTCAGGAGGGACCTTGTGGCTCTGCACAACTCCCGGACAGGAGGGGGCAGCCGGGGGGGTCGGGCTCTGCTCCCAGGGAACCGGGACAGGAGAGGGAACGACCCCAGGCTGGGCCAGGGGAGGTGTAGATTGGATATTAGGGAAAATGTTTTCCCTGAAGGGGTTGTCAGGCACTGGACCAGGCTGCCCAGGGAAGTGGTTGAGCAGTCATTCCTGGAGGTATTTAAAATATGTGTGGATGCGGCACTTGGGGACAGGGTTTAGTCATGGCCTTGGCAGTGCTGGGGGAACAGTTGGACTCGATGATCTTGGAGCTCTTTTCCAGCTGAAAACGATTCTGTGATTCTCTTTGCTTTCCTTTATTTGGTTTGCTTTGGTTTTCCTCGAGGGTCAGGGACGGGGATGGCTTTCTCCACAAATCCACACTTAATCAGGGTCAGAGCGCCGTGCCTCTTCCCACTTCCCAACCACTGCGTCTGCTCTGCAGGACACCGTTAATTAACCCCCTGCACCAGAGCAGGGTTTGGCTTCTCTGCTGAATCCCTGGACAATTCAGGATGTTAAGGATGACACAGCCCCTGAGCGTCCTGGGAAATGGGCTGAGACCACAAATTCGTTTCACGTCAGTCACCGCCAACACTCCAGAGCCTCTGGCTGCTGCAGCCAAAACGGGCTGCTCCAAACTAGAAAAAAACCAGGAGAGGGATGTTTTCTATTTTCCACAATAAAAGTGGATCCAACTTCTTAGGTGGCACCGCTTGGTTGCCAATATTGAGACCCTTTCTCAGAATCCCCACAGATGGAATAATAACAAACACTGGCCTTTCTTTTCTAGCCAGGTGTGATCCAGACAAATAACAGGATGTGTTTAGCTGGGGGACTTATTGTATTGCTTTCATCACAGCCATCTTTCCAAGGCAAATGCAAGTTAGAGGGAATTCTCTTAGTGGCCAGATCCAAGCCTGGAATTCCCAGCTGGATCCCAGCTCAATGGCACTGGGTGTGATCAGAAACACAAATATAAAAAAGCAGCAAAACAAGGAACCCAAAAGAAAGGCTAAGACTAGACTTAGAGCTGGTTCTTGAGAGCAATTTCTTAAACTCCGCATTTTATGGGAAGTGTGGGATCAATTGAGATTAAAGCAAAGGTTACACCTCACTCTTTCCATCATCCACTGCTGAGTCTGTGGTGAGCTGCACGTCAAGTGATCAGAGAAGGACGTTAATTACTTCATTAAATTGCTTTGTGTTCTCTCTGGGTGATGATGCACCCAGGAATTGCAGTGGGATCAAAGATATGCAGAGTTTGAATCAAATATGGACAATGGAGAGGCAGAAGAGGCCCCTGATGGAAGCTGTGCCCCACGAGCCGTTCCTGCTCATACTCTTGCACTTCTTTCAGGATCTTTCCACTCCCTTTCCCTTCAAACACAAACACTCAAAAGTGCAAATACAACACTGGATGATTTTTAAGATCCCTTCCAGCTCAAACCGTTCTATGATCGCATTCCTAAAACGATCCCAGACAAAAGGCATCCACCATCCCCAGGATGTGCTGCACAAAATCACCTTTCCCCAAGATCTCCTGGTGCTGGTAACATCGTGGCACCCTCACAAGTGATCTCCTTTACACTCCTACACAATTCCTATATCCTTCAGCTTTAGGAGGATCAATTCCAGATTCAAAAACGTCTCCTTAAAATCCATGAGCCATTCAGGAAAAAAAAAAAAAGACAACACTGCAAAATCTGCTGCAAAGACCAAATACGGCGTATTCCGTTTCCTTCCTTTTAACCACTCACCTTTGTCCATCACAGCTGAAATTATTTGTGTCTTCAGCTGTCCCTAGGAAATTCCCAAGGAGAAAAACAGCCCATAACCCACATCAGGTCTTATGTAAAATCCAGAACTTGGAATAGATGAGAGATCTGGAGGGAAGTTCTGCTCTCTGTAGATGAGCAGTAATTTTTTAGTAATTTGCTGTCCCAATTAGTACCCCCAACAGGATTTGACTTCTGCCCTTGTCAGGGGATCCAAGACAGGCAATAGCAGAATAAATTAGGAAAAACAACATTTGGGGTTTATTTCCTTCAGTTCAGCACTGAATCAACCCCAGTGTGGGAGGATGGAGGAGATTTCTTCACTGTTGCCGTAGTCTGTTAGTCCTGGGCTTAATCAGAGGCTTTAAGGCCTCCAAGCCACCACTGCAGGACTTTAATCTCGCTTTCCCAACAGCAACCAGCTCCCAAACGTGCTCTGCACACTGGGCTCATGGAAACGAGTCGTTCTCCCAGACTAATCACCATCATTGCACACCATCATTCCGCCATTCCTCCGGGTCCTGCCATGCCGTGGCCTCGGGCTCCGGTTATTCCGCGTTCCTCCGGCTTCTCCGCGGCCCCGTGTGAGGTCTTGCTGGAGCTGGAGCTGGAGGACAGCCAAGGTGTCGAAGGGACACCTTTCCTCGGAGCTGTTGAGTGGAATGTCCTCGGTTTATGAACACGGGAGCAGTTCTGGGTCTACGGCCCTCGCGAGCGCCATCAATCACGGATTTCCAACTCCCCCTGCTTTTTATGGCACTTCCCATGGCTGGGTAGGGGAAATGCTGTCGCTCCCACCAGGTCGCTGCGGTTCACTGGAGTCGCTGAGCTGGGTGCTAAACTTACTTTTAATATTCGGAGTGGAGCCTCCAGCGGATTCCTGATGAGGATTTTGGAAACCGGAGAATGAAAAAAGCCCTCTCAAATATTCCAGCTCAACCCAAATTTAGTGTGAAATGGGATTTGTGTAACTCGGTGTTACTGTGGACTGTTTCTCATGGATGAAGTTATGCAGATATTCCCAAAAAAAGCCAGGGCAGTAATAGGTGGGAGTCTGTGGGACATGTTCCTAATATCTCAGGTATTTCTAATAAACTGATTTATTGATTTATCCAATATAAATCAGTATATTGATTTTTTTATCTACTGCTTTATCACTTTCACAGCTCTAGAAATCACTTTCACAGCTCTAGAAATCAGTGCTGAGGTTATTAAGCATACTCTCAGGGATATTCTCCATTTTAAAATGCCATAACCAAGAAAAGAAACAAGTAAAAAGCCTGGAATGCTAGTTTAGTTCCTTATGATTGCTCATTCTCACACTTTACTGGACATCTTTGGACATTAGAATTTAGAATTTTATAGGAATTCAAATAACGACAGGCACAAAGCTACCTAGTCCAAACCAGGAGTAAGGATTTTATGAAATTACTCATGAAATAACCAGAACAGACCTGGTTATTATCTCCTAATGCTTTGGAAATATTATCATTCATTGGGATTTTCCCTTCAAAATATTTCTGACCTAGCAGAATTATAACTTCTTATTACAGCAGACAATCCTGCTCGATTAATCTGTGAATGCCATTCAGATAAGACTGCTTGGGAATTTGCTTGGCTCCAAAGGGCTCCTGGATTGTTGTTTGTGATGGAAAATTTTCTAATGGGAAAATGTCATTTCATCACAGAAAAACTCTTTGATTTTCAGGAAGAAACTACCTTAGGCCCTGTCAGGTTCAGGGTAAATTTTTCCATCAGAGCCTGAAAAATATTCCCAAGCTTGGGAAAACAGATTGGATGAGCAAACCAGAGCCAGTGACCAATTTCTGGGATTTATGATGACGCAGAAATTTTATTCTGTTGCCACCCCTCCTTCCTATCTCTTTACCTTTGGAACTCCTTGGCTTCCTGCAAAGTTCAGCTGACTTTAGGCAAAGAAAAATCAAATTTCTCAGTTACCCAGGTAGAAAATAGAAAATGCTGACTGCCTCTATTTGACAGCTGTGGATTTTAAGGGAAAAGCTGGACTTGGCCCTGTATTCCATCTCCTACGGTTCAGACCCTCCTGGTAATTCCAAATCCAACCTGTTTCGTTTTCCACGTGGCTGAGACACAGGCAGGGAGGACACTGTTTCCCAAAGGGCGATGGAAGTCCTCATTCCTCGGAGAGGAATTCCACTCTCCTTTAGCAGAGCGAGGAGGAACAAGCAGAGGGAGGCTGAGGAGCCGTTCCAACCTTGGATGCTGTCAGGACGAGACCCCACATCCTTCCTGGGTGCTCAGGAGCCTCAGTCTCCCCAGAACCCCCAGGGAGCAGGAAAACGAACCTCACTGTGATGTCCCCTCCCCACGCCAACCCCTGTCCCTTCCAGAGCTTCCAGAGCCAAATCCCTGAGTTACGGTGCAAGGTTCTTCCACGAGTGTGGCACCTCGGGCCTTCCCACCCTCCTCTTTCCCAAAACGACTCGTGCTTGAGGCTGCCTTGAGCCGTGGCCGGTGACAGATGAAATCACAGAGGATGAACTCCCCCAGCAGGGAGGGGGCCAAGGCACCCAGGAATTTCCCCCAAAAGCGCTGTGACTCCTCCAGCCCTCCCAGACATCCCGCGGCTCCGCAGCCTCCACCTCGCAAAGCTGCCTCCCGAGAGGCTTTGTGCAGCCATTCTGCTGCCCCGAGGGAAACAAGGAGGGCATTTTCTCCGCCTGCCCCTTAATTCAGTCGGCAAACATTCCCCGCATGGAACAGCTGGGCTGGGAAGAATGGCCGCAGGCACCATCTTGCATTTGCCCAATGGATTAGCCGGTAATTGCTGGGCGTCTCAAATGCAAAGGGGCTCCTGACTCCTGTGCATGGCAGGACAAGGCTTGGTCTTTATTTAATTTATTGGCCATTATTATTTTCCTCCCCCTCTCTCACCCTGACCTGTTTCCTAAATCCTTTTTTTTTTTCGGGGGAGGGAAGCAGGGGAGGGTTGTGGGGTTTTCATTATCAAAGCCCTGTGAGCCCAAGAGTGACTTTGGGAGGCAGGATATTGACCTTTATGGCTCCTCATGCCACATTACAGCATCTAATCCCACATTCCAGGCTGAAAAATGGGGAGAGGATGGGTAGGAGAGAAAATGCCACTCGTTGTGCAAAATGCCTTCGCTCCAAAGGAAACGGAGGTCGTTGCAAGGGAGGTGCAGAGACGTGGCAAGAAAAAGGAACAAAATTAGATTTGGGCAGATTTTTTCTGGGGATGTACAGAAATTTCCAACAGAGGAGCTCTGGAGTGATTTATCGCAATGAGGATTTAATCTTCTCTCCTTGGCTTCACATCACTCCCCACGCCCTCCCAAAATTCATCTCTTTATGGCTCTTACCAAGCATTTATCACCCAGGAGGTGGGGGCAGGGCAAAGGCTGCCCCCAGCAGAGCCAGGGAGGAGCTGGACATGGAGAGGGCAGCAATAAAAGACAGGCTGGGAAAGCTGGAGCTGCTCATCCTGGAGAAGGGAAGGCTCCCAGGAGACCTTAGAGCCCTTCCCAGTGCCTAAAGGGAGCCTCCAAGAGAGACGGAGAGGGACTTTGGATGAGGGGCTGGAGTGACAGGAAAAGGGGGAATGATTTTAAGCTGGAGGTGGGTAGGTTTAGATGAAATATTAACAAGTTCTTCACTATAAAGGCGAAGAAACCTGGCACAGGGTGCCCAGAGAAGCTGTGGCTGCCCCTGGACCCCTGGAAGTGTCCACGGCCAGGTTGGAGCACCCTGGGATAGTGGAAAGTGTCCCTGCCCACGGCAGGGGTGGAACAAGATGAGCTTTAGGGTCCCTGCCAACCCAAACCATTCCAACATTGTATGAACAGCCCTTCCCTCTGGATGAAGAGTGGGAAAACCCCATTTGTTTTTCCCTGTGGGAAAACCAACAATGCTGGAAGACAAACAAACCTCTCCCCGTGTCCCGGCAGCAAACGGGCTCATCCCATCCCAAAGGGTGACAGCGTCCAGGACAAGCCAGCTCTGTCCCCATTATCTCCCTAAGATATTTCCCTCCCCTCTGCATTACATGGATGTTAAATTCGGATTTCATGAGTCCATGCGTGTCTGAGCATAACATCATTGAAAGTCTTGCTTCAAGGTACCGTTAGACACATAAACAAGGAAGTGGGAAAAAGAGGGATTTGGGCAGAGCAAGGAGAAACAGGCGACCCTAAATAAGCAATAAAACCTCGGCCGAAAAAAAGAAAGAAAAGAAAAAAATAAAGGAGGGACTTTATAACATTTGAAAGTCAATACTGATACCTGTGACCTGAAGAACATCTCAAGGTTTTGAGGTGTATAAAAAAAAAATAAATTAGTGGTGTTTCCAGCACAGCCTTTCCCACTGGTGCAGACTGGGACGTTACAAGAGCCTGACCACGGGCTGTTTTTTTTTTACAGTGCTTTTTTACCAGCAGCAGTGACAAAGCAAGGAACAGTGGCACAGTCTGTTAGAATCTTGGTGGCTGTTGAGCTCCTGAGAGGTTTTAACCTGCAATTCTGTTTTTCGTGTAAAAAGATGGAAATCTCATGTGGAAACAAATTGATTTTGATAACCCTTTATTCTAGGGAAAAAAACCTGATAGAAAATTAATGCTTTAAGATGAGAATTTCCTCCTCTGCCTTGTGCAGGGTGGAATGATTCATGTTATTCAAGCAATCTGGGGGAGAGAGAGATGGTTAGGAAGGGGATTAACTTCTTGGGAAAGTTTACAGTGTTTTTCAAGTTACAGAATTCTCTTCAAAGCCAGAGGCAGATCCCACACATTTCGTGTGCCTCACAGTCTGCCTCTCCGCAGATGACTGCGCTGATACATCCTCATGTAGAAACCCAGACGTCCAACTAATAATTAGAGCTCATTACTGCAGCCTCAGGAAGGCTCCTCGTGTCTTTCTTAGAGCCCTGACTCCCCATCACGTCTGGGGGCAAGCGAGAAACCAGAGGCTGTGGCTGGAGATCTGAGAGCTGGGGACGAACACGCACCGAGCTGCTGGAAAATCACTCCTTAGTCCCTTCCCTTGATCACATTCCGGCTCCTCTGCTCAGACACCCCACTTTTAAGCCGTTTTTGGTTTACGTTCATGCGAATTAAACAAAATAAACCGAAGCAAATCAGCCCTGACTAGATTTGGGTTTGCTCCCTTCCCGCAAGACGCACACCAGGGCTTTGCTCGCAGCACAGCCAAAACCAAGGGACAATTAAACTCCAGGTTCCCTTTTAAATTAAACATTCCCTTCCAGGTCGTGGGTTCTGCTCCAAACCAGACAGTGAATCCACCAACGGGTCGGTAAAAGAGTTCAGTGTTGTGGCACAGCCCCCTGAAAATCCCCCTCGCGCCGCGGATTTCAGGGATGCCGACCCGATGAACTCCTGCCTCGGGATGGGAACATCCTGATTTTTCACCAGGTCTGCAGAGGGGGAAGGATGTTTGTTATTCTTGAGGAGTTTTATTATTTTTTCCTGGATTCACAACAGCACAGAGGCTTGGAGGAGCTCGTTGCTTTGCTAATGTGTGGTTTGCAACAAGAGCTGCGGAAAGGCTCCTTGAAGGAAAACCAAACTGGCTTCAGGAATGAGCCAAGCCCAAGTGTTTGGGAGGGATCCGGGGAAGAGGATGAGGAGTGGGGAGGGGGAGAGGTGAAGGAGGGTAATAAGAGCTGTGTGTGGTACTTCCACACAGAAAAAAAACTCTTGAGGAATGGATTTGGGATGCCTCCCTTTGGAAACAGTTGAAAAAAAGGGAGCAGAAGGCTGCATTTAAGAGGAGGTTAGAAATGTTTAAAGAGCAAATAGACCCAAAAAACCCCAAACCATGTCCTTGAGGGCTCCTCTCCCATCAGCATTCCCATTTCCCATTCCAGGAGAGCACACTGGGTAAGGCTACGTGACCAGTGAATGCGTCCTGACCCCAACTGCACCACAAGAATAATAGAACTCGTATTGTGCTTTCCTCTGGTAGAGTTCAGAACACTTTATGGGAAAAGTTGTGTTTTCCACAAAAAAATGTTCTCCAACAGGAACTGGAACTGGGAAAACAAAATAAAACAAACCCCAACTTTTAGAAATTTTCCATCTGAAATATAAAAATGGGAGGGAGAAACATTTTAAAGAGGGGAAAACAGTTTTTCTTAAAACCAAAACATTTCATTTCTGAGAAAAAAAAAAAAAAAAAAAAGTAAGCCAGGGCACGGGGGAGGTTTAAGTGGCTTGTCCAGAATCCCACTTGGGACTTGCACCTACATCTCCTAAGCCACAAGTGAGTCTGTCTTCAGTTAAACTCTAACGTCAACAGTGATTTCAGGCAAATATTGAAAAAAATGAGTCCAGTTTTACTGGTAAAGGCGCCGGGCCCTAAACCAGGCTCTGGAAGAGCTCTTCTTGCCCACACACGTTATCCAGCACTGGGGTGGAACAGCAGAGAAGGCAGGAAGGGCCTAGAGAGAACATTTACCCCTCTGAACACCCCCAAGCCTTTCCCAAGGCTCCCAGATCCCTGCTGCTCCACTCAGGCAGCTCCTGGGAATGGATTCCCCTGAACGACCCCGAGTTTTGGCCTCTCCGAGACCTCCAGGTTTTCTCCCGAGCAAACGTTAATCCTGCAAGGAGTTTTCCCAGGGCACACGGATCGTGTCGCGCATGGAGACTCTCAAGATGTCATCTGCCACTTCAGAGGGACGAAGAGAGCCAAGAATAGCAGAAAGCCAGAGCAGCACATACCCCTGGGTGCTCTACAGCTGTGCTCGAGTCTCAGGCCTGTAATTTTCACACCATTTCTCACCACCCTACATTCAGACAACTCCATTTTCCCAGCTCTGTGGTCTGAACACCCAGATCTCCGATTTTTACGTTGTCCTCTCGTTCCAAAGGGTTGGCAGAGCCTGGAGGGAAAACGTTTCCAGTGCGCTGTGTTTCTTGCTCTGATTTTTACTGGCTTCTGGAATTAGTTCCTCTCTTTAATGATTATTTCATCAAGCAAAAAGTGGTGAAAAATAACCAAACAATGACATGGATGGGTTGATGGATGTTCCATGACGGTTTTGCTGCACAAGGGCTGTGAGTGAGGCGGGATGCTGAGAACTGGAGATGAAACCACGGCAGAGTGAGGCAGAAAATGTCCATTCTCCCTCCTTCCTACCTCCTCCTTTTGGGGGGGTGAACAAATCTTTGAAACTTTCAGTCTTTACCCATCTCTTCAAGCTAAACACGCACACTCCTCCAGCCAGTAGAGGTAGAGAAGTCACTCGTGTAATCAAAATTTTTTGGAAAGGCGGAATTCTTTGTTTGAAAGGTGAATTTGTAGCTTGGCTGTTGGACCATCTGCGCAGTGACCAACGCAACTCATCTCTCAGCTGGAACCAGTCACATTCCAGCAATACCTTCACCCTAAATGAAGCAAATCTGTTCCAGATGGAGAGATTTCGAAAGAATTTTACACCTCACACCAGCACGAGGTGTAACCAATCCAATCTTTCATCCAGTGGGACAGTAGAGGATACAGAAAAACACCTTGCAAGGTGGATTTATTTTCCTGGCTTGGTGGGAACTGGAGCAGAAGTGTTGGATCTGCAGTGAGACCTTGACAAAACCCAAAGCTTGGTCTCTGCAGGAGGATATTGTTGCTTTGGGTTGAGGGTGTGTTGTTCACACGTAATAGGCTGTGATCCCACCAGTAAACGCAATCTCCAAGGTTTTCAAACCAAAATGGGCTTAGATATTTAGATTTTACTTTTTTTTCTTGGTATCTAAGTGAGTTAAGGTGCTGAAGACTCATTGAATTCTCCTTCTACACCTCTTGTGGGCCTCTGGAAGTCCTGCTGGAAGCAGCTCTGCAGCCAGCCCTGAAACACAGCCTGGCAACAGAAGGGTTAACACAGCACCTAAGGCACGTCTCCAAAATGAAAATAGGTTAAATGTCAGACTTCGATGTGATTTAGGGGCAGATGGAGGCTCGGAGAAACATCATCCTTTACCAGTGCCAGTGGCCAATAACTCATTGCACTCAAATCCTCTCAGGTTCAGGAATTTCGTGGAGCAGATTCTTGGTGTGATTATCTGCAATTTTTTGAAGGATGGGTCTTTCACAGAAGCCTTTAAACAAGCCCCACATGAGGAAAACACCTGTCAGGAACTGAGAGCAAAGAGAAACTGCAGATTGGTCAGGTCTGCCAGGGATGTCTTCTCAAACTCCAGCTCATCAGGGTCAAGGGAATCTCTGTCTCCCTGGATCACAATGCGGGGCCCATCCCAATCCTCCTCTGGGTGACAGCCCTGTGAGAGATGAGGGATGAAGGTCAACTCCAAGGATTCCTCCATGAGAGGGGGAAGATGTTGTTGGTGCCGCTCTGGCAGCCAAAATGTTTCTTGTGCTGGAGCCCTCTGTGCAGATCCAGGGCAGGGATCTGCTGGGGATCATCTCCTGCCTTTTTTTCTCCTACTTTTGGAGTGGAAATGTTGTCTGAGACGGACTGCACATCCGACATTCCTCCACCTCAGCAAGGAACTCCCCAAAGGGCTCTCTGACCATCCGAAGGATGCCCACTGATATCTGTGTTGAACCAATGGATTTTGGGTCAGGACCTAAATCAAATGGAATTCACTCTTTCACGTGCTGTATCTACCCCAAAAGCACCACGATGCACGTTCTGGAATATTCAGGGTAGGGGTGAAGAAAAATGTTTTGTGAGAGAGGGTCCCAGTGATTGGAATAAAAAGAAAACTGCACTAATTTAAATTAGGATCAGACTCACTCAGAAAATGAAATAAACACCAAAATCCATTTATCCACATACGAACTTTTCTCTAGCTCTTAAAAAAATTTGAAGGAAAAAATCCCAGTTTGGCTTGGATTGAACCGAGTTGAGTACGAAGACCAAAACCAGTCACTAATTAATGGTGTCTCGTTTTCTGGTATTTATGCACCATAAAAATTAATAAGGGACTTCTCTGGGAAAATAAATGGTTAGCTGGAAAGCCAGCTATGGCCTTTGGTTTTTTCTTGTTACTCATAACTCCTCAGCGAGATTCCTTGAAACTTCGAGCTGGTTCCTTCCCAGGAACTTTCAGCAACTTCCCAGAGCCAATGTTTCAAATGAGGAATCGATGCAGCCTCCCTGATATCAGTGGAGAGAGACCAGGTGTAAAATTTAACTGCTCATGCTGATTTCCAGACCTCATATCTTCAAAAAAAATCAGGAAGAACACGCATAAAATTTTCAGAAGCCATGGATTTAGGTACATCTATGTCTATAATTTTCTGCATTCTAAGATTTAGGCACCAAAGCTTTTATATTTAACAATGGTAATCACCTGTAGTGGTTACATGGAAGGCGGCACATATTTTCTTTCCTAAAAAAGAAGGTCCAAAACTCAGGAACATCTCCAATGAGTACTGGAATCTTACACTGATATTTAGTTTTGTGTAATTTCCTCATGTAATCCACTCTGGCACAAGATAAGATATCAGCTTAATCCTTTAAACAACACAATTGGGATTAGATGTTGTATCTGAGCTGAGAACTGCTGCTTTCCAGGAGGTTTAGATGTGGAAGCAAGAGGAGAAAGCCACTCACGCGGCAAAGAGGACGTTTAGAGCACAAGCAAAGACCAAAAACTGGGATATCAGATATTACCCGCCTTGCTGGTGGAGTTCCCATACTCCTTATCAGCTTCCCAGTCCCTCAAGAGGCAAATCCATCCCACCACCACCATTCCCACCCGTGGAAGTGACCTTCAGCAGCCTGGGTGGGCTGGAGAGGGGACAGAGAGCACAGCAGGCCTCGGGAGGGATCAGCAGAGCTCAGTGGATGTGGAGAAAACGAACCCAGGAGCTCGTTTTTGGGACTTCATGAGAAAAACCACGTCTGACTCCACACCCTCGCATTGCAAACGGGAGCCTCTGATGGAAAATCCTGGGTCCAGTCTCCATCTGGATTAAACAGAGATAGCTTTGGACATTGTCAGAGCTTTGCTGGTGGACATCAGCCCAGCGCTGGCCCGGGATCCTCTCTGATTTTTTGTTGTGTTGTTGTTGTGATTATTTTTCCCTCTGTACAATTCCCCCGGAATCTTTAATTCCAGCTTTTCCCCTTAATGAATCCTCTTCCTGCAGCAGCCCAGCACCGGAGAAGGAATCCTGCCTGGGCATTTCCAGGCAGCCAGGTCTTCTCTGAGGCCTGTGGAGAGCTGCGGGTGTTTGGCTGCGGATGAAAGCCGGAACGAACAATGCTGGTTTATTCCTGATATTTTGCTGCAATATTTCAGTGATGTCCGAGCCAAACTTTTGGAAAAAAATATATATGTAGTACACAGGGTTGGGCCCAGTGGCTGGATTAAAAGAACAGGATTATTTTGATTACCTTGATTTAGAGCACCAGCGGTGCTGAATCATGTTCAGCCAAAGAAATATCACGGAGGCAAAATTTACTCCTCTGTACGGAGAAAAGCAGGAGAGGAGGAAGGCAGGGAGGAAAGAAAAATGACTCTGAATCAAAAGATGAAAATATACACCCGTTCAACATTTTCTTCTCGTAATGATTTTCTTTCTTAAGCAGGCAACCACAAAAGACAGAGATGTTTAATCCATTAAAAGTGCAGCTTTCTGGACAGAATAATCTGAGTTTTGTCAAGCCACCAGCCTGCTTCTCCCTGGGTGGGCCCAGGCTGGGGAGGGAGTAGGCTTTCACTTGATTCCCTCGGAACAGGTCAGTGTGCAGGGGCTTTAGGGATGGTATCTAATAACCTTTCCTGGCAGGTTGTCAACAGGAGCCTGGGGGGGAAATGGGTTCTCTTCAGGGAGTAGCACAAATCCGAATTTCACCCAGTACCACGGTGGCAAGAGGGAGGATGACTTTGGGGAGAGGGATGAGGTTCTGCTCCTCTTTCAACGGCTTCCCTCACCAGTCATTCCCATTTTCTTCAAAGGCTGGAAGGGCAGAAGATCCCCCACGTTTTGCAACACATGGATTCACGGAGAGAGGTTTTGAGAGCCTGGCTTGATCCAGAGCAATGTAGATAATCTCTGGTGGAAGAGGGACTTTCCTGGAGTACCAGCGCAGGCAAGGACAACGAATGAGTGCAAACCTCTCCCGTTCCTTGATCCTCTCCTCTGGAATAGGGAGGACAACACCAGGACCACTGCATGGGGGAATTTATGTACCAACACTGAGGGCCTGACTGGAAAAGAACAGTTTTTGGAAGATAAGAGCTACTGGAAGATAACTTTTGTTAAAAGACAAGATAAAAGATAAGATAAAAGATAAGATAACCCCGGCTTTGCCGTCACAGCATGAGCACCACCAACCCATCACCCTCCCTCCAGCACCTGCCCTGTGTCAGGCTGCAAATCATCTTGGACGTGGGAGGTCTAAATTCCAATTTCAGCATATCCTTGGTCACTCTTCTTGGTACCAGTTCTTGGGCTGTTCTCCCATGGGCCTCATGCCTCTGCTATTTTTTAACAAGTGCTCAGGGAGCTCAGTTTTGTCTTTTGAGGTAAGAAAAAAGCATGAAAGCCCTTAAAACAGTAGCATATTTATGGCACTTGGGAAAAAAAAGTGTTTTCCTTCTCATGTTATTTATACCTTCTTCTTCCATTTGCACACAGGCTCACACAAATGTAGAATCACAGGATCACAGAATCATTTGGGTTGGAAAAGACCTTTGAGATCGTAAAGGCCAACTGTTAATCTTGACAAAAGCAAAGAGGTTTTGCCCCTCTCTCCTTTGGGAGAAGAAAAAAAACAAACAACAAAACAAAACCTCAAACAAACAAATAAAAATAAACCAAATCAAAAAGAAAACACCAAAAGACCTGAAAATGAAACCCCAAGAAATACAAGTTACATCTCTTCAGTTAAAACGTCAGTCGAAGAAGATTTCCATATTAGAAATTAATTTTGTTCTCATCAAACGGATCATTTCTACAGCAACAAGCAGCAGAAGCAACCCTGATATCCCCCAAACCACCAACACAGCAGAGGGCTGAGGAAATGTGGGCCAAAATAGAAATGCTCCATCTACAGAGCTGGACTCAGATGATCCATGTGAGTCCCTTCCAACCCAGGACATTCCATGATTCCCCAGTTCCCAACAGGCCCCCACACTGAATCCAGTGCTGCCGTTTCTCCCCGTCTCTGGAGAGGGCAAACAGCAAAGCCCCTGTGCTGCTGCATCCCACTCTGCCAAGGGATAAGGGGCCAAGGGGGAAAGGAGGAAGGACTGACCGACCGGGGTTGGGATTCCCTGGAAGGAAACTCAAGGAAAATCCCTTCCGGAAGCTCACCCTGGTCGCAGGAATCCGCCCGTGGGTCTTTCCTCACCGATGTCATCCTGACCCTCTCCCTGCGTTTCTGCCTGACTTTGGAAAGAACCAGGTTTATCCCACCATGGAATTCACACAGAAAAACAACCGGCTCCTTGTTTCCAAGGATCTGAGGATCAACGTTGCCCCTCACCTTGGCTGCAGAGGTGCTCGGAGTGAATGGACACATTCCTGGGCTTAGCAAGGCATTCCTGACGGATAAAATACATGGAGCGTCAGGAGTGCCACGTACAGGGACAAACCTTGTGATGTGGTCCCAAAACCACACCTGAACGTGGGGCTTTGGGGCATGGAGTAGATCCTGCAGTGTCCGTCTGCTCCCATGGGAAAGGCATCTTCATCGCTGGGGATTTTCCCAGAAAGGCTCCAGCTGCCCCCAAAACCTCGTGCGCTGCCCAGGCACTAAGCCACACACAAACCGAGCCCCCGAGGACATGGAATTAATTGCTCATTTCCCAGAAACCTCAGGCAGTTTGTCACAGGCTAATAAAGAGAATAATGGATCATGGGGGAAAATCATAATTAGGTTCACCCAATGTAGCCTAGGCTTCTGTTTTTGTTTCAAATATCAGTTCCACCAAAGTAGGAGTATTTTGTGTTTCTATGATTTCCTGAGTAAAATTGGGAGGAAATCGTAAAACGCTAAAAAACGCCCACAAATTAAAAGTTCTTATCTTGACATGAAAATATTATTCAGAATCTCTGTGGATTGTTTTACTAATTTCCAGAATGGATGATCAAATACTGAGTGATCCCTCCATGGCTGCCAATATTTTTAATAGGCATCTTAGTCAATGTTAGTACAGCTGTCCTTTCAAATCAACTCTTCTGGTGACTCACACTTGGATTCAGAGATTTCCCGAGGTTTTATCTGCTCTTGGTGGGCCCGTCCTTGGATCCCGCCACACGAGAGAGCAGGAGGTTCCTCCTCATCCAAAACACACAACCCACGGTGCAGTGAAAAGGACACACACAATTAAAAGAGGCAGGAAAAGAAGGGAAAAGGGAAAGAAAAAAAAAAAATACCAGCAGGGTCACTTCATGCTCCAGCAGATCGGCATTTTTATGTAAAACTCTTGGAATGTCATATTCCTGCAGCCACCCTCCAGCCTTACTCATGGCGAGTTCACATCACCTGTTTCCCCTCGGAGTTGACATTTCCAAGGGCTTTGGCTCCCTGACGTGCAGTTGGAAAACTGAAAGGCAAGAAAGCCTCCACGTTCTGGAGAAAACACGGTTCCTCGCAAAGCCTCACGGAAACGTCAACAGCCAACGGAAACGGAGACGAGGAGGCCATGAGACACTCGCCCTGCTGCAGAAAACAACTATTAATGTTCATTTGAGGAATTAATATTCATCTGAGGAATTTTATTTCTCCCAGATGAAACTTTTCCCAAGTCAACTTGACTGAAGGTTCCAGGAAATTTAATAGTGCAGTGACAGAGGGAGAAAACTCTGCCCTCTAAAATCTCATTCTTCAGGTGGAAAAGTGCTTTTTGACCCCAGCTGTGACACGAGAGAGGTTTTGTGTCAATAGCTGGAGTTTTGTTACTGCCCAGATCGCTCTTAGTCCTGAAAAAAAAAAATAGAAAACTAAGGAGAAGTCTCTGGGCTGAATAATTTTGAAGCCTCCAGTAGCTTGAAATATCTCCAAACCTATTAAACCCTGAAACCAAAATAAACATTTTGTCCTCCCTTCATGGAAGCATAAAGAATGTCTTAAGGCAACCCGTCCACTTGCCTGCCAATCCCAGATTGCCCTCAAGAACATATTCCCCAGGGCTTTGTCAAATCAGCTTTAACATTCCTCAAGCAACGGGGGGTTCTACCACGTTCCTGGAAAGGCTTTTCCACAATCTGGTCCCGTGTCCTTTTTAAAAGGCACCGTAAAGCGCCCGTTACCTGCGAGCGCTGGAGCTGGAGAGGAATCCAACTTTCCATTCTGTGGTAAATCCCATGCTTTCAAATATCTTTCCAGTCTGGATGCAGAGGAAAGCAAAATATTTTCAAGATTTCCTACTAAACAGGGCTCTGAGGGAAAAGGACACTTGCAGTTGATACAAATGTCAATAAAGACAAAATTTGGGACTGAGCTGAGGTTTATTGTTTTTATATAAACAATATGCTGCAGCATGTAAAAAAAAAAATAGGAATAACAGCACTTCCTGAAACTGAAAACCAAAACTTTTTTTTTTAAAGGAAACTTGTCAGAATTGCTGTTTACAAACCATATCAGTTTTATCAAATTGGCTTTTTCCAACAGGAAAACATTCCTGCAGAAAATTTCCCATTGGCTTGCAGGCAGGGCTTTGCAATATCAAGGTCACAAAGAGTGGGTTTTGTTTCTGCTCTCCAAGAACTTCAACTGCTCAACTATTGCTTTCCCAGAAGATGCATTTCACAGAAAATTATTCTATTGGAATTGAATCCTTTTAAATTGAAGGAATTTAAATATTTTAATCAATGTATTCAGGAGCAGTGCAGGACCAATGACTAAATTCAAACAGTGTTTACATTGAGCCAATTCTTTATTTTCTCAGAATTTAAATTCTTATACCCTTTGTTTTCAAAATATATTGATTCTGTTAAGAACCTAAATGTTCCTTAAATTAAAGAAATGTCAATATACAACTTGAGCTACTCCAGAATTTCAAATTAAGTCTGGGCTTGAGGTGGATTCTTGAATCACAGAATGGTTTGGGTTGGAAGGGACCTTTAAAGGTCATTTAGTCCAACCTCCCTGACATGAGCAGGGACATCTTCAACTAAATCGAGCTCTGTTCAACTTGTCCTTAAATGTTTCCAGGGATGGGGCATCCACCACCTCTCTGTGCCAGCGTTTTACCACCCTCATTGTAAAAAATGTCCTTTTTTCTATCTAATCTAAACACCAATACCTGACATAAACACCCATTCCCTCAGCCAAAACCCAGTTCAGGCACCCTCCCATCCTAAAGGCTTCTTGAACTCCCTTCTCCACCAAAGCCCCACACCATTGATTAATAATTATTTGCAGAGGGAAGCTGCCTGCACTGTCAGCCCTTTAATATTGATTAAGAAGCACTCGGCAAGGAAAGGCTGGGTGGCTCCAGCTCTGGGAAGTGCCAAGGAAAATAAAGCTGGTATTAGTGATCCTCAGCGTCTTTGCTGAGAAAAAGGCAGCATTGTGGGCTGGGAGACTGCTCACCAAAGGCAGATCTTTTCCAGTTATCCAACAACAATAACAGCGTTGGATAAATAGGTGGGATACTCACAAGGGGAACCGACGGAGGGAATTGAAAATGAGCAAAAGAAGCAGAAAAAGAGAGGAAAAAAAGGAAGGTGTTAAGACTTTCCAGCATTCTGAGAGAAAAAGGTTTTATCCTCAGTCGGGGGAAAAACAGATTTACTAAACAGGGTGACCTCACTTGTTTGCACAGCATTCAGTAACATGAATTTTATTACCTAGGGTACCTCCATGGGAGCTTGCAAAGCCTTTCCAGCAGCCCTGTGAAAGATGCCGAGTGTATGGAAAAGACATAAACCAGCTTGAGGAAGGAATGGCACAGCTGGGGGAAACAAAAAGAGAGAGGCTAGAAACACCCTGGTTGGGTGTAAGTAAAATTGAGAGAGAGAAATCCTTCACTGTGAGGGCGGTGGTTGCCCAGAGAGGTAGTGGATGTCCCTGGAAGTGTCCAAGGCCAGGCTGGATGGGCTTGGAGCAAGGGAAGGTGTCCCTGCCCGGGGCAGGGGTGGAATGAGATGAGTTTTAAGGTCCCTTCAACCCAAACCATTCGGAGTTTCTGTGATCATGTGAACACTCTGGGAAAATATTTCTCTGCTCTGCCCAGAGAGGGACGTTTGAGCTGATGGTGGTGGGGAGGTTTCTCCTTTTGACCTTGGAGAGAAGACCAACCCCACCTCTCTACAGAAGTGGCTCCTCTGAGCTGTTGGGTGGGAGAAGCTGCCCCAGGGTCGCCTGGGGTGGATGGGAGAAGAGCAAGGGCAGAGCATTTCCACACCCGCTGGCCCAGGGCTGAACCAACAGGATGCTCAGGAACGCTGCTGCCACGCCCTGAGCAGTCACCAAGGGGTGGGGACAGAAGTTCCATGGCAACAGCTTGGAGCCAGCCTTGTTCCCAGCAAGCCTGGACAGTGCTGAGCAGCGAGGTGACCACGGGCAGGAGTGAGCATCGACTGAGCAGTCGCACACCAGGTAAACGATGGCAGCGTTGCACCCGCTGTTCCTCCCAGCCAACGGTCAGCCAGAGAATCCTAGAATCCCACAATGGTTTGGGTTTAGAGATCCTAAAGGTCACTGAGTTCCAACCAGCCATGCAGGAGTTCATTCATTGCAAGCGAAACGATCTGCGATTTCCCCTTCTCTGCTTTCTGTGAGGAAATCTCTCTGTGAGAAAGACAAGAATTTTCTGGGAGAAGCAGCGGAAGCAACCAGACGAGCAAACGAAAATTCCTCTTTTCAGTTGTGCATCCATCCCCGGGTGCTGTCAGCTGGCCCCTTCCAAGGAATTTTCTCCCAGCTCCACCTGGTGGCAAAAAGGACATTTGGGCCGCTGCTGTGGTCATCGGGTTGGGCTCTGAGGGGACAGGGATTGTTTCTGCCGCTGCCATTTTGCTGAGAGTTCCTCGTTCTGGGTGGCACTGATGGGACTCCTCTTGTGGGGTGGCAGCAGCCCGTCACTGCACAGGGAGGTAAATTCAGTCCCCGCCCTCTGCCCGTGGTGAGCGCCATGGGGAAGTCACAGCTGGGAGGAAGGAACTCGGGAAGAAAGCTGAGGGAGCCTGGGGCTGGCAGCCGTTCCCAACATTTTCCTTGGGGCTGAATTGTTCTTGATCTGAAAGACCACCAGGAAGAGTTTGGACAACACCCTTGGGCACACGGTGTGGCTCTTGGGGATGGTCTGTGCAGGGCCAGGAGCTGGACTTGATGGTCCTGATGGGTCCCTTCCAACTCAGGATAACCTGTGGTTCCGTGGAGGTTTCTCCAAGTGGGATCAGAGCAGTGAAATCTCCTAGACTGGCCTTCGAGATGTCCAAGACTCAACTCAGCTGCCCAGAACCGGAAATCTCGTGTCCTCTGAGATGACCTGAAGTGTCTCACCTGTCCTGCTTTGCTTCCCAGATGAAGGAGCGGAGGTTGCACCTCTGCCTCATGCTGGTGCAGATAACTTCAGCTTTATCAGTCTATTTGACATGACCGTAATGATAAGGGGTTGTAAAAAGATAAGATACAGATACAGACACCATGAGATAACACTGGATCAATGCAGGACCCTTCAAAGCCCTTTGAATGGCTAAAAAAACAAATCCTGATTAAAATATCTGCAGGATCAGGTCAGTTCCTGGTCCAAAATACAGCTCGGACCAGGCCTTAACACAAATTTCTCCAGATATAACAATCGGAACAGCAGCAGCAACACCAATGTCTGGTTTTTGCTGTTACCAACTGAGAGAAGGAAAGAGAAAGAGAAGAAAAAAGAGAAAGGGAGAGAAAGAAACCAAGAAGAAAGGAACAAGATTGCACAGAAAATCCAGGTAGCTGCAGAAATGCAAAACATTCCGTAAAAACAGGAATTAATTACAGCTCTTTTTTGTGTGCTAGAGGTCGGATATTTTAAAATGTATAACAGAATGTATTCTTGATAAAATAACAAGAGGGGAAAAAAAGGAATCATGAAGAAGTCCCAACTTTTCCCTAAATATTAAACATCTAATTTCTAAACACTGGAATTAATCCAAAATCATGAGCTGGTAAAAATTCCAGGGCTTGGCTCATGGCTAATTAAGATGCCACAGCCCCAAACATGCAACGCTTTGACTTCTATCATCGAGCTGATTCCAAACCCCGTTATTTATGGTTGCTGGAGATGCACTTGGGAACGCTGGGTGCATCCATTTGGGATCTTCCCCTGGCTTCCACATGCCAGGAGCTGAGCTCACTGGTGTGAAAACATCAGGGTGTGGGAAGTGAAGGCTTTGTAGGGAGTTATGGGAGCCGTAGGGGCTAATTCCAGGTTTGGAAGCACTGATGAAGCTGCGGAGATAATCTGGAATCGGGAAGTGTGGGAAAGGGAGGCAAAGCCATGAAAACACCTCCAAAACCCCCTGCATCCCACGGAATCCCATTTATTCCGTAAATCATCCCAGCGTGTCCTGAGCCATGTGGAGACCAGCAGAGCAGATGTCCCAATCCAGTCCCCACCCGTCGGGATCTCCAGGGGTGTTTCCTGCTGCTCCCTGTCCTCCACCCTCTGGGGCACATCCCTGTGGGGAGGGAGAGGTGCCCATGTGAGGATGGAACATGGAATGTGCAGCCGGCTCTTCCCTGGGGCAGGGGAGAGCGTGGAGAGGATTCCCAGCCTGAAAAAAACGAAGTGTCCGAGCCACACTTTCTCCCCCAGCTCCAGAATAAAATAAAATGCTTGGAAATACCCACAGGGAAGTCAGGAATCGCTCGTTAATTCTGAAGGATATTGGGCAGTTGTCATAATGATTCCCATTCCAGTTGACGTGGGCGTTCAAGTGGGAGCTGGGCTGGACAGAGAACTGGGGAGGGAGAATTGGAATTTAGTAAAAAGGTTTCATTTTGATCCTACTCCCATTTTACGCTTTTCTTTCCTCAAAATAATCAGGAATGACTATCACATTCCTTCCATTGGTGATTCCTACATCAAATGTTCCACACAGATCCTTTAAACAGTGAATTAAAAGCCCCGTGTAAAGCAAGAATGTACCAAAATGATCATTTATATAGAAAATAACAGGAAATTTAAAAAAAAACTAATTTAAAATTAATAATATTTAAATTATGGACCATATTTCCAATTCTATAACTCCTGAATACTTAAATTATCAGGCCTGCCACACAGCTGCTTGTTTTGCATTTTGAGTGCGTTTAACCTTTTAGAACTGGCTCCGGATTTCTCAGAAATTCACAATACAGAATCCAAAAATAAAAATGAAATGTGGATTTACGTAAACAACCTCCCCCTCCTGAGTGTGCTGCAGCACCTCTCAGATGTGCAGTGGTTTCAGGTGAGTGAGAGGTAAAATGGAGGTGGTTTGGGTGAGGTTGGCCTTGGGATGATCTTGGCAGCAGGAGCCAAGAAATTGGATCAGGAAGCTTCAGGATTATCCCGATGATCTCTGAGAATCCTCTTATCTGCAGAAAACCTAAAAATTCCCATAAATTCTTGCAGTGGAGTTATCTTTTTTTATAAAAATATTTCCTGATTGTCATGAAAAATATTGCTATTTTCATCACATATCTACCCTATCCTTTCTATTGCACTTCCGTGCACTGAAAATATTATTTTTATTTTTTTAATGAGAATTACAACTCAAATATCTCCTGTCACTGCTCTGAGACACAGCCCAAAATTCCTGGCCAATTCATCTCCCATGGAGGGGAAGTTTCATGCATCAGGATAATCTGGTGTGCCCAGGAGGCCAATCTGCTGGGAAAAGTGGGAATGGAAATAACTGAACTCTGATTTTTGACGCATCAGAGCTGAATTTTCTGGGGTTTTTTTCAGTTTTCCAACAAAAAATACTGCTTTTTGCACAAATAAAAAGGAAACAACCCGAAACATTATCCAATCCACTGCAGTCACTCTCACCATGGTCCTGTTTATGCTGTTGAAATAACCCGTTCCAGCTCATTTCTGTCACCAAACCTTGCTGAAGCTTCAGAAAAATTCCTGATTGCCTGTTTCTCCCACCTTTGCAGCCTCAAACCATGACTGAAAGTGGAAACCTTCAGCTCAGCTTCTCCCCAGTAAAGCCCTCCCACTGCAGATCCCACTTTCAACCCAAAATGCAATTTACTGCCACAATAAACCCAGGAAGACTCGTGGAAGACTCGACCAAACACGGTTTGGGCAAGGCCACCATCAGCCCAGAGCATCCAAAAAAAGGTAGGAATGGCTCCTTTGTGTTTTTTTTGTTCCAAAATGGCAGCTGGTAGAAGTAGGGAAAATTCAAAGTTCATGGCAAATGCATTCCAGAATAAAGCTCAGCTAAAAACCAACCCCCTCCTCACTGTGGCCTTGTCGTTTTGGAGCTGGGTTCGTGTCCCAGTGACTGCCACAAGGAGTTAAAAAGGGAAAATGGGCACAGGTGAGGTCATTCCTGCCTGAGGAAGGGAAAACTTCGGTTTGTTGAAGTTTCCTTGCCTCAGGAGACGATAAATAGAGGAACAAGAGAGAGGTGGCTCATGGAAAACATGATACCAGACCAGCCTTGGTGTTTGGGACATTTGGCCAGTCATAACCAAGACACCAAATCAGGCAAAGTGTCTCAAATGTCTTCTTTACGCCTTTTTTTAAGCTCTGTCCATGACAATTTTAGTGCTACCTTGCTGGAAGTAACCAACCCCACTTTCCCCTCCTTAATTCTTACAAAAATAAGCGAAATTTCAGGCGCGCAGAGCCTTTTGTCGGAATCACCAAGCAGGGTTAATTTGGTAGAATTTCCCAGCAGATTTTAGGCGATTTCTTAAAGCTGGAGATCCCTTTAGTCAACACCTCAGTGCCCAACCACTTTATTTTCATTTTATTCCCCCAGCCCTCCCAAAAGGCTGCCCAGTTCCCCTGGGACATCTCTCAGGGAGAGCCTGAAAAGCCTTAAAAAGTGGAATCCCAGACTGGTTTGGGTTGGAAAGGACCTTAAAGATCATCCCTGTCCCATGGGCAGGGACACTTCCCACCACGCCAGGTTGCTCCGAGCCCCATCCAACCTTGTCCTAATCCTTTGAGAGATTCTTCCGTGCAAGTGAGAGGGAGAAACGAGTGCTAATTTAGGCTGAGTGCCCTTGTAATTAGCACCTTGCAAATTAACACTGCCCGGGGAAGCTGAGAAGGCCAGGAATGAAAGAGAAGCCAGGACCGGAATGCCGTTCTGGGGAGTTCATCATCAAAGGAGAGGTGGGATTGAAAATCAGGCTCTGGACTTGAATTCTAATATTTATAATTGATATTCTAATATTTATGATGGATATTCTAATATTTATGATTGATATTGTAATACTTATGATGGATATTCTAATATTTATGCTATATATTATAATATTTATAATTAATAATATAATATTCATAATTAATATTCCGATAGTTATAATTTCTACTCTTATATTTGTAAATTATATTCTGATATTTATGATTGATATTCTGATATTTGTAATTGACATTCTAATGTGAGTTGTGTGGATCTGGGACTCTGGTCTGATCAGGGGCCATCAGGATCTGTCTGTTGACTCAAGAAGATTTTGTATCAGTGCCTGAGTTTGGAATTCTGCAGGGAATGCTGCCAGCCTTTAACTTTATAGCATATGGGGATGTAAATCGTGGAATTATTAAGGTCTTGGAATAAACCTTGGAAAAGACCTTTAAGATCATCAAGTCCAACTTAACCCAGCACCACCATGTTCACCATTTGACCACGCCCCAAGTGCCCCAGCCACACATTTTTGACCAATTTCAGGGAATACAAACAGGAAAGAAATAAATGAACGTGAGGCCAGACACACCAACACCCCAAGGCATGAAGAATGGAGGAAGAGAAGGATGAAAAGCACCACATCCCTCTGATTCCCACTGATTCTCTCCCCATTAACCCCAGTGGGGGATGCACCCCCTGCGTTCCTTAGACAGGAACCTCATTTAAATAATTAAAGGAAGCTGTGGCTGTTCAGTCCTTGAGAATGTGGGGTGAAGCAATGGAAGGGTTTTAGGGGCCTACAAACACTGAAAAGCCCCCACATGGATCACCTGCACTTTGTCATTCCATATCAGGCTTTTTGCAAGGTCTGGCCATGTTTTATACAAAAAATTATGAGTTTTGTAAGGTCTAATTATATTTACTCACCATTGCTTCAGGGGTAGCTGGAGGCTGATGTGCTGGAGCAGCTCCATGGACTTGTTTCTTGCTTTAATTCCTTCAATTAATTCTTTAAATTATTTTAAGTCCATCCAGGAAGGTCAACCTTACAGAAATGTGGTTTCTCCACCAGCAGAATCAAAGAACCCACCCAAAACACTTCAGGCTTGGCTTGTGAGGGTTATTTGCAGAGCACTTGAATTTCTGCATCGATTTTAGCCCGTTTAAAGAGTGGCAAGGAACATTCCTGGGCACTGGAACTCGCTCAAATATATTGTTAAAATGTTAGAAAATCCCTGGTGTGTTTCTGGCTCAGGTAAAAACACGCTCCCAAGTAATTCCCTGGCATGGCTCAGGAGCTGGCACGGGCCAAGGGCCATTCCCAGGAGACATTTTGGATAGAGCCACCTTGTTCTGGAAGGCCAGGATGTTTCATAGGTTGAATGTGGCCTGGTTTAGGCCAGGTGGCATCAGCATGAGGGCTGCATTTAATTAATTTGTGGAGCTGCAGCCAGAAAGTCCAACCCACTCCCTGCACCAACAATAACTCTCGGGAGAAGGAGCAGAGATGGCCTGGGAGAGGATGTAGAAAGTTAAATGGCTCCTCCTCTTTTCCAAGCAACTTCCCACTCCTTGGATATCCCAGATCCTGAGGGAAATGTCCCATTTTGCTTTTGGCAGCAGTTACACCCCGGAGCCACCAGCACACGAGGGAGTCGCACATTCAGTGTCATCTCCAGCTTTGATGAAGGACTGGTCACTGGCAGAACTGGAGACAGCTTGAAGAAAATCCCTTGGGAAACAGGAAAATCCTGCTGCTCTCCCATCTACGTCCCACAGCACGGGGGCAGGATGTGAATTCTGAAATGCAGCAGGATGCGAATTCTGAAATGTAGCAGGATTTGGGGCTCTTTCCTGCTCACCTGTGGTGCCCTCGCATCTCAAACAGCGTTGAGGGCACTTCCTATGTCCTGGCCCCAGGCCCAGCTCCCAGAGGGAGTAAGGGATGAGTTTGGCCAGGTCATGTCTCATTTCTGACCCTCTTTCATCTCTCTGGCCCTGTGTCTGTCAATCTTTTTAGACTAAAAAAGTTCAGGCATCGCTTCAGTCTCTTAAGCAGCTCAGTTAGAACCTCTAAAAGGAGATGTTCAAAGCCACGACACAGCTTGAGCTATGTTAATGATGTTAATAACGTTAATTATGATGATAATCCATATCAAGTGTTTAAGGCCAGGCTGGAGCAACCTGGTCTAGTGGAAGGTGCCCATGCCCATGGCAGGAGACTGGAATGAGATGGGCTTTAAGGTTCCTTCCAACCTGAACCATTCTGTGATTCTGGGACCTGACTCCTTCATCTTATCTCTTGGTGATTAATTTTATTTTTGTCCAAATAACAGTCAGATTTTAGTCTTTCATGCCTATTTAAGATGAAGCTCTGTATAAAATTTGTCCCCTCATTATTTTTTTCTCTCTCTCTTTCCCCTCATTCTGTGTTTTCACTCGCACGCTCCTCTCCACTCGTCTCTGCTCAATCACTGGTTCCCCAGCTGGGTCACACACACAATTCCACACAAAACGCATCCCTCAGTGTACCTGGAAGCTTGTAAGAGATTCAGGCAACTCATCATTTCTTTCTAAGATAAAGGCACCTCTATTTTTACTGGATTTTACTTCTCATGCTCCCTCGTGCTCAGCACACCCACAGCTGCAGGCTGAAACCACCTTCAAGACATCGCAGCGACACTGAGCAAAACAACGGGAGAGAAGGGGGCAAGAAACCGATTTTATTTTCCTGGAGGTGAAGTCTCCCATCTGATCTGTGTTTTAATCCCGGACTCTTACAATGCATTCTCGCTTCACCCACTTCCTCTGCGGGAACAGCTGTCAAAACGCTGCCACATCCTCGGCTCCTGCGGCTTTACGACTCCCATTAGCAGCTCTTTAAGGGGCTGCCCGGGCTGCCTGTGAGGTTCCAAACCTGCGAGTTCCCATTACCCAGCTGCCAGGAAGTGTGAAGGGGAGCTCAGCTGGGAAGCTGAAGAAGGCAGGGGTTTACCCTGCGGGGTTCGGTGGGAAGCAAACCAAAGGTAGATCCATCTCCCATCCCGTAACCTTCAGTCATCCACTCTTCTGGCTTAAAAACTGAGCAGCCTGGTCTAGTGGAAGGTGCCCATGGCAGGGGGATGGGAATTGGATGATCCTCGAGCTCCCTTCCAACCCAAACCGTTCCATGACTGTATGAAAAATACCTGGCTCAAAGTGTTTGCCCGGTTCCTCAGAGCTTCGAGCTGGTCGTTCTCATCACGGGAAGGGACAAAGCAAACCAAAAGCAGGAGGAGCATTGGTTGTGCAGAGTTTTCACTGATTTAATAAACATTTCCTTGGGTGGATAATAATCTATGAGGAGAACACCGGGATGCCATCCCAACACCAGCATAACCCTGGATGAAGATCCAGCATTTCTGTTTGAGCATGAGCAGCACTTTACACAGATTCTGTGTAAAGGAACCAGCTCTGAAAGGGTGGTTTGAATGCCTGGGTGTTTCCCACTGCAGGAAATGAGACTGGAAGGTAAAATAAATGAATAAATGCAAGAATTTTGTGTGCATGGGAAGCAGAGGATTGGAAAACCAAAGCGACTTTGGGAAACTCTTCGGAGACACAAGTCAGAGTTTTCAAAATAACAGAATCATACAATGGTCTGGGTTGGAGGGGAACTTAAAGATCATCTTGTTCCAAGGTTTAGGGTGGATATTAGGAAAAGGTTCTTCCCCAGAGGGTGCTGGACACTGACCAGGCTCCCCAGGGAATGGACACATCCCGAGGCTGCCAGAGCTCCAGGATTGTTGGGACAACGTTCTCAGGGATGCCCAGGGTGGGATTGTTGGGGTGTCTGTGTTGGACTGGATGATCCTTGCGGGTCCCTCCCAGCTCTGGTTATTTAAAGCTCAGCTGCAATGACTCTGAGGTACTGAACAGCTCCAGAGGTCCATCGTGAAGAAAAGGACATTCGATCAAGCAAGTCAATGTGCAGCCTGGGAAAACGATAATTTTTTAAATTGTTGTCATTCACCCAGACCAAATTCGGCCACGTCCAACCTATTCTGAGCTCCAGGCAGTTATTCTGGAATCACATCCTGACGGTGACACTGTGCCAAGGTACCCTGACTTCTCCAGCAAAGTATGATGACCACGGAATCCCGTGGGAAGCTGCTGGAGTCCCTCAGCCTCCTGAGTTTGTTTAATAATGTCATTTACAATGGACGGAGAGGCATTTCTCCAGCTCAAGGTACCACTTTTGGGGTTTAAATTAGCCTCAAGGCCAGGCTTATGTTCAGGAGTAAGGCTGAAGGAAGGATCTCCCACAACCACTGTACAGAGACTTTTCCACCGGATGTGAAGAAAGAGGAGCACGCTTCAAGTATAATTTAAAATACATTTATTGTTTCATTTGTTCTGGCTTTTTTTTTCTTTTTTTTTGTTATACAAAGATGTTAAATAACTTAAATACATTCTCAACAGTCACTCAGAATCAGATTTATACCTACAAGCTGTACATATGAGGTAGAGAAAAATAACTTAGGCTCCCATAAGACATTGGAAAATAAACAAAACAAAACAAAAAGAAAAACGAGAAAAATACTAATCCTTCATGTTAGTATTCCCACCTCCCTTTAAAAGGAAATGCCATCCCAGGTGTGCAAAACAAATCCTAGACTTTACATTCCTGCTTCAAATTGTGAAAGGTGGGGTGGTCCAAGGGAAATTCCTGGGCTGGTTTGGTGATTGGTGTTTCAGATGGGTCAAGGGGAGCTGGAAGGATTATCCACACGTATCTCGACATTCCTGAATTCAATCCCACCTCTCTTAATTCGCGTGTCTTTATCCCCTTCTACTGTCAGCAGGGAAATCTGGGACCTCCACGTGGTCCGAACACCTTCCAGAGGCGCCTCCACTGACTGAGACCACGGGCTCCTTATCTAAGGGGGGATGATTCCAAATCCATTGCACATCAATGCCAACACCTTTCCCAACGCTCCTGAGGGGAGGAATCTCCCTTCCTTTTGGGTCACCTTGCCCAGTGCTAAGCAGGGTTTCTCCCATTTCTGACAACACTCAGCAACCACTGAGAAAAAAGCAAAATTCCGATGTTTCCCCTGACAGGTGAATTGGATGTGTCTAAATCATTTCTGGTCTCACTCCCTGCACCTGAGGAATTGTAGTTACAGGAAGCCAGAGTTAAATGAGCTGCCAAATCCATTTTCCTTTTCTCCCCACCCACAAAGCCTCAAGATTCCNTGGTCATTAAAGAATATTTTGTGGCTTACATTCCCTTTTTTTTTTTTTTTTTTTTTTTTTTTTGATTGCTCTGTTCAGAAATATTCTGTTTGTGGAACTTACAAATAATACGGTCAAATCCAACGTTAGTTGGTGAAAAATAGATCTAAAAGCTATTGAATGGTAATATCCATGACCAGGTTTCAGGGGGTTGAGCAGATTCAACCAGGAGGTTGGAATGAGGTGATCTTTAAGATCCCTTCCAATCCCAAACGTTCCATGATTCCTGCGATTCCTCCGGGCCTGATCCTGTGCCATACTGAGCATTGTGGTCCAGAAAGGCCGTATCTTGTATTTCTTGTGGGAAAACGTCACTTTCTAAAAGTCATCACCTAATTAGCATCCTAAAAACTGAAACCCAGGATGAGCTGGCCACGGAAGCCAGACTCAAGCCAACAGATGTGCCCGCAGAGCTGGATAAACTGGGAATGAGGAGCTTTACTGCACCTGTTCCAGCGGGAACAGAACAGACCGGATTTTACTGCAGCATCAACTGAGGAATTTTTCACAGGCACCATAATCCACCAGAAAATCACCTTAAGCAGCATCTACTCCATGAAAGTACCCTTGAGAAATCTGTCCCTTCATCTGGGGTCTCATCCAAGCCTACCCCGGCCAAAGCGCCCGACTGTATGTTCCCTAAAACAGGGCAGCTGAAAAACGACGGACAAAGGAATTCCAGACCTGGGCTGAAGGAAGGCAGATGTCAACGAGCTGGATGACAACAAAAACTCCTCAGAAATTACTTTAGCCCCTGCTCAGGTCTCCAAACCAGCAACCCCAAAAGTTCTTTGGAGAACAGGGGGTCCATAAATCACTCATGAAGGAGAAACTCCCTGAATGACGGCAGATCAAATCCCCAGCTCCCCAATTTTACACCACCCCATTCAAATAGAAAAAAGTTGCTTGTATTGGGTCAAGCCTAGAATTTGGTCCTCTTCATCTAACCTTCCCATGTACTCAGATTATGATTTTATTTTCCCCAACCACCCTTTTTAAGAGTGGTTTCTTCCCAAGCCAAATGAGCTCAATGGCAAATCCCCGGTTATTGCAAATAGATTTGGGATTTCCTCCTTCCAGACCCATCTCAAAACCAGGAAGTTCAGCTGAAAAAAAGTAAACTGGAAATTCTGGGGTAGATTTTTTTCTATTTCCATTACAAGCTACTCATTTTTCGTAACTCAGTTTTTAGCATTAATAATGATAATAATTAAAAATCCCCTCTGATTAAACACTGCTTGTTTCACCAACTGGAGTTTTTGATAACTGGAAGATAAGGAGAACATAATGTTTAGGACTTGTTTTGCATTTTTCCACATCCGGCATAAATGAGTCAGTCACACAGAATAGAAGCTTGTTAAAAAACAGATGACGGGTGCAACAATTATTTCTGTGGGTTTTTATTTCTTTTAATAGAAAATTCTAATATAAAACAGCAAACGTTTTCAGTTTGCCTTGTTTACAAAAATATTATATATACTTTTTTTTATATTTCTGACATAACTAAAATGCACTATTCAATAAAAATATTCTTCCATCAGCTAACTTCTCTTTTTAAAAAATTAATAAAAAAGTTATATAAATAATGGTTGCACCCCCCCACCCCAAAACTGATCTGGCTGGATCAGCTTAGGAGAACCAACACTTTGACACTTTTGGGGGGACAGGGGGTGAAAGGGGGTCAGGAACCAGAGATCTCCCCTCCACCCATCCGTCCTTCTCCAGTTACATCTGAGCAAAATCCTGTTTCTCTGGGGATAAGAAAAAGGGGGGAAGTTGCTTTGCACTTTTTTATATATATTTACGAAACGACACCATGAAAAAGTTCAGGGACCCAAATCCACCTTTGAAGTAGTTTTACAAAACCAAGCAATTTCACTGAATTGCACTGGAGATTCGATGGTGTGGTGGCAGAATCAGCCTCTCTGGAAAAATCCAGTTTAATCCAGCTGGGACAAAAAGGTTTTACAGGACACTTCCCAATGTTTTATACAGGAGTTCCCAGCCTCTCACTTAGGGTTTTCCAGACTTGTGGATGGAGTAGCACTCATACTCCACGAGTTAATTCAACTCCAACACATCTCTCACCATCAGAAAACCCGGGCCTAGCACCCCAAAGGGTTTTGGGATGGTTTGACATCTTCTCTCCCAGCTCCTACTCAAGCTCCACTGGATTTTTCCAGAAGGAGGCTTTTCCCCCCATTCCCTCTTTGGGGATAAGGCAAGCATTGGAAAATGCTGGAACTAAAGACCCCCCACCCCAAACACACCCACAGCGTGGTGTCGGGGGTAGAAGAAAAATAACCCACATTTGTTTTACCACCCTAGGTCAAAAGGCCAAGAAGACAAGTTCTCCTGATTTCAGAGTGTTAGTATATTTTATACACTGCCTATACATTTAACACATGTGCCTCGCTACTATTTAGTTATTTATAATTTTTTTTTTAACCACAGGAGAATAAACCTTGCTATTTACAATATATAACAGGCAAGTAATATATCCACATGAACATAAATACAATTCGTGGTGGTTTTTTTTTTTTGTTATTTTTTTTTTTGTTTTTTTTTTTTCTTTTTTGTCTTTTTTTCTTTTTTTTTTTAAATACTTACAGAAAGCATCCAGGCTTCAGTGCGTGAGTTATAATACACAGAAGAGCTCTTTCACTCAGTAGTTCATTCACTCTTTGCTGCTTTCTTCTCGTCAAGCTTGGACAATCTGCCTTATTCCCCACCCATCTCTCTCTCCCCCACACTGCCAAACACACCAAGCTTCCCTATCCCATCCCATCCCGGCATTTTTTCCGCCAGGATATCTATGATCTCCACGCCAACACTTCCCTCTCTTCTGCTTCTAGGGACTCATTCTCCTCTCACACCAGTGCAATGTGGAGTTACTCCAGCGAGGTCAACGGAGACAGAGACACCAGTGAAAAGGAGGAAAATGAGGCCCA
>VZTG01008187.1:37623-89151 GCA_013397845.1 Melanocharis versteri | reverse complement strand
GGGGGGGATTAAAAATTAAATAAAAAACAAGGAAAAGAAGACTTTGAAAAATAATGGTCCGTCTTGGGAAATTGCTCTTGTTTTGTTAATTTTTACTAATGCTTGAGAATCTCCACTTTCAAACACCAGATCAATGGCTTAGAGAAACTTGGTGGAAATTGCTACTACTGGATGATCAAAAATTGCTACCAAAAATCAAACAAAACACCCTCTGCTCCCTGTTTTTTCCTTAGAAAGCTTCGTTCAGGCATTTGCTGTCTGCCTCCAATCCACTTTTATATGAAGAATATTGGCACGTCATGTCCTGGATTGTAAATCTCCCCTTCCAAGGGAAAAAGAAATGCTGGAGGTTGTCATGGCTTTCGCAGCGTTGGAGTGATCAACCCCTGCAGTCAAATCTCTGGCTTCTCTCAGGTTGTCTCTGTGTCGACTGGTTATTCCAAATCCACGAGTTTGTTAGGATTTAGCAGGCGTGTTTTTAAAATAGTTCTCAATCTAGTGGTTAAAAAAAAAAAAAAAATTCATCTTAAGGTCATAAGGGTTTACATACAGCTTGTGTCATGTACCACTGCCATGGTTTAGAGTAAATGGAATGATGACCTAGGAAAGAAAAGTCAACTCCTCCAGAGGTCTGATCCAGGCCAAAACGGCTGCTCCACAAGACAGCCCCGGGTTCCACGATGCACTCGGATTCCTCTTGTCCTACTCAAGAGGAACACGTCCAAATTCAGCTGGCATACGACTCAACAAGTTCCAGTTGGCATTTCTGAAGTGGTTACCACAGGTTGACTTCCATCAGCAAGAGGCGGGAAGAGGAGAGAAAAAATAAATCATGCGCGAAGTGAAAATGAAACAAAAGTATCTAGTGGTTTAAAAAAAAATTAAATTTAAGACAGCGATAGTGCTAAAGAACCTGCATTTGGCGGAATTGTTTTAAATAAAGAACATGGGATTAGACTGAAGGGGACAGGCACGTCTGGTGTTCTGCTGTCTTCCCAACCTCTTTCTTGGATCTATTTCTGTCTGCAGCGTGGTGGACCTAACATTTTTGAGCTGTACTTGGTGACAATACGCGTGGATACAGAGCTGTCATTAAAGAGCCGATGCTCCCAGTGGGTCTCTTTGTCAGAGCCTGGTTTGCTCCATGTGCAGAAACTCCACTGGAAGAACTCATCATTCCCCAAAAAATCCCTCTCCAGTTTTAGGAGAAATAAACGTCCACTTCCCGCACCACCGCACTCAAAGCAGAAAGATCTTTTGTATCTGCTCAGCTCTCTAAGCAGTTGGGTGAGCTCCGGGAATAAAGAAGTACAGGACATTCATGCCAAAGGGAGTATTTTAGCCCAGGAGTTCATGGAGGATGGCTGAAACAATGTTCCAAGGAGAAATGATCCATCAAACTGCGTAGACGACGAAGGTGAAGGTCAACTGGTGTCTAACCCCAGTGTGACAGGCACTTATTTCCACATGGTTGGACCTCATGAAAATTCAGTCTACAGGAAAAAACAAAACAAAACAAAACAAAACCCCAAAACAAAACAGCAACACAGCTGGGTCACCTGTACCCTACAAAGTGCTTATGTCTCAACATAGCTTCCAGATCCCAGAAGGTCAATCAAACCCTGTTTGTCTCCATAGGCAGTTCTCCAAGCTGGCCCGTCCCCGGGGGTGGCCGTGCAGCGGAAGCCGCGGGTCGCGTCAGTCCTTGCAGGTGTAAACCTCCTCCCTCTGGGTGCACTGCTTGCACTCCACGTAGCAGCACCAACGCACCTGGCACTGGCACGGGCGCGTCACCACCCGGCTCTGCGTGTTGTGCCCCCGGCCGCAGCAGATGCTGTCGCAGTTCTTGTCCTTGTAACACTTGCGTCCCGAGGTCCCGGGGGAATAGCGACTCATCAGGCAGAAGCTCGGGGAGTCGTCAATGTAGACGAGATCCGTAGTCCTTGGGATTTGATCGCTGTGGCCGGGGATGGATTTTTTAGGGGGGGAGATGTCGCCTTCCCCCGTGGCCTCGTTGGTGGTGCTGCCCACCTTGAGCGAGGTCTCGTACTTCTGCTTCAGCTGCTTGCCGATCTCGTGGAAGGGGGAAAGCTGCCTCCAGCACGTTCGGACGGTGCAGGATCCGGACACGCCGTGGCATTTGCAGGTGGTCTCCACGCCGGCTTTGATGACCTGCAGACACACACACGGCCCCAAAGAGAATCAGTCATGGTGGGAGAAATCAAGGCACCAAGTAAAACACAGCACTTTCTAGAAGACGCTTCAGGGACACAAATTGATGACAATACAAAAAGTATCTGCTCGAAGCAGGCAGAAAACACATCCTACAGGAAGTACTTATGTTCAAAGGCTCTCAGTTCCCAGATTATGGCATTTACCCGCAAGAACTTTGCTTAATTGGCTAATTAATGATACTAGAAAGGTGCACAAAGATTGTCCAGTGCTGCCACTCATCGTGTAGACAGAGATCTGAAACTGTGATGCAACTAAGAGATTAATACATATTTTAACACCTATTTATCTTTGTTAATAATAAGTAGATAAGATATAAAAGTGGAAGAAGTTTAGTGGAAAGAGGTGGAGTGGCACATGCTCCAGAACAGGAGTGTAGACAGTAGGAACCTTCTGCACAGCACAGGATCCCAAACCCCAAACCCAAGTACGACCAGAAATAATCTTTGCTTAGCATCATCAACTGACTGATGCTAAACAAAGGATCTCATCCTTTTCAAATCAGGCGGCAATAGAGAAGCTTCACGGCACAAAACCACATCCATCTCCTTAGAAACAGCATTGGAATGTTCCAGCTCACCTTCTCCAGAGAGAGATTTGCACCTGGGATTCCGCCATGGGCAACACAAGAGCGGAGATGTTATTTGGACAGGCACAGACACCCCGCATTTGGTCCACAGAATAAATACAAATTTGTATTTCTAATTCTCCCTCCCTGCTCCTTCCCCAGAATTAGATTTTATTTTGACTTTAAATGGGTAAGGTACAACCACTCCTTAAAACAGCAGGTGAGAAGAGTTTGTTTTACAGAGCTGGGCCCTGACAAGGTACTGTTGAAAGTGCCCTTCCTTTGGGCATCTACGGTACCTAAAAAAGAAGAAAACAACCTCCCCCCGTGCCCATGATGGCATCTGGCTATGTTGTGGCCTCCTGACAGCCCAGGACTGGCTGCAGTCCATTTCCTGACCATCCGGTTCTTAATTATTTGGCTGCACAAATCCTGCTGAGCCCCATGTGCAACCGTGCAATAGGTCATGGACTCGGAATTGGGGCCTGGCCCAATTGTGATATTCCAGAAACATTTTTAGAAAGACAATACGCATAATGCAGCCTTCAGCAGAGCCCGTCCAATGGTCACACTTCATTCCTGTGACAGCCAAGACCTTTGCAAGTGCAATCCAATAATACACAGTAGCATTCGAAGCGGTGACGGGTTACAGGGGGAGATGTGTTGCTGGTTATAGCGCTCAGCTGGGATGGCTCGGGTAAGGGCTGTCACGCTTTGTGTGCCAAAGCGTCTCGCCAAGTCCACAAGAAATCCCACAATGTCAGACAAGAGCGTGCAGAACGCATTTCAACACCGAGGAGGGGGGGAAAAACCCCAACCCTCACCCGCGCCCTCCCTCGCGTAAAGTCCCGTTTCACTGCTCGTCCAGAAGTGAGAGCTGAGTTCGTGTGAAACAAAGCTCCTCCACCTGATTTCACGCCCACACCATCAGCAAACCGGGCAGAAATTGCTGGGATACTTGGGAAAGGGCTGCACACTGCAGTCATTCATCAGTTCAGGCTTTCCTCAACCCTTCCTCCTCCCCCAGCGCATTCGCATCTGCTCCACCTGGAAAAGGAGACAACCCCCATTGTACAGGAGTTGGGAAAGCAAGAAACCAACGGGAACTGGCTCAGCTTGTAGTCATGCTCCTGGACTTGGAGCTGATTGAACGAGACAGGGTCATGAACTCAGGAAGGGAACCTGGAGTCGGGGCTGTTCTTGTCAGGAGCCACCTCTCCCGAGCTCTGTGGGAGTGCTGACGTTGCAGGAGCACCACAGCCAAGGCATCCACGTGGGGCCGGTGGATACAGCCCAACACGTGTTGGAAAACCTGATCCTGATGGATTGGCAGCTGGCTGAGGGCAGGAGACCTTCAGCCAGGTGTAAGCGTGTAGGTTTAGGCACTTGAATCACATCAGCCAGCCAGGGCTGACCTCACCGAGGCAAACACTTGAGTTGAAACACCTCCGTTTGAGAAACACCTCGGAACTCCCGTCGGAGTCGGGGGAGCCAAAGCAGGAGAGGATCCGGCAGTGAGGCAAACACCTGCTCCACTGAACAGCTCTCCAGGCTCCCACTGACAGCTGAGCACATCTCTGTCACCAACAGGAGCCTGGGGACCCAGCTCACACAGAGGCACCCCAGTTCAGGGTGTCTAAATGTCACCACCTAGCACTAATTTAAAACATTCTCCTCACACCAGCTGTCCCTCCAGCAGCATAAAGGTCTCTCAAGGGGTACTAATAAGAATATTTAGGTAGATTAATTCTATTCTCCTCATCTGGGCTCAAACAAAATCCCTCATGAATTCCCATCTGGATTTTTCTGACTCGCTTCTAGCTCCTTGTTAAGCAGTGGCTGGGACAGCTCTGGTGTCATGCAGTGGTGGACCAAAGCATAAATGGTTTCCGTTGTCCCTGTCCCCACGAATGCACGGGTTCATGAAATCCAGCGTGTGGATTTTCATATGGCTGCCATGCAAGCGCGGTGCATCCCAACCGCCCCATAAACCTTCTCCTGGAAGGACCGGGAAGGGCTCAAGAATGTTACGAGGCAGCAAGAGTGAAAATCCTAGAAAAATTCCTTGCCCAGGCAGCCTCCCCTGCTGCTGTCAGTCACGCTGCAGCTCCTCGAGGCGCTGCGTGATGGGGAACTGCTGCCTCCGGGCCCCAACCACCCACGAGCCAGAATGAATCTTGGCAAAGCCCTTCTGGTTCTTGTCCCGCTCCCCGGCTTCCACAACGACCTTTCCTCCTCTTGTTGCGAGCTCCTGTCAGAGACACTTAAATCCACCTCATTTCTTCAGGAAGCAGAGCAAGACTGATCCAAGTCAGCAGGTTGCTTGGAGCAGTGTTGGAGAAAGCTTTGCTGGCTGGGTCCTGGGACAAACGTCTGGATCATGCTTTCAGACCTGGAGGGGCTTCCAGGACAGAAAGACGTCATTTTTATTTAAAAAAACTCTTGCGTAGATGAGGAAGAATAAGGTTTTACGATATAAAATAATATTTTAAGAGTTGTAGTAGCTCCTGCTTTCTTTTCAAGGCTCACGACAGTTCAGAGCCTGATTTACCCCCATCCTACACAGACCTGAACCTGTTCTGAACACAGCACTGAATAATCACTTCATCTACACCAAGGACGTGGCCACCTGCACGTTTGTCACAGATGCGAAGCAGAATGGCTCAGCTTCAATCCAAGGCACAAAATATTTCATGCTCCCCGTGAGCAGCAGGGTTGTAGTAACTCAGGAGTAACAGCAACAAGGAGCATCCTTTACGTGTTGTGTGCTGTAGAGAGCTCCTACCATGAAAACAAAGCCACACCAAGACAAGTGGTGAGTCAGGGATGGCATCACACCTGGAAATTCTGTCCTCCCACTCTCCTCTGAACAACCACCTGGTTTGGCAGTCTCAAACAGAACAGTTTGGGAGGAAAATAAGGGGTTTTGAGTGCTTTAGCTGGACTTAGGAACACAAATTCCCATCGACCTTGCTGTGAGAGCACCCAATACTGACAAACGCAGAACGAGGGAAACACAAAGCAAGGCAGAACCCTTTTTCCTGGAGTTTGCTGCTCGGAGGAAATCAGATATCGCTGCTGGACTGCCTTCCCAACTGGCTTTACAAGGAGCCACGGGGAAAAGGGATCACAGCAGAGCATTGCTATGCAACATGTAATCCTTCCTCCCAACAATGGTGCGCTGCGAAGCTCAGACTAAGTGCCCCCGTCATGATCAGTCTCAGACATGCTGCAACACACAATTTCTCAGTGTTTTAGCTGAAACGCCGAGGACAGGATTCCCATTCATTCCCAGCTGGGTCACGGGGCTCTGGCGGTGGTTTTCAGACAACTCTTGTCTGGGCAGCAGCAGCCCAGGGCGGACACCCAGCCGTGGGAATTCCTCGCTTATTGCTCCGCTGTCGTCATGGCTGGGCTGCGGCTCCAAGGCTTCAAACCATTCGCTATGGTTTGGGGGAGAGGAGGCAGCAAACCCTCCTCGGAGGCAGCTCATCCAGGGAAAAGCCTCGCCTGCCTTCGGAAAGGGCTTTGGGATGCTTCCCCACAAATCCAGTCCCTTCCATCCCCCGCCCACGGAGCCCTCTTCAATTTAAATGGGCTTAGTCATTCTCCCAGCTCAAGTATTAGTGTTTGTTTGGACAGCAGCCACGGTCCCCACACACAACCAGAGGACCACACTCGTCCCTTCGCACTGGCAACTGCCATCGGCTGAATGATAGAGGTTTCACAGATTGTTAGAAGTTGTCCTTTCTTTTTCCTTCTACCTTGTTAAAAAATCCTTCTTTTCAGCCTGTTCTCAACCTGCTTTCTCGGAACAGTTTTGCCCTCCCACCACCCTTCCTTCTTTAAAAAATAGGAACACTCATATTTTAGTGACATAGGTATTAAAATACAAACATTTAAGCATAGAACAACATAACCCCACTTAAAACTGAGAACTTCAGAAGTATTTTCCCCATGCTCAGTATTCCTAGCATGCTTCCCATGCTAAAAAAGCTCCACATAAACAACCAACTGCAATCACTTATGGGACACAGCAAGCAAAATTTTTTTCCAGAGTATTGATTTCCAGGCCTAAGAAAGGCTTTGGCTGAGCCATTCTCAGCCTGAGAGGGGAGGAAAATCCAGAGAGCACGCCTGGGCATTCCTACCTGTCATAACCTGCAGCAATTAATACCAGTGGTGGCCCTGAAAACTGATCTGTACATTAAGAGCTCTTCTCAGGCTGTTATTTGATGGGTTTGATTTGTACCTTGGTAAACAAGCGATGCCCCATTTCTCACTGCAAGCACATCCCTAAGGAACTGCCCAAAAGGATGCTTTACATCTCTTTTTTTTTTTTTTTTCATGCACCGAGTGGATTGAGCTCCGAAATAGCAATTATTACACACCATGAGGGTGCAGCAAAAGCTGGGAGCTCAACTGGAACCATGCTAACGAGCAGGAACTGCGTGGGGCTGGGTGGTCAGTGCTTGTAAACACTGCCTGTGCAACAGGAGAGTTGTGCCTCCCTCTGCCTGTGTGTGACCTTTAGTGAGTCACTTAATCTTTCTGGGTCTCAATTTCCCCCCTCTGCCCAACGGAGCTCCAGAAATGAAGAGGGTGGCATGCTCTGATAACGTGTTATGTGATAGCTCACGAAGCTCCTCAGACAGATGATAGCTGGGCAAACATCTCCCCGATATGGAGAGCGCATCTCCAGCCCTCCGGAGAGGGCCCTGCCAGCACCGCCCGGGGGGAAACGCCATTCCTCGCATGGAATTCCAAAATAAGCAAGTCAACAGCAAGGCAGAGTCCAGGCACCTCCCACTACCTCTCCAGAGCATCCCAGATGGTTTCAGGTGTAGCTGTCTCAGGATGGGTCTGGATTTGGAGCCTCCAAGGGTGACAAGGACCATGGCAGGGGGCTGGGACAAGGACACCTTTAAGGTCCCTTCCAACCCAAGCCATTCCAGGATTTTGTGATCCTTCAGAAACACTCGGTCTGCACAGACCAAAACATCTTGTGGAAAAACACAGTGAAGCCTCACGAAAGGAACCAGTTTCAAAGCAGGAAACTGCTTAAAGAGAGATCTTTTCTTCACCATTTCTGCCTTCCCATAATTCTGCTTTAAACGTTCTCGACTCCCAAGACAACTGTGGTTATACCCAGACTTCAGGCAAAGGCTTGTGTCCCTCCTTCTGGAAGGATGAAGGAAAAAGGCAATGAGAACATGATAATTTTTTCTTCTAGGGTAACAGCAGCCCCCTTTAATTGTGCCCCTTGGATCTGTAAGACATGCTTGACCAGACATACCTCTGGAAGAGGTCAGCACTCCTGGGATTAAGAAACTTAGCAACGCTCCAGAGAGGGAGTTGGAAAGTCATGTTTAATGATACTTTGCTGAGAAACTGGGCAAATTTAATTAAAACATCACTTACTCAAGCCCAGTGGAACTAATTGAGTGCTCTAATATTCCGCCTTTTCATTAATGGGTTACAAAAGAGGGCTGCACTTGTGTGTACAAGGGGGAAAAGGGGGGAGGATAGAGAGAAGATGAGAGCTTTAGCAAGGCTGCCTGGGCTTCATTTAATATAACTCAGGAACTTCATTGCTGGCAACGGAGCTTTAATCCAGTTGACTTCTCCCCCATCCCCTCCACACACACATCTCCCCCCAAAACACCCTCTCCACCCAAGACCCCTCGGAAAGAATGGCTGAATGGGGGAGAGTAGATCTGGCAAAGGAAGGGAAATTGCTTTTTTAATAAGTGGTCTATTCAGAGCTCCTGCTTTTCAATAAAGAGAAGGCTGGAGAAGTCCTGGTCTAATTACCTCATCCTCACACTAGACAAGCTCGCCCTTTCATTAACCACTGAGGTCATATCATATAACTTGGTGAGCCACCACGGGCACAACATGTTCAGTGATTATTTCACTGGTGGCAGCAAAATTACAGGCAGCCCATCAAGGTTGTAAAAAGCAGAAGTAAAATCATAATTAAATGAGAACGTCTACCAAGAGACACTAAAACTAGGCGGGATAGGATCATGTCACCCTCGCAGAAATGCACGGATTGTTTGCTGGGGTGACACCATGGAGAAACTGCTGTGGTGACCAGGAGGGGAGAGGGTTGCGTGCCAAATTAGTCAGCCCAGCACAGGTCCTTTTTTTGCTGGGTCTCAAGGGACTATTTGTATGTTTTGCCACGGTCGGGAGTAATTAGATGGGAAAAATGACACGTAAAGAATCAGTGAGAGACCACCAAGCTTGTGCTGTGTCTTTAGCAGAGACTTCTCCACTCCCTCAGCGAACACACACATCCACACGCTGCAAGGACTCCAGTTCCAAACTGTTCAGCTCCAAAATGGCACAAATCAAGGCTGTCTGCACTGCTGTACTGCCTTTGATCCACCCCAAATCAAATCCAGATGAGTTATTGTTCCAATAACCATACCAGGTTAGCCCAAAGTGGTTTCAGACTGCTGCAGTTGCTGGGTGAGCAAACCCTACTCAGTGGTTGCAAAGCCTTTACAGCAGGAGTTGGTTGGTGAGCAGCTTCTTGGAAGACACAGAAAACGTGCTGAGAATCATATTTAACTCACTACCTCCCTCAAAGAAAATATCCATAAATTCAGCAGGAACAGAGTAATGTCTGCTGAGCAACTCTCACCCTCTGATCCCTGAACTCACAGTGGGACCAGGAGGAAGGGCACAGATCAAACCTGCTATTAATCTACACCTGAGAGCAGGCAGTGCCAAAGACAATCCACCCACCACACCAAGAGGGTCAAACTCGTTCCAGCATTTTGGAATCTGAAGCAAGCACTGCGAGTTTTGACCTGGTAGTCACAAAGCCAGCCTGGATCCTCATCTCCGATCACCACCTCAGTGTCACCAAACTGTGACAGCGGTTTAGGGCCACGTATCCCGACCACACAGGTGTGTGTTCTGATCTTCAACCACCACCCTCCTGAAAGCTTCCTTCTCAACATTCCCTCCTCCCCTGCCTGGCTCCACGCTGGTGCTGTGAGCCTGGTGGGCTGCTTGGCTTGGCCTGGCTTCCAACCACGCCACCATGGCACAATGAGTGATTCCAGCAGCCCAACCAGAGGGATCATTCCGACCGCTGCTGCGAACAGGCGAAGGAAAGCTGTCAGACAGCAATCCCAGCTCGACAGACACAGTGGGGGTGGACGAAAATAGGAACGCTGGATCACTGACCTGCAGCAAAGGTCTGTGACTTGGATTGCCAGGAGGGCTCTCGGTGTCTGGACGACCGTCACAACTGTTACTCAGCTGTTTAGCTGCAGATATTACACCGCGAAACCACTGCCAGTGGCCAGAGCCCGACTGTGCCAAGGGAAGTGGAGGCAGAGGATGCTGGACAGTCCTGCATCTTCCCCTGGGAGCTAACTCGCAAGGATCAGGACACAGAAGGGAAGGTTCAACCCCTCCAGCTCGTCCTTGGAGTTCGTTTAGCTCAAAGCCACGCAGCGTAGAGCACAGATGATAATTAAGGACACAAACCCTAAATCCAAGAGTGGCCTCAGCCACGTGGGCACCCTGACTGCAGCTCCTGGGATTGGGACGCTGGGAGTTGGGCCAAAGCCATCGGGGAGGTTTTTTAGCCCTGCCACTCTTGGTGGATATTCCTGGAGCTGCAAGGACTTGCCAGTGGCACCTAAAGCCACAACCTTGGAGGTTTTGATGAGACTTTATTGTGTGGCTATGGAATGAGGGGAGAGCCAGGACATCTCACAGAAACACCCAGCATGGAATCACAGCCTCCACAGGCCACCTTCTCCATTGCCAGTCCCACGTGCTACACACTCAGCTCCAAAAGATGGGACAGGGCAACCAACACAAGGACTGAAACAGGTTCCATCACCCTGCAAAGCCCATTTCACACGTCAAAGAGCTGCCACAGGAGTTCAGAGACACTGAGCCCTTTAATCCAGAGCAGGAAAGCTGTCAGCCAAAACCAGACACCAGCTAAATCCAGGATATTTCTAATCCTGATCTCAGCGCTGTCTAGGAGCATCTGGTAGTGGGGAGAGGGGGAGACATTTTGCTGGCCAGCCCTGGCTGGTGGCATTCCCCGATGCCCCAATTCCGTCGCGAGGAATGACATTTTATACATAGACACAGCAACAACTGAGCTGGGGTGGCCATTCCTAGAATGCACAACTGGCTGGGCTGCATTTGCCTGGGAAACTGGAGAGCCAGGTCCCCCATCCCAGCCCCAAGCCTGCATCCAATCACACAGACAATAACAAGGCTCGAGGGCTATTTCTGGCCCTACAGTATGTCCCCCTCGGAGGTTGGTGCAATGAAACACTGATCCTAAGCACCTGTGCTGGCCAATCTGAGGGATTTTCGTGTTGGAGCAACTCTAGGCTAGGTACAGCCAAGCAGATTACGGGAGGAGGTGGAAAGCCCCTTCCTTTCCCCCCTTGCTGGGATGACCCAGCACTCGCAGACACTTTGTCCTTTACATCAGCCACAGAAAATGCTGAGCTGGAAGGGACCCACAGGGATCATCAAGTCCAAATCCTGGCCCTGCACGGGACAAACCCAAAAATCACACCGTGTGCCCCAGGGCATTGTCCAAATGCTTCCTGAACTCTGGCAGCTCTGCAGGGAAGCCCCCAGGCAGCTTCACGGAAGGTGTGAAGAGCAGGAAGAGAAGATAAAGATGGGAAAAGGAAAAAAGGGACTCTAGAACCAAGCACTGTCTCCTGCTCTAGGTGACACAGGAGGTTTCTGCCAGAAGACAAAACTGAAGGGACTTTAAGGTCTGAGGTCAGCCAGAAATTCATCTCTCCACCCCGGTTCTCTGCCAGGTGTTTCTCCAGCCAGTTTTAAAGAAACCTGGCCAAGGAGATGCTACACTGTCCATGCTCTACTGAGATGCATCCCTCAAGAATGAGTTGTGGCAGCATAAATCCCTTCCTGTGTCCCACCTCATAAGCCTGAGGAACCTCTCTTTCCATCCCTTTGTGGTGTGAAACCCTCTCCTCCCTGTGGGAAACCAGCAATCTTTGTCCCCGCCTCAGATTTCCCACACTTGGACAGTCCCATTTTTTTTCCCTCTGGTCTCTCTCCAGAGGTTTTGCACAGTGAAAACCAGGGCACAATCCCACAGCTCAGACTTCTCTCCTCCAGGAGGAGGACCACTCCCTTCCTTTCACACCCCACACTCCTATTCCACACCCAGGAACAGCGTCATTACCCCCAAAAACCCCACAAGGGCGTGACCCCCCCCTCCGCCCCGCGCCGCCTTCAACGCACCTTCATGCCCACCAGGTTGTTGTGGAAGTCCACCCTGGCTCGCAGGTCCTTGTTGGGCTTCCTCCCCAGGAACTCCTTGACGAACTTGTTGCTGTACTTGAGGTTGTCCCCGCAGCCTCCCCACTGCCAGGCCTCCCTGTTCTCCAGGTCGGGCGCCTCGTCGCAGGTGCAGCGCTCCATGCGCCCCGCGCTGCACGCCTTGGCCATGGCGTGGGTCAGCCCCGCCGAGGAGATGGCGTACAGGAAGGCTGTCTCCTTGAAACCTGCAGGGACGGGAGGGAGAGGCTCCAATCGCGGCTCAAAGAAGGAAAAAAGCCCAGGAAACGCAGGCAAAACCCATCGGGAGAAGAGGGTTGTGTCACAGAATAACAGAGTGGTAAGGTTGGGAGGGACCACAGCGAGCATCTGGTGCCACCTCCCTGCTCCAGCAGGGCCACCCCAGAGCACAGGGATTACATCCAGGCTGCTCTGGAATATCCCCAGGGAGGGAGACTCCACGTCCTCACTGGAATATCTGTTCCAGTGCTCAGTCGCTGCCCAGGAAGTTCTTCAAGCTCAGGTGGAATTTCCTGGGCATCAGCTCCTGACTGTTCCTCCTGTGGCACTGCTGGGCAGCACTGGGAGCAGCCTGGTCGATGCTCCTGACAGCCTTGAAGCATGGCAAGCTCTACGTGCATCCCTGGCGGTGAAGAGGGCACAGGGGAGGGCAAGGAACGACGGACAGAGGTGGCACAAGCCGGGATTCAGGAATGCAAATGAAATCTGGCCGGCTCGGTGGCTGTCACTCTGTGTCACTCACAGACAGTCTAAAATGGAAAGAGTTGAGCAAGAGCTGCCCCTGGATCCCTGGCTGTGCCCAAGGCCAGGTTGGACAGGGCTTGGAGCACCCTGGGATAGTGGGAGGTGTCCCTGCCCATGGAATGGGGTGGCACTGGATGGGCTTTAAGGTCCCCTCAAAGCCAAAGCATTGTTTGACTCCATGAAGAGCTGGACAGGACGTGGAGGCCCCAATGCTGCTACCAAGGGGACACCAAACAGCAGGAACCCAGCACAGCCTTCCAGTCCTCCTCATTCTTCCCTCTCCTCCTGAAACAAGTCACTGGGTCCTGCTCCAGACCAGCAGAATTATTGACAGAAGGCACCCGAGGGCTGGAAAGCAGGAGATTTGTCACCCAACACACGAAAAACCCCAGTTTACACCCCAAACCTTCCATGCACAGCCCTTCTTTACACCTCCACACTCACCTGCAGGGATGTGACAGCATCCACTCCCCCGACAGGCAAACTGACACCCAGAGGGACCCACGGTTCCAGTCCAAATTATAAAAGCCAGAAATAAAAAGCAAACATGGCAGTATTTATAGCTGCCCATTCTCCAGCTATGGAAGCCGTAAACGACTGCATATTTGAGATGCAATTCCAGAACAGCTTTGGATGGGACTCAAGAAATCCCCCACTCAAAAATAACACAAGTGGATGGTGACAGTAGTGGATATATCTGTGAGCTGGTGTGTCAACCAAGGACATGCAGAGACACTGCCAGGTCATTTTTGGAACTGTTCCTCGGGAGGTTCATGACAGACCAAGCGAACTCATGTGGCCATTCCCAGAGTCTGCCTTCCCAAAACACTCCCAGGAGCAGGAATCCTGATGAAAATCCAGCCCAGGGGAGTGAGGTTTGGTCCTCCCAAGGGTTCTGAGGTTCTAATTCCTCCCAGCTTGTGGTAGGAATTATGCAATCATTCTGCTGCTCACCTGGAAAAGGAGAACAGGAATCTTTTCCTCACCAGAAATGTTAAAATAAAAAAGGTTCAACTCCACGCTCACTGAGGACACTGCAAAGAGTGGTGAGAGTTAATGTATTGAATTTTGTTTTCTCCCTGAAGTCAGACCACATCCTCTGACAGCCCAGAAACACCTTCAGCATTGCAAACACCTCATTGGAAGTGGTGAGAGAATTCTTCACTTCATTCACATTCCAACAACTCATGGGTATGCAGCTGACTCTTCTGGGTAGAAAATGCCTTCTAAGCATCTCTCATCCTTTGTAAACTCTTTTTTTCTAGGTCACACCCCAGCTCAGACTGCCCACATGCCTGTCAGAGGGATGCCACTACCAAACACAGATATTCCAAAGCCTTTGTGCTCCTGGATTGGAGAACTCCTGCCACAGCTACACAGAACAAAGAGGTGCCAGTGTCAGACACAGAATCCTCAGTGGGGTGGGGGGTGCAAACCCTGCCCTGAAGGTCTGAGCCACTGCAATCATGGCACGGTTTGGGTTGGAAGGAACCTTGAAATCCAGCTTGTTCCAATGCCCTGCCATGGGCAGGGACAGCTTCCACTAGCCCAGGTTTCTCCAAGCCCTGTCCAAGCTGGCCTTGCACACCTAACTCACAGCCATCAGCCTTAACTGATTAACCAGACAGCCCAGATCTCCACTCTGCTTGAAGCCCTCCTGATCTAAAGCTCTGAATTCCGAGTGGTCGTGGAAATCCAGCAGAAAGTCAGCGCCGTGTGACCACAACACATTCCAGGCCTGACAGAAAGCCAGGAGGAACAGCTCGTCTGCCAGGCTCTCCCTTTCCATCAGCTTTGTCTCTGCTCCTCCCGTTCTCCATCACTGAAAGCTTCCCAGATTCCCTGCGCCCATCAGCACGGGGATCATCTCACCCACAGGCAGCTCCCAACCAGCTCCATGTGACATTTGGCTCTGGCCAGGTTTTAAAGCCATCTCCACCACGCACTATTTGATTGCACCAAGATATTTTGTAACAAGATAATGAGCTTTAAATCAATGCAGGCATTCTAAGCCCCAGTGCATTGACAGTCTGCCGGCCGTGGCTATCCAGTTTCAGCCATTTCCAAAATTGTGCACGAGTATCCAAAGAGGATAACGAGTCCCTTAAACAATCCCCTGTTATTTTAAGAAACGGGGCTGCATCAGCCCAAGCTGCAAACCAGCAGCCAAGGCTGGGCTGGTGACCCAAGTGTAAAAGCAGAGGGACAAACTTTTAAGCAAATACAGCGGATTTTTCCCCTCTTTTTCCTTTTTCCCTGCAATGGTCCTGGAGGAGAGGAAACCAGCCCTCAGCGATGGATTTGGAAAGCTGTGTCCTCGCGGGTGATACATGTGAGCCTTTGCCCTGGGGTACCACTTGCTGCAATGCTGAACCAGGAACCAGCAGCTCCCGGCGAGGAGGAGGAGAGAGATTTACAGGGCACTGTGTCACTGCAGGGGAACAGCACCTGAAGGATTTACGGCGCCGGGGCAGGGCAGAGATGTTGCAGGGATATAAAACACGGCAGAATGAGACAGCAGCGGAGCCCTGCAGCCCTCAGAGCTCTCACTCACTGCACAGGGCCCTGACAAGGGCTGGGATGGGGGGGTCCCCGTGGGGATTTAACTCCAGGCTGCTCCCAAGCGCCCCTCGGCCGGGGCTGCCCAGGGGACAGGCACGTCTGAAGGAACGAGCTGTGGCCTCCAGGTGTCAGCATGAGAAAGTGCTTGGCTTCCCCACGGCACCAGTAATCCAGGGACTCCTCTGGCATGCGGGGATATTTTTAAATGTCTTGCGGCTCTGGCTGGACCTCTTGGGTTTCATGAGGACTTTCCTTGTTTCCACCAGTCAGTGACAGTGCAGTAGTTAAGCCCTGGCGCTTCTGAATGACTCCTCCTCACTAATTAGCCCTGCAAACCTCTGCTCTTATCTTTAAAGACTTCACACCCTGGCTTTTCCAGGTCCAGGCCCATCGCTGAGTGTGGGACTTCCTGGAAGTCACTAAAGCCCTGGAGACCCGCACGTGCTGTCTGTAAAATGGTGCTGCAGCCTGGAAATAACTGGATTTTACTGGGAGGGTGGAAGAAACTGGACTGTGTGAGGTAACACAAAGGAAAAAGATAAAAATACCACCTGCTCCTCCAATACTACCAAATTCTGGCCATCTCTGCCTGAGCTGCTGGGAAGAGGTGTGGGGATTACCCAGTGCTCACATCCAGGGCAGCAGCAGGACACAAACATTTGCAGGTTTTGCCCTGTGTTAAGGCAGGGCTCCCCTTGCCCTCTCTAACAGGACAGCACAGAACAGTCTGCTCTGCCTTATTTCCCTTAAAATGGCATTTTCCCAACTTCTTTCCTGAAAGACCGGCACAATATATAGGAAAAATAAAATAGGAAATAAATAAAGAAAATAATAAAGGAAGAGGGGACAGCTTTGAGAGCTTCCAAACCCTCTCCCCTCCAGCATCAGCTCAGCTTCCAGCAGAAATGGGGAGGAAAAGCAGCACAAACACCTCCAGCCTGCAAGAAGAGCAGCCAGGACCAGCAGCGGGAAGCAGGCAGGGCGAGCCCATAAATCACCCCCATCAGCACGTTCTTTGCCCGCCGTGCACAAACTCCAGCCTTCCACAGAGCTCTCCGGAAGCACCACCAGCAAGGGAGGTCCCAGATCGACCATCAGGGCAGGAGATGAGTGCAGAGACCCCCCCGAACCCCCAGACTCACCTCTCTTGAGGAGGCTGGCGCGGTAGCGGCCCTCGAGGGTGCAGTTCCAGCGCTCGAAGCGGAACTGGTACTGGCACTCCAGGGCGCTCATGCTGATGGCCTCCATCAGCGTCTCGGCCACGCCGGGGTCGCGCCGGCACATCCGGCGCTGCTTCTTCTCCAGCTTCAGGCGGTCACACACCTTGTAGTGGGCCTTGACGGCCGCCTCCTCCATTTCCGAGGTCAGAGGGAGGATGGTCAGGGGTTCGTTCCCCGTCAGCCTGCCGGGAAACAGAGGGGCACCACGGTGAGGGGAGGAAAAGCAGAAATTCTTGGAAGAAATGCTGCCCCTGTGAGGGTGGTGAGGTTGCTTAGAAGGGCTGTGGTTGCAGCGTCCCTGGAAGTGTCCAAGGCCAGGCTGGACACTGAGCAAACCGATCTAGTGAGTGGCATCCCCACTCAGGGCAGGGGCTTGGATCCAGGAGGTCTCTAAGGTCCTTCCAACCCAAACCATTCTGGGATTTTATAGAATACAGCCTGTGGTAGAAATGGGGTCAGTGGTGGGATCAGGATCTCCTGGTTGAGCATCCCTGTGGACTTGATTTTACAGTGAGGTTCCTGACGGTGTGTGTGCAAGGTGGCAGCGGGAGAAAGGTAAGGAAATATTCGGATTTATGCTCCCTACCAGCTCTCAGAGAGCTTGTTGGGACATAAACCCTTGGCCACCTCCATCATAGGACTGTGTTTAAAACTGAAAGTGGAAGGAAATCATTTCGGGTGCCTCACTGCATGAAGCTGGGAGACTGGCAAAAATACATGAGCACCACTGTCACTGTCCTGGGCGTAAACAAAATAATCATTTTAGCCCACCAAGCAGAGCCAGAACCCAGCTTGGGAAGGGACAGAGGATGACTGGTCCCACCAAGCCCCAAGAGACACCCTGAGAAAGCACAGAGAGCCACCCTGCCCTCAGCAGAGGAGCTCCTGACATAAAACCCAGCGAGCCACAGCCCGAGGTTGGAGAGCAGGATACGCTTTCCAGGAGATGCTGCCAAGAGCTTTTACAAGACAGAACAAGCTCAAAACCTAAAAAAAAAAAAACAAACCAACAAACCCCGAAGAGATTCATGTCCCTTTGCCCAGCACAAGGTCCTTGACTCCACAATGTGCAACGAAAGATGCCAGCGGACTGTTCCCGGTGTCAAGTGACGAGCTGCTGGAAAAGGACCAGGCTGGCATCGGCCCCAGGGAGCAGAGAGGCTGCAGGAACATCTGCTGGGCTCAGGAGAGCTGTGCTGGCCAGGCTGCTGAGCCCCACTCTCCTGGCTCTGCCCTGCTCCGGCCAGGTGCCAGTCCACACGGTCAATGGGAATCGCTATCCGGGCTTGCAGAGCACCTGGAGACACATTCCTCAGCCAGAAAGGAAGAATGGCTGAAATCCAGAGCTGGAAACACGCTGGAACGCTGCAATCCTGCCCTGGGGAGCACGGGGTGGGCTGGGGGCTCAGGCATCTCCAGTGCTGCAGGAGCACTGGGGAAACTGGGGTGATGGGAGTGGGAGGGGAGCACTCCCTCACCCCCTTTGCTGAGATCCTGGGAACCCTCTAAAGCCCCACCTGTCCTGCAGGAGCAGTGATTCGCTGTTTTTAATGAGTGTTTCTCTCCAACCAGCGGGATTGGAGGGCAGGCACTCAGGATGCTTTAACTCCCAAACCTTGGTGCACAATGGGCATAAAATCCTGACCTGAGTCCCAGCCAGGGACATGCAGTACAGCTCCCGTCATCACTGAGGCGTTGATGAGGTGATTTCATATCAGCTCTCTAAGGGAGGGAGCAGAAATGGCTGAGGTGGGGTTTTTAGAACAAAGATGGGCAGGAAAACGCTCTCCTTCAGTTACATTCAAAGGTATTGATACCTCCAGAAAAGCCCTGCAGTGACAAAAGCACAGAGTGATTTGTGGGAAACATGGGAAAGTATTGTCCCCAAACTTTTGCTCCCCGCAAAATAATAATAAAAAAAAAACTAAAAGGCCAAACAGCAAGGTCTATTTGAAGTGTGTTTTAACCCCTTCGTTTCTGGCCTGTCCCAGCTGCTCCCCAAGGAGAGGGGACATCCCCCAGCCCTGGTGCCTCGTTTGCCAACGCTCCTGGGAGGCTCATTCACGAGAGAGGTGCCTCGGTCTGAGCTTCACTGGAGTAAAGATCTGCAACAGAACCTCTGGGATGTTCATTCCTGGCCTTCGTGGTACTCTAAGGATTCATTCCTGCAAACTTTCGTGGTTGGCACAAGAGACCCTCAGCTGGCAAAGGAGAGAGAGGGAGGCATCGAAGCATTTTCTAAGCTCCCTCTCCCCATTTTTTCTTTCCAACTGAGCAGGGATTGTTCAGCCAAACAGTCAGAAAAAAAGCTCCAAGGATCCTGTAGCAGATGGCTCTTGGAGGGAGGAGGGATACAGGAATTGATCCTACAGCCAAGATTTCAGCAGAGCAATTGGTGATTTCCACCCTCTTCCCACCTTCCCCTCAGGTGCTTGGCTTTGGCATACCTCAAATTACAGTTTCCCACAGATCAGCCTTCCCAAACTTGCTGATAGCACAGCCAAATCGTGTGTATCTCAAACAAAAGTCACTTAAACACACACAGAATAAAGATCCAGGGACAGGGAGATGGTAGGAAATAGGATTCATGGTGCTTCAGTGCCACAACTCTTCCACAACCGGTGGAAGAACAAACACACGTGATGAACACATATCACTCTCTGGATGATTGCTCAGAAGCATCCCCGAAACGAGACAAGGAGCAAATTTAAGAAAAAAGGGGTTTTTTTCCCTCGCCAGCAAGCAGTGAAACTCTCCCAGGTGAAGAGCAGAAGCCACACACACGGACCCTCACACACATTTTCCCTCCCCTGGGCCCTCAGCTCGGCACGCACATTCCAGAGGCCCCGGGAGCAGGGGTGAGGTGGCACTTTGCAGAGCGTGGCATCAATAACAAAGCGCAGGCAGAGCCAGGGAGAGCTGCCCCACCTGACACGCTGCTGCTGCTGCATGGAACCCTTCTAATCCCATAAAGCCCTTTTATGCAACCTCGGCTGAGCGAGGTCCTGTAAGGCAACGGTGTCAGTCGGACGCTTTCTCAGCTCCTCACAAAGGCCAAGCTGTTCTTTCCAAGGAAACGTTTCAGGGTGGGAGTGTGCGTGTGTGTGTGTTTTTTTGTTTTTTACACACCCAAGCCACAACTGTCAGGATTAAACTGCCGGCCAGAACCCTGGGATTGTGTTATTTTGCTCCAAGAAAGGGCTGTGTGGGAGATGGAGTGGATGCCAAGGTTGAAACCGGATGATCTTTAAGGTTCCTTCTAACCCAAACCATTTTAAGCCAGATTCCGAGATTCCGAGGGATTGTGTGTGTGTCCACCAGGAACCTGGAGAGAGAGCAAACAGCTCATTGCACACAACACCCACGAAGCTTTAACTCTCTGGAAGTGAACTCCGGCCTCTCTGAGAGCAACATGAACCTCCAGAGTCAAGAGGCTGCTTATGGAATTCAGGATTTCGAATTTCCGCTTCAGAATTTTGCACTTTGATGAACCTCGTGGGTCCCTTCCAACTCAGGACATTCTATAGTTTTTTGACCTAATCTTGCCCAACTTCTGCTCCGAGCGCAACATCCAAACCTCAGGAAGGATCTGGCTGCCCTGTGCCACACCTGCGACGCTGAGAGGAACCTTTGCAGCACCATTTGTGCCATTCCCATTCCAGTTTCACCAGTTTGAAGCCAGGAGATCAGAAGGTTTATCACTAATTGGTGTAAAAAGCAAGGCCCATCTGGTTTGCACGCACGCTACTGGTGTCACTCAGCTTCCTTGGTTGTGAATTTCATCTCAAACGCCGCTAATTCCTCCATTTTCCCAGAGTTCAATCACCAGGATTTGGGAGAGGTCCCAAGCACAGCCCCTCCCACCGATAACCCCGCGGCCACGTTTTATCTGTGACACCATGGAATTACTGCCCTTCCAAGAGGCAACTCAAGGCAGCTCCTGCTTCCCACTCACGGCAGAAGTGAAGAGTTTCTGTTGCCTCATCACCTCACACTTCCATCAGGGCCCCTGGATTTTCCCTTGTTTAAGTGGGGACTTTCCTGACGAGGATTTGAGGGGGATGAGGCAGAATTGAGGCACCTGCACAGCCCTGTGAGTGCACCCTCACTTTTGAGGTGCTCCAGAGTTCCCTCAGCAGGTGCCACTGGAGATGGGATCCAAGGTGAGCTGTTTCCTCTGCTATTCCCACCTGGAATGACAGGCCTGCTGAAATATTCCATTCCTATCCCACTTCCTCCTGTGTTAAGAAATTGCTCTTTGGTCCATCTGTACAATGACGTGGGTCCTTCTGGTTTCATTTCTCACGTGAATCTTTTTTTTTTTTCCTGTGTGTGGTATGGCCACACTTTCAGCCCTTTTTCTTCTCTTTCCACCACTTTTCTTTTAAAAATTAAAAAAGCTTCCGGAAAATCGACAACTTGACCATGAATCATCACTACAACCCCTAAATTAATGATTGCACAGCTCAAGGAGTCTGAGTTATGCTGCACACCAGCTCTGTATTATTTTATTTTGCACCCAATAACCTGCAGTTGCTCTCTCTCTCCCATCACCACACTCCCACACCGTGAGTCTTTCCTAAATTGATTTATCATACTTCTCCTCCCACATAGGCGATTGAATATTTGAAGTACAAAAACTCAAAAGTCCAAGAAAAAAAATCTGAATTTCAGGGTGAGTGAAGAAGATTTGGTATTTGGAAGAAGAGCTGGACATCGAAGACTCAGCCACCTCAGTCTGCACTGTCTTGTTCGGGTTTTTAAGTTTTTACAGCTTTAAGTGCCCACGTGAACTCTAAACTCTAAAATATCCCGTATCTCCTTAGATTACATAAAAATAAGGCTATGGATTCTCCAAACCTCAGGCTTCCACAACGACATCCCAGCAAGCGTTCACAAAGATTGTTCCGTCAGAATTCTCCGCTTCCACCTCAACCCTTTCCTGGTGTAATTTCCCTGACAGGACGCTGTGACATTGTGAGGGTCAAGGAAGGTGACAGGAGGAAAAGTGCTTTTCCCAGCCTCAGGAAACCCAAACCATCCAGGCCTTTACAAGACAGAGCTGAACCCCACCTGGAAAGCATCTCTGCAAGTCCCACCGCTCCTCACGCCAGTGCCAGCTCCCTTCCCTCAGGACCATTCCCAACCAGCCCTGCCTCGGGCTCACCTCTCCCTGTCATTGTCCCCGAACAATGGGGCCTTGCTGTGGGAGACCATTAAACAAAGCAATTGGAAACTCCAGGAGCAGCAATTCCCATCACAATTACGCCCCAAATGGCTGGTTTGATCCTTATCTTCCCCTCGATAGCCGTGGCAAACGAGGCCAGAGCTTTCTTTAGGTGACAGCCTCTCAAATGTCACTTCCTCCTCGGCCAGCAGTGCCCCAGTCACAGCCCCCAGCACAGAGGCTACTACAGCTTTACACGCTCCCAAGAACATGAAGTAGGGGTGGTAGGGCCTTCCAAGCTCACAGCACGCAGGTGGGAAGCAGCCAAACTCCACAGTCCTGCTCCACAGGACAGCACGTGCTTGATGGGCTCTTCTAGCGGAAGGTTCTGGGATTTTAGGATAGAGGGAAATGCCTGTAGGTCCTTGGATCAGCTTCTGAGCGATGGGAAGGAGGAGGAGGAGAGAGGATAAAAGGGACAGCACAGGGGAACTTCCAACCCAGTAGGTCCCACTTAGCAGGGAAGGAAGCACAAGCCTCCATCAGACTCCTGATGGAATCTGCTCAAACAGATTTTGGGTTGTTTTGGTTTTTTTTTTAAGGAAAAACAGGTGCAGATTCTTGTATGTTTCAATAATTCAAGCCTTTCTTCAACCATGCCTGGATAGATCCATGCAGTGGTTTCCTGAGCCTCCTCTGAGAATCTTAGGATGGACATGTGGACACGGAAGGATCCACGATCTTGGGTCCTACCCCAGAGTTATTCCAGCACCCAGCAAAAAGGGAGAACAACAGCTGCTTCTGGACAAAATAATCCAGTGGTGCAAACCTCCAGCTTTCCCCTTTCCAACACAGCTTTCCTGAATGCTTCCAGCATTCATGGCAACTGCTCTGATCCCAAAGTTCATTTGGGATGTTACCACAGTTTCCTGTTTTAGCCTTAAATGAAGCTCACATGGAAGTTGGAAGATTTCCATGAGGAAATTTCCCCAGACCTGCACTGAGGAGAGCACCGGACTCCCGATGACCAATGCGTTGTTAAATCAGTTCAGGAGGGATTTTCCTGGGAATGAGACAAGGTACGGATGGTTTTCTCCCAGATACAGGATGGTTGCTGCACGTATAAATAAACTTCCATCCAATTTCCTGCCAAAACAGGCCCTCACCTTCCCCTGGGCAAATTACCAAAAAGTTTGGCATGTTGTATATAAAGGAAAAAAATCTCTCAGTGGATGTGCAGGGAAGATGTGACTCAGTTCAGCTGGGGAGGGCTGGAGATGTTCCCGTTCCTGCAGAGGACTTTATGGGATGGAGGTGCCGTGAGGAACAGCTCTTCTGGCACCTTGGCCCTCAGGAGCACCACAAGGAACTCCTCCAAGCTGCTGCAGCATTCCCCACACCCACAAAGCAGCAGACCTGCACAGGTTATGAATTACAGCTCACTAAAGGAAGGAGTTGCCTTCCCTTCTCCAGGGAGGGGGAACAAACTCAGGGAGATCCCACAGCAGAGGGAAAAATCAGTTTTGGGGTTTTTGGTGGTGCATCTGAACAAGGCTGAAGTAATTCCCCTTCCCCACTCCTCTCCTGATGCCAAACCTTATTCAGGAAGTTCCCAGCCCATCAGAGCAAAAGACATTTTTATTTTAGGTAAATATCTCATCCCCAAGACCTAATTCCCCTGGAACAACCCACTCTGTCCCCAAACAGGCAGAAACAGAGAAAGAGGGCGGGGAGGGAAAGGTTGTTTCCTCTCCCCTTCATCCTCTCAAGAATGAAACAGCAATCAGGGAGTGGAATGCACGGGCCAGGCAGCAACAGGGGCTTTCACTCCCGATTTAAGAGGCATTAGCTCTGCCCCTGGCAGCCTGTGCCAGGAATTATCCCCCCACACTGTCCCCTCCCTGGCTGGACAGCTCCTGGACCCCCAGTCCAAACCCCTGCTCCTTATCCAGCCACTGCTTATTTTAATTTTATTTATTTTTTAGCCTAACATCATTTCTTTTGGCCTGGAGCCCGCTCAAGTGTAGGCAACAAGGAGCTGGGAGTTTTGGTGCAGGGAAGCAGCGGGATGGAAGATGAAAAATTAACGCCAAGAAGAAAATTAAAAGTTTGTTTTAACCCATTAACTCCACGTGGCCTAGAGAAGAGGAGAAAAAAAACAAACCCAAAACCCAAAAAGACACAGATTTTCAGAATATTGGGGTTTTTCTGGGGAGGAGGAAATAGTTTGTGGGTTTGGTGGTTTTTTTGCACTACTAAATATCCTTCCATCCCAGGATCTCCGCTCCATCCCTGACACAGGGTTAGAGAAATTCATGCTCTCAGGCACGGGGTAAGATTGTTGAGGTGTCCTGTGCAGGGCCAGGAGTTGGACTCAATCCTTGCAGACCCCTTCCAACTCAAGATATTCCATGATTTTTAATCTAAAATTGGGCCTAAAATGACACAGGAAACAAAGGACATTTCTAGATGCCACTTATAGAAAACACACGTGATCATCCCTGCCTTGCTTTTGAGCAGTTTTTGGTGGGGTTGAGGACCAGGAAAGGGCCACGAGTGTCATAGATCACATGACAGAACACAGCAAAAGAATTTATACCGGATTTTAAAGACAGGAGAGCAAAGGAAGTGGCCCAGGTGCTCGATGGCCTGATTTTCTTGTGACAGACTTGAGCCATGTGGAAACTCTGTTCCATCTGCTCCTAGCACAAATCCCAAATTCCTAGAAGCCAAAATGTCATCTATAACCCTGCAGAAATATCTTTGATTTTCTGTTCCAGGCAAAGAAAACCCAAGCTAAAGGCTCATCTCACTGATTTCCCTTATCTGGGAAGAGTTGCACAGAACAAACGACATCTGCAATTTGAAATCTAAACAAAGGGGCCCAAAACCCCCATAAATGTTTGCTCCCTGTGCTTCTTGCACTGATGCTGCTTTTTATTTATTCCAGCAGGTTTACAAAGAAGGAATCAGAAAAAAACACAGAGGGGGTAAGAACATTCCCTCAAAAGGGTAATTCCAGCTCCCAAAACAGCTCCTGCCCATCCGTCTGGCTCTCGACAGCTCAAACTCCTGACACAAAACCTGACCAAATCCTGCAGATCCAGCCAGGGCTGGAAGCTCCACAGGGAGAGCTCTGCTCAGGGCAGTGCAGGGATCAGACCTTTAGACTCAGAGCAGGCACAGCATTTAAAAAAAAAACAAAAATAAAAGAAAGAAATGGCAGACATTGAGAACGGAGCCTTTTTTCCAAACTGCACATCATTAAACGTCAAGGCTCGCTGCCACCGGATGTTGTGAAGCCCAAAATGATGAACTGACTCCAAAAGGGATTAAACAAATTCAGGAAAGGGAGGTTCATCCAGATGGGTGATGGATGAAACACGAGGGCTCAGGAAGCCTTTAAACCACAGGCTGCCAGGAGCGAGCAGGACACGTCAGGAGCCACACCACTCATCCCAGTTCCCCTTGGATCCCTCAGAGATCCAGGTCTGGCTGGAGAAACCTTTCATTTGACCCCATCTGGCAGCTGTTGTGCTCCCAACCACCTGCAAGAAGCTTCTTGCTCCAGCCACAGCATTTAAACATTTAACATTTAACCCGTCTGCACTTTGGAAACCTTTGGATGACGGCAAGAACGGCCCCAGAGGTGTCAAGCACACACCACACTGATATTTTTGCAATTGGGGCCTTGCAGGGCTTAATGGGGGTTTATGAAAGAGAGAGAGTGACTTTTTACAGATAATAAGATAGGAATACGACAAGGGGGAATGGTTTTAAATAAAGAGATTTAGATGAGGTGTTACAAAAAAGTCCTCAGCTGGTNCACACGGCTCCCACCCACGGCAGCCGCGGGCACGCCGGGCTGTGGGCACGGCTCGCACGGCTCCCGCGGCCATGTGTCCGTGTCACTCTCCCGCTGCCAGGGAACGCGTCTGACTTCCCACTGAATTCCCGTTTGTCTCCCTCACACCTCAGCCGGCCCTTTTGTCCACTTCGGGGGGTGAAGGCTGCCCAGCAGGATCCGGCCTGGGCCTTTCCCTGCCTTATCCCATCTGTGGGATAAATTGTGCCGTCCATCCCGAACACTGCCCGCTCTGTTCCCGGCCGATGCTGCGGCCACAGAGCTGCCCTTGCCCAGACCACAGAGCCTGGCAGCCAGGGAAGAAACTCCTTGGAGCCAAGGCAGCAGCTTCCCTGGCTGCCTGCAGATATCCCTGTGCACACACACACGCTCCAGCAGCACAGCAGCTAAAGAGAAAATCAAGTTTGCTCTCCAGACAACACAAATGAAAGTAAACCTTTGAGAGAAGCACAGCGAGCGCAAAGAGCTCATCGAGTTCATCGGGACAGAAAAACAACCAGAGAATGAGCTTCTTCCTCCTTCCCCAGCCCTAGTTTTATATCCAGGACCTGGAGGTCCCAGCTGGAAGCAGAGACTGGCTCTTGGTCAACTTCTGGATAAATGACAACTTCTAGAAACAAGCATGTGGATTCAGGGAGGAGGGGGGTCAGCTCCCCCTCCCCTCCCAGCGTTACCAGCCCCTATTAGATATCCCTGGGAGGTCAGCTCGTGGAGGATTGGGATGGTTGGGCGGTTTGACACATCATCTCAGCTATTTTGGGAGCAGTTTACGGGTCTGCAATTCCTCCCCTGCACGGCCCCGATAGCTTTTCCACTCTAATGTCACATTATCCTCGTGGCAGGTTTCAAAACTAAACAGGTGAAAAAACAAACTTTCAGGGCACTGGGCAGAGCAGGATGCACGAGAGGTGCTGGGGTGATGGGGCGGTGGAAGTTTATCCTCATCCTGAGCCCCAGCACAGGTTGTGGGAATGAGCTGCGAGCACAGAGGGTGATTCCTCACAAAACTCAACAGGAAGACACTGAAAGGCTTTTGCAGGAAACTCATCCCATGACAAGAGGTGTCTTGGGAATGACTTCCTGAAGGAGCCTCGCGGTCCTGAGGTTTCACAAACCTCAGTTGAGACTTTAATCTCCAGCTAAACGAAGCAGCCCTGGCCAAGGCTTCAAACTCAGATAAGGATGAGCCACCAGTGCAGGGGAATCTGTTCTTGCTGCTGCATCCTGGAACAGGCTCCCAGGAAGTCAGGAACCCCACAGACCCTTTCCTGCTCCAGATTCAAGGGCACTGCGTGGTCTTTCCTCCCTTCCCTGCCACCCCCTGAGCGCTGCCCTCGCCCTGGGGCTCCCCCAGCCCCCAAAACCCTGCTCCCCCAAATCCTCCACTGGTCCCAGAAGGACAAAAAGGGAGAGAACAACCGCCAATGGGAACATCTGCCCTCAGCCTCCTGATGTTCCTTCACCACCACAGGACGGGCTCACGTCCCACCTCACTACAAGAACAGTGTCACCTTCCTCCAAGGCTGAATCCACGCCCAGTTTCATGGAAGGGAAGCAGCTGCTGTGACTGGGGCTCATCAGAGGGGACAAACAGACCAATATTGATGTTTTTAACAGGCCTCAGCTACCTTTTGAATGCGGCTCGACTGCAGAACATTGGCAAGGACCTCAGCCAGACCTAGCCTGGCCAGCACTTCAGGTGAACACCCTCAGGATACGTGCTGAGCTCAGCACATACCTGGGTTTTTTTATACTGCATAAAGTCTGTCTGAACAAAGAGCCACATTAACCAAAACACTCCAGGCCAGGGAAAGCCACAGTTTCATTCTGCGAGTGCTGCTGAGCAGACAGGACTGCACAGCATCCATAAAAAATGGGAGAAAGAGGGAGAGCCACTTTTTTATACAGTGATAGGATAAGTGGAAAGAGTTTTAAACTAAAAGAGGAGATATTTTGATTAAATTTAAGGAAGAAATTGTTCCCTGTAAGGCACCACCACAGGTTGCCCCATCCCTGGAAGCGTCCAAGGCCAGGTTGGACGAGGCTTGGAGCAACCTGGGACAGCGGGAAGCGTCCCTGCCCATGGCAGGAGGTGGAATTTTAAAGTCCCTCACAACCCAACCCAATCTCTGATTCTCTGATCCACTTCAAAGCAATGCATTTGTGCTCAGTAATTAAAAGGAAAATCCTCTGTGCCTTGTATTAGAGCAGCACGTGGGGCACACTCCACCAACCAGTATTAGGGAAAGCATTTCCTTCCTGTATTGATCATCCACCCACCCCACAAAGTGGCATTAAAAAGGCAGGGGGGAGGACAACAAGCCAAGTGTTATACATAGCAAATTCTGATTAGATTATGAAACTTTAAGAAGATCTTAACAAGTGGACAGTGTGCATTTTACATAATTAGCTTGTTACTTATAAATGCCTTCCATAGTGCCAATGGCAGATTTTCACCACCTAAAATAGCCTAAAGCTGTCGGATTCAAGAGCTCCTGCCATCCCAATTTAGATCAACTCAAACACACAAACCACGAGGTGGTTTCGTTACACCAAGATTAAGAATTGAATCGGCTCTTGTGTGCCTGCATGGTGGAAGGGGTAAAAGATTACAGAGGGCAGAGACATATTATGTCACTGCGTGCCTCGCCAGCCCAATCCTCGCTGAATGTGGCAGCTGTTCCTCGCAGTGTTTCGGGAGATTTCGGGTTACTTTTGGGGGGACAGAGCCTGGCTTTAGGGCTGGATGTGAAGTTGTGGGATGCCACAGCTGCATCCATATTCATCGAGCCGAGAGCTGCTCCCCAGCTCCGTGAGACTCATCCTTCATCAAACCGGGGCTGTTCCACTTCAATTCCAAGAACCAGCTCCGAGCAAGCCTCGAGTTACAACCGCTGCCTAAAAAAGGTGACCTCAGGAGCAGCAGAGCAGGTAAAGCAACCATTTGATTTGCAAGTTGGGGGTGTTTGGGAAGGAAGTCCCAACAAAAGCAGAGCTGCACTCTAATTCCTCCGCCAATCCCTGCATCCCTCTTCCCTGGTGCCTTAAAGGGAGAAACATTTTCAATTCTAATTAAAAAGTGCAAGAAAACATGATTGGGAGTATCTGGAGGAAAAACTCTCATGGGAAGAGTGTCTGCAGGTTTAGAGTTATCCCAGCATGTAAACATCATCCAAAACACCTTCAAACAATATCTGGGCAAGCTCCCATTTCCTAGAGCACCCAGCAAAAGCTCAGAAAAGCAGAAGAGCAGAAAGACAACCCCTAAATCATGGGTTACCCAGAAAAATGATGCTGTATCTTCATCTGCTGAACAGCACTGCCAGATCAGTAAAGCTGCCGTGGTCGAACACTAGGTCCTTTCAATAGCCCACACTGGGCATTTCCCAAAGAGCTCCAGGAAAAGGAAAATACTTCCAATACCTAATGGGAGCCCTCCAGGAGAGCTGAAGAGGGAATTTGGACAAGGGCTCGGAGGGACAGGACAAGCGGAATGGCTTCAAACTGCCAGAGGGCAGGGTTAGATGGGATACTGGGAAAAAATTCCTGGCTGTGAAGGCAGGGAGGCCCTGGGATGGAATTCCTAGAGAAGCTGTGGCTGCCCCTGGATCCCTGGAAGTGTCCAAGGCCAGGTTGGACGGGGCTTGGAGCAGCCTGGGACAGTGGAAGGTGTCCCTGCCCACAGCAGGAAGGTGGAATTGTGAGGATTTTATGATCCCTTCCAACCCAAACCATCGTGTGATTCTATGATTTCCCTTGGTCTTATTAGTTTTACTCTTTAGCCCTCAGAAATGGGGCTTTGGGGGTGTCTATTCTCCCACAATCTCCAGTACAGGGTTTGAAACTTTTCCTTTAAAAGGATTGTTGAGGTTCCATCCGTGAGAAGCCCCAGCTGAGAGATATCCCAATAATCGACACATTTGGGAAAAGCCAACTGGTGCAATCTCTGCACTCAGCACAGAGCGCTGACCCAAGAGGATGTTTTCCCTCACAGCATGAATTGTTCAAGTTGAAAATACAGGATCCATTCTCAATCCAAGCCTGGACACCGTTTTTTAAAGATTCAAAGGCATTTAGCTGACATCTCATTTGAAATAATTATCTACGTCCCTAAATTCCTCTGAAATCCAGAATGCTACAGAATCTGTCTGTGAAAAGGATGAAGAGATTTGAAAGTTTGGGGTCTAAATTATTCCTTGTGAATTCCTTTGGGAACTAGGAGTGGAAGAAGCAAAAAGAACAAAATCATTACAGACAAATCACCTGTAGTTGAGCCACTTAAGGGCCAGGAAATATCAGCATAATTCTATGTAGGCAGCAGGAAATCAATTCTATTAAAAAGAATAGAAAAATGGCCATACTCTGCAAGGGAGCAGAATCCTTTTCCACATTCCCATCTTGTCTTTATTCCCAAAGGACAACTAAAGGGAAAGGAGGCAGTGAGCAATGGGAGGAGTGAACTCATTTTTGAAAATTAAAATTCATTCTCATAGTGCCACAAGAAAGAGCAAATTCAGGGAAAGAGCATCCACAGTTGTTCCCAAGCCATCAGTATCCCTCATTTTCCAGGCTTTCGGTTTCCCTGGTGTGACAACTAAATATGGGATGACCTATAACAATTCCAAGTACTCCAAAGTAATGAAAAGAAATCTGATTTTCAGCATCAGGAGGGATGCTGGAGGTTAATGGAGTCTTGACAGCTTTCTCTGAGCTCTGCATCTCAGGCAGCACCTTAAAAACACCCACGAGGACCCAAATGTGTTTTCCATGGAATACGGAACATGGATAATGTGTTCTGAATCAGCCCTGGGGCCAGGCAGTTAATGAGAACAGTAAAGAAATATTCAGTAATTTCCCATTCACAGAAAGAGGTGAGGAATTGCAGAACAAACCTCGCATGGAATCACGGGACAAAATTCCATGGCAGGGCGCAGGCACGGATGGGACGAGTGAGGGAACTCCTAGAGCTCTCCTCTGGAGCTTCCCAAATTAAACTGGGAACTCTTAATTAGCACTAATTGTGCAGAGAAAGGTGTCTCCAGCTACGTGAGGTGCTGGCATTGAATCCCAGGTTACAGCTGGATTCACTTGCAGGTGCACTTCGGTGGTTACGTTCAGATTTTCATGGATTTGCCAGGAATTGTGTTGAGCACTACAAGGACAAGCAAATTCCAGCCCATACCTGGGGGTACAGACACGCCAGGGAAATCCTGGGGCATGAATAAATAAAAAGTGAATATTTTTGACAATGCAGGTGGAATTTGTCCGATACGGAAGCACGACAACAAGAGAAATAACAATTAAAATAAGGATTAAAACCCTCACATTGGGTATATTCCGTGAGCAAGACAGCTCTGCTGGAAGTCTCCACAAACAACCTGAATCCTCCTTTTCAGTTTAGCTCTTGATATCCCAACACAAGCAGGGATAAAGAACACTGAGAACCCCTCTTGAACTACTCCATCAACAGATGCTCATTAGAGCTAATCACAACCAGAGCAGCCCCAGCCTGAAATGGAGTTTCCATCTGTCTCCAAAATGCACGTGGGCTTAGCTGTACAAATCCCACATCCCACCTATTTCTGTGGATCTGGAGACTGAGTCATTATTCCCAGGAGGATACAGGGCACAGCCACACGAAGCCTATCAGAATTAGAGTTGATAAGCTAAAAATATTTAAAAAAATAAACCCAGAAGGATCTAAATTAATTTCCAGGTGTCATAGAGGCGATCAGCTACAAAGTAAAATCTCAAAAAAATACGAATAATGATACTGGTGCAAGAGTAGGCTTGTATTTCCAATTAAAAAAATAAAATTAAAACTTGCTGATGAATAAATCTTCCCAGCAGGGAGGGTATGCAGAACCAGAGCTGCCCACTCAATATGTGAAGACAATTCAGGGCAAAAGAAGTTAAAATCTGGCTGAGCCGCACTTGCACTCCAATTTAGCTTGAGTCATTTTTCTCTCCTTGAATCCTGTGGCAAAACATATTTAAAAGGAGGGGTATGGATGTAAATTGAAGGGAAATTCAGGAGATTCAAGGAAGTTTGGATTTTAAGAAGACACACACCCCAGGGTGAGATCTGCCTTCAGTTTCTCGGACAAACTGAACCAGAATTCCCAGCTTTTTAGGCAGATCCTGCACGACCACGTTGCTGAAGCAGCAGCTGAAACCCAAGAGCTCTGTGACAAAACTTGGCCCCGTCCTTCCCTGGGAGCTGGGATCACATTCCCCAGCCCCTCTCTCCATCCGAGCCCGAGACTTTCCCGCTGGCCCCGTGTCAAGAGCCCTGTCCCACTGATGCCTGGAGAGGCCACCTGGAACAGAGGCTAGGCAGAGTAAAGAAATAAAGTAGGTATTTATTAAAAAGGCTTTCAAAGGATCCACCTTGGGCAGTACAAGAGCCCGGCTGAGGCTACACCCAATATGGACAATGAGTTTTCACACTTTTATAGGTTTGGTTCATTTACATATTGGGGTTAATTGTCCAATTACAGCTGCAGGTAATAAAGTCCCATCCTCCAGTTTGCTCTTTTCAATTTGCTGTTGTTTATACTTTCTTGGGCTTGAAGATGCGATGGTGACCTTGGTTTTCAGGCTGGAAAAGGATTGTTTTGTCTAATCAACTGTGACGAGAACTTGCTAACACTCTGTATGAAGTTCAGAGTTACACACTAATGCAGCACAGAATCTGAAAAATATGAGAGCTAAAATTTAAGGCACCACCACCCCCAGCCTTGGTGGCTCCCCCCTGCCAGAGCCTCCTGCCAGACCTCCCATCCACCCTCCCCGAGGCTGGGGAGGCATCCAGCATGCCCTGACCCACATCCCCAGGGACACCAACCCGCAGGGCTCACACCTCAGCTCCCTGAAACCTCGCGAGCGATCCCGTGGCCTGAACCGCAGGAACAAGAGCGGCGGGAGCTCGCTGGCTTTGCCAGCTCCACCGCGATCCCCAGGGCGCCGTTTGTTTTCCTGGTGGTGGAGAAAGGAATCCCTCCAGTTTACCCCTCTCCAGCCCCAAAATAGCAGCGGTTGAAAGTGCCCCAACAACGCATCGCTCACAGGCAGCTGGAGCAATGAAAAACACTGAAACCAAAATCATGGAGAGGCATTTTATAGGGAGGGAGCGACTGGGAGACGTTCACTCTGTTGTTACAGGCTGCAGGGTGAAGGGAGCAAGAATAACCCATCCTAGCACAAAAATTTTGCTATTTCTCATCAAAAATACTGCTATTTATCATCAAAAATACTCTTTGTATTAATTTCTTCCACTCTGTGTCACTTTAAGAACTCAAGACTATTCCCCCAAGATCATGACTTTCCACCCAACTTGCTGCTGAAGGTTATCCACATTGAGGGCTTTGACATTCCAATAACAAACTCTTGATGCATTTCTAGAGCTGTCAAGGAGCAAAGTGAACTTTAGCAAAGCAAATGGCAGCTTCGAGGAGGAAAGCAATGCCCAAAGAGCACAAAGATAAGAGCAAAACCTTTCTACCCTAATTTCTTTGAGAATCAAAAGCATTCTTCACCCTGGAATTTTCCTCCGAGGTAAAGAGAGCCTTGCCACTAATTAAAAAAAAAAGCCCTCCAAGTTTCCAAAGCATTTCAAGTGATAAAACCCAAGTTAGAGCCCGAAAATAAATCATAACAGTAATATGCACACTCTTGATTGAAGGGGAGAAAAAAAAAAAAAACAACAAACCAGATATAAACCTACACTGGAAAAATCTTACACTTCAGCGTAGCCAAAATGCCAGTTGCTGCATGTCACATTTGGGCGCTCCAGGCAACGCTATCACAATGGCTAACAGGGCCAGGCAGAGCTCCAAGACCAAAGTCCAAAGCCCAAGAGGACACACAGATGCTCCCCGGAGCCTCGGAGAACAGTGATGGCATCTCAGGCCTTTTGCTGAGGCTTTCACACACGTTCAGCATCCTGAGCAGCGGCGCGAAGTCAGAGCAAGGCTGTGACCTTTGGGACGCCGCTCCCGGCTAATCCTGCCTGAAGGAGGGCCCCAGAAAACATTTAGATTGAAGGATCCGTGAGATTAAGATGTTTATCCATCCCGTGCTCTGCACGGTCGGGATTTCAGTGTCTCCTGGCTGCACGAGCTCGGGAGGACCAAGGGCCAAGAACGAGAGAGGGGAAGGATAACAACGCTAACAACTGCTCCGTGTGTTTGCTGGAAACCTGTCCCCAGGCTGCAGATAAAGGAGCGAAACAGCATCAGGGGAGATTTTCCCCACATGGAAACGCCTTGGGAGGCCGAGCTGACACAGCTGCTGGGGGCAACAGCAGCCAAGAGCACAGTGAGACTCTGCAGGGGGAAATGCTGAGGTTTTGCAGGTTTTTACATCTGGCTTTGGCCATCAAAGGTGCCATGAACCCCTAAAGGTCACCCCAGGCTATCGACAGCCCAAAGATGCCCCAGAACAAAAGCTAAGGAGGTCAATTAACTCATGGAGGAAACGTGCCATGCAGGGATGAGGATCTTCCTTCCTCCCATTCCACACTGGAAGGGCATTGGCACCACAGTCCCCACAGGGAAACCTCATGGAGACACTCAAATCATGGAATATCCTGAGTTGGAACGGACCCACAAGGATCATCCAGTGCAGCTCCTGACCCTGCACACACACCCCAACAACCCCACCCTGTGCATCCCTGGGAGCAGTGCCCAAACGCTCCTGGAGCTCTGGCAGCCTTGGGAATGTGGTCATTCCCTGGGGAGCCTGGTCAGTGCCTCACCACCCTCCGGGGGAAGAACCTTTTCCTAAATCCAACCTAAACCCCTCAACAGCTTCCTGCTGTTCTCCTGGATCCTGTCACTGGTTGCTACAGAGAGGAGATCAGTGCCTGCACCTCCTCTTCCCTCAGGAGGAAGCTGTTGATTGCTCTCTCTTGAGGATAACGCTGAGCTCTTCTAAGTTCAGAGCAAGGGAATTAAGATTTGAGAATTGGCAACTTTGGCCAGGTACCACAGAAAAACACACCTTGGACAAAGTGGAGGAGAGTTTAGGTGATACAGTGGGAGGGAGGATGAAGATAGCAGCAAGAAAAGAGAATTTCCCAATGCACATGGATTGAGGAGACAGGGATTTATGGAAAAGTGACCGGTAAACACCTTTCTATCCCACCTTCATCCTGGAATAGTTGTCATCTGTAGAGTGTCCGTAGCAGTTTGCAAACTCCAGGTTTAGGAAGCTCCCACCAGCCAATTCGGGTCACAGATAATACGACACCACAACTTTGTTCCAGCACAGAAAATCCACACTGAACTACAACTGCACTGCAGTTCCCAGGGAGGTTGTGGATTCCCCATCCCTGGAAGTGTCCAAGGCCAGGCTGGATGGGGCTTGGAGCAGCCTGGGATAGGGAAAGGTTCCCTGTCCATGGCAGGGGGTTGGAATGAGAGGGGCTTTGAGGTCCCTTCCAACCCAAACCATTCTGGAATTCTACAGAGTCAAGCCTCTGGATGCTGCACGGCAGGAGCTCCATGAAGGAACAGGACAAGTCAACCAGTGCTTCCAAAAAATTCCTGGGCCAACACCTATTATGGCTCATTTAGGATGATGAGAAGTGGGTCCTGGGCAAGGATGGTCCCTGATAATCCTATGTTCCTCCACATTTGGTCATAATAAATGGATGGGTGGATCACAGGGAAAAACCACTGGACATTCCCCAGCAAGGTATTACGGCTTCCAAAAAAAAAAACAACACCCAACCAAAAAAAACCCCCAAAAAACCCCAACGCTGGTTCCACACTAAAGGTCCCAAAGCCTGAGAGGGAGGTTTAATTTTAGAGCACACTCATCGGATTTGCTTACATAATTTTCTTGATTTGGAAAGCTTTTTATTTTCCTTAGTGAGAAAAGCTGTCCAAATTTATCACGTTAAGTAGGGGGCCGCTTGCCCAAAAAGGATCTTAAAATACATGGGCTGCGATTTTCCTTTTAAAGTTTGCATATCACAATTAGGGCAATATGGAATTAGAGCAGCTTTAAAGAGTGAGGTGGGAAAGAAACCATTAAAAAGGACAAATCCTTACCAAATTATCCTGGCACCTAAATGCAACGGCCCTCAGGTTGTCCAGAGGCTGCTGAAAACAGGGCAGCAAGAGATCAAGAAGTGTTCCAGTGTGAACCCATTAAGCAGGATGTATATAAATCCCACAGCAGAGATTTTGAGTGATCTTAAGCGTTTTCAGTGATTTTGAGAACATCATCTTTCTGTTTGGATCTGCTGGGGAAGATGTTGGCCTCATCTAACTGGACGAGAGCTTGGTCTACAAAGAAATTTCCCCTTTGGATGCTCAAAGTCACAGGGACAGGACTTGGCAGCAGCTGTGATTCTACTCCAGATTTAATTCTGCTCAGCTCCTCCACCCAGCCACCACCCGATCACAGCAAGAACTCAGGATGTTCTTAGGTTCTTCAAACCTTCCTAGGCTTGTTCTTCCCAGCCTGAAACCACAAAAAGCCATAAAATCCATACACCAGCATCTCACTCGATCCATTACTCCCAGTTTTGACACTGATTAGCTCATTTTCATGGATGGAAGTTGAGGATCTCCTACAGCAGAGAGTTTCATTCTCTCTGGAAAAGCTACAGGAGTAGAAAGAAGGGGGCAATTTCCACAGAAAATAAGGAAAACCTCACCAATCCCACGAATTCCACAGGTCAACATCCCTCAGATTGAAAGTTTACAGGAGGAAAAATTCAGTTTGGGTGTTGCCAGATGCCTTCTACCAACTGAAAGCCCATTTTTAGGGCCACTCCAGCAGATCCTTTCCCCTCCGCTCAATGGTCACAGCAACACATGATGGAAGAAGTGGCACTGCAAGTGAAATCATTTAATTTGGGCCCAAAATGCACCTCCTAGCACTATGCAGGTCTTACATTGAGGTTTCCAGCACTCCTGACCACTCACAAGAGCAGCTCTGGAGCTCTGCAATCCCCCCAGGAAGCCACAAGGGATGGAAAACTCCACCAGGCTGCTCTTGGATGTGAGCAGTTCCCCCCTCAAAGGCAGCTTGTTGGACTCCCTCTGTAGATGGTGGTCACAAACTCAAACTTCATGAGACTGACCTCAAAAAGCTACCCTAGAACAGGCAGGGAATCATGGAATGGTTTGGAAGGAACCTTAAAGATCACCCAGTTCCACCCCTGCCCTGGGCAGGGGCACCTTCCACTATCCCAGGCTGCTCCAAGCCCTGTCCAACCTGTTGAACACTTCCAGGGATGGGAATTCCCTCAGGTATCCCTAAGAAAAGAGAAGGTTTTGCAGGATGGATTAATTCACCTCTTTATAGATCCTGAGGTTGAAAAAAGCATCATTCCAGAGTAAAAACGTGCCCTGAGGTGAAAGAGTTCCCAGGAACACCTTGGTGCCTTCTCAGGAGTTTCTCAGTTGAACGCTTGCACAGAATTGATGTTTTCTCAGTAGTCTTTCAGTACTTCCCAGAGCAACTGTCCCCAAAAGTCTTAAGAGATGCTAAAGATGAGGTGAATGGCCTTGTGTCTTAAAGAAAACACCAGCACCTCATGGTATCAAACCCACCAGGCATTGCCACCAAAACCTAGGGAGAGAGAGCTCTCGGCTCAGGTCATTAACAACAATGTCATATAACTAAAAACTTAAATTTAAAAAGGTGTTTCTTTCTGAGGGTACTCTTTGAGCAAGAGCAGAGATTTAGATTAGATGTTAGAAAGAAATTCTTCCCTGTGAGGCTGGTGAGGCCCTGGCACAGGGTGCCCAGGGAAGCTGTGGCTGCCCCTGGAGCCCTGGAAGTGTCCAAGGCCAGGTTGGGCTTGGAGCAACCTGGGACAGTGGAAGGGGGTGGAACAAGATGATCTTTAAGGCTCCTGCCAGCCCAACCCATTCCATGATAAGAATAAGAAAAAACCTCCCCAAATCTGGCCACTGATTTCCATCAACCCTCCAGCAAACTTCACCAGAGAAACGAGATTCAGTGCGGAGCCACGGCAGCCACACTGCCACTGTGCCAAGCTCCCAGCCAAGCCTGAAGGCCACCAGGGACTGAGCAGCAGCTTGGTGATGTCCTTGAGCTGCTGTGGAGAGGGAAGGAGGAGTTCCTTGGTGGCAAGAAAATGAGATTAAATCGGCTTAGGGTTCAGGCAGAGCCGTAAGCGAGACACGGCCTTTGCAGGGCAGCACAGAGGGGCCTTTGAGGGATTTCTGAGCTGCAGCACAGAGAGGTCTCACAGCCCCAGCACATCAGGGCAGCAGCAGCAGCATCCGTGTCCTGCCTGTGTGCAGTGTCTGTTCCCTCCTCCGCAGCCTGCGGGGACTCTTCAGGAGAGCCACGAAAAACCCAACCAAAAGAAACTCAGAGTTTGCTCACCCCCCCCCAAAAAAAATCCTTACACGGCTGCCAGCTGTTGCTGTGGCCACCCAAACGGCTCCCCCAGTGCTGGAGTGATGCTGAACTAAGGAGAGGAGCTGAAATATCCCGAGCAGGAGGGGAGGGTGAAGTTACACAGGGCTATTAGTAAAATAAACCTTGCTCTGGCACGCTGGAGAAGCCTTACCCAGAGCAAAGCTGGCACTCGTTTCAGTCCTCGGGTTTAACCCTTCCTTTCCTTGGAAAGGAAAGGTGGCAAAGCTGTGCCAAGCGGCCGTTCCCTCCACAATCTGCTGGAAGTTGCTCCTCAGGGATTAAATTTGGATCCCTGTGGTGGTATTAGGTCAGAGAATGGGGTGTAGAGATGAGGACAAGGGGTGGAGAGCCCCATCTGCAGAGGGGTCAGTGCTACTTCTTCTCCCCTTCCAGAGTCCAAATGTTTAGGATCAGCATGAAGGAAAAAAAAAAAAAAAAGTCATATTTTTCCCCTCAGGGATCTTCTCTGGCACTGGCAGGATTCCCCTCTTCTCCTCCACACCCACATCATCCAACACCTCAAACGCAGAGGAAAAGCCCTGTCCCACCCAGCTCCCTCCAAAGCAAGAATTATCCTGCCCAGGGCACCACATGCAATGACTGTTTTTCACAAAAACTTCAGGAAAGCTGAGGCCAAAAAAGTCTTTCACAACCACAGCTCACCCTCAACTGGAGAGAAACTCCTCGGCTAAAGGAGGAGTGTGCTGTTGGTCAAGTATTCCCAGTTCATCCAGAGACTTCAGGACAGCAGGGAAAAGCTGATGTGTGACTCACTGCCCTGCATTTTTAAGTGAAAAAGCAAAGAGTTTGGTTTTAAGAGTTAAAGGAAAAAAAAAACCACTAAAAAACAAGATCAGGGAAGGAAAATAGAAGTTAAAAAAAAAAATAAAGGTGAGCAAACACCTCTAAAACACCGATTTCAAGCAGTGGCTCAGCAGATGCAGGAGGTGTTCAGAGGAGCCAGTTCACACATCAGCTGAGGTAAAGCAGTTTGCAGCTTTCTGTCTGAGAGGCTGCCTATATTAGTCACCGGTAAGGGGACACTCCAGCAACGCTCAACTGGAATGAATCGAGCCCAGGAATGCAAAGTGGGGCGGTTAAACCACATCAGTTTTGGAGTGCCTCCTCCAAACAAGGCTCTGAAGTGCCCTTAATTCAGTTTAGCCTGCTTTGCATTGAAATCAAGTCTGTTAAAGTGAATTAAGGATCTTTAATCCCCAAGGAGAGTGTTTCCACCAGGGCTAGTTAAGAGTAATTGAACTAATCCACTTTAAAAGTCAGTTCAGATTAGTTGTGCTAAGTGGCCCTGCAGATGAGGCCTGGGAGCACAGGGACTGTCTCTAGCATGCAATAATCCCATCAATCTGCCCCGGGGAGGACAGCTCGGGCCTGGGAGGGATCCAAAACACTCCAATTAGAGCCCTAATAGAAATGTCTCCTTGTGCTTGACAGGTGCCATCTGGTTGCAACCAAAGGCATTTTCCACGTGGATTTTCTGGGCAGACCATTATTTGCTGGGCATGGCCAAGGGGAAGTTGGGTTCTATGGGCAGCTCACCGGTCCAAGAAGTGCTGGCAGCATCTCCCGCTCGAGCCACGCTCCGGGCTCACGTTCCCTCACTGAAATATCAAATACAGCTCTCCCTCCATCCCAAAGAGGTCAGAGGATGGATTTGGGGTCTGTGCAGGTGGGAAGGGGCCAACTCGACCCCACCCTGGTGGCTGGGGGTGGTTGGATCTCTCATTTAGTGCTACCGCACCCACCCCGCTCTTCTGCAAGCTCCAGGGTGTTTCCCACTTCCCACTGCTTTTCATCCCAGCTTTCCCTCTGGTTAGAGCAAAACCAGGTCAGCCTCACACCATGCCCACAGCAACAGGGATCAGAAAGCTAAGAAGGGGCAATAAAAACCACACAGAGGGCTACCAACCACCCCAAACCACATCCTGCCTCGATTTTCACTCCAGGTCCCCCCCCTCCAAGACCGGGCAGCAGCACAGGGCAGGCTCAGCACAGGTTTTGCCTTTCTAGGAAACCACGGAGCCCCTGTTTCATGCAAGCCAGTTCTTCCCCAGCTAAGAATAATCCCCCCAGCTGCTGTTTGATGTCCCCATCGCCATGGATGCAGTGTTTTTGATCGGGGAGATCCACAGGGAGAGGCAGCGAGGCTGCGTGTGTTCGCTCCCGTTAATGTTTCCTGTGTGGTTCGGGCTGTTTTACCTACAGGTATGTTTATTCCACTACTTTAGCAAACCAGCAGACTTTTTAATGGAACTGTTGATATTTTTCCTGGCTGCTGCTCCTCCTGGAGAGGCGAGGCAGCGTACAAACGGAGTTCATTCCTAGCTCCAGCCTGGAGCTGCTCTGCTCCTCCTGGGACCGCGGGGAATTGAAGGTTTCCATTGCACTGGTCAGGTTTCTTCCTTCTCCCAGCCTTCAAGATTTAGACACACAAACAGAGGAGCTCGGGCAGCTGACAGGAGCAAGAGCAACGTGTGGCTGGTGCTTGAAGCAAGGGCAGCAGCTGCCCTGGAAATGCAGCCACGCATCTCCCAGCCAGGCTCTGGAAAAGCAGAGCAGGTGCAACGCTGCACCCCGAAAATTAAGCCCGCACCACGCATCTTGTCTTGCAGCCAGACCTCGTGGGCTGAAGCTTGGTGTTTCCTGCTTTTAAACACACTTCAGACCTCACCAGGTCAGCAGGAAGATTCCTATAAATTTGTCTTTGGATTCCCTTTATTGCTGCAGCAGGAGAAACGCCAACCCAGCGGGCTCTGCTTTGTCAGGCACACATTGAGGGCATTTTCAAATATAATCCATAGCCCAACAGCCTTTTGGGGCTCTAAGAAGAACCAAAGGATGGGCACCAGATCCCTGACTCAGCTCAGAGCCTGCTCACTGTGAGAACAGCCCCGTGCCACAGCTGAAGCACCCAGAGCCACGCAGATCCTGAGCAATCTCTGCTCCCTTCACCCACAACTGGGTAAAACACCACATCCAGACAGGTCAGACACCAGCTTTAGAGCCGCTTCAACCAAAAGCACTTGAAAGGAGCCTCCAGAGAGCTCTGGGAGCAGAGCAAACAGCCTCACGCAGGCAGGGAGGAGCAGCTGCTTGGACAAGGCCACTGACCTGTCCCTGCCTCTGCCCCTGACATGTCCAGCAGCAGCAGAGCATCCCGGGGAGCAGCTCATCCCCAGCCCCGGGAGCAGCCAGAGTCACCCCCAGCCCCAGGAGCAGCTCATCCCCAGCTCTCCTCTCTGGAGCCTCTGGGAGCAGCCAGAGTCACCTCCTCACCATGAGGTGCCCCAGCCCGTGAGGGGGAACATCCAGCCCCTGGCAAAAACACACCCAGAGGCATCGTGTAGCAGGGTCACCGAGCCTGTGCAGCCCCAAACGGAGGCGTTTTTGTCCCAGTGAGTCAGCCCAGGCCAGGCTGTCAGCTCAGCTCAGCTCTCAGATTTTCCATGAGCCTCGAGCAGCCCCAGGGATGCAGCGCTGAGGGAGGATGCCCTTCTCCTGCCCTGGTACCTCCCACCCTGGCATGCCCGGGACAGCCCTGCCGAGCCCAGTGCATGCACTGGGAGCACAAAATCCCCACAGGCACTGCCGTTACTTTCACGGCATCTCCACAACGTCAGATTCCTTTCTTCATGGTTGGTGACTCCTCTGCAAGCAAGTGCAGGGTTGTGCCTGGTCCCACTCCCCTCCAAGCAGCATCCCTTCAGCCCAGCCTCTGTCCTGCACCTTGCAGAGGGGCAGGACTCTGCCTGGAAACGCATTTTCCTCAGCTCCACAAACCAGTACGGACATCCCAGCTCGTAATGCTGACCACAGGGACTGCTCAAAGCCTTCCTCAGTCCAGCTCACACCCTCCCAAGGGCAGCTCTTCAGCTCCAGCCCTCTCTCCAAACTCATGCTAAGCCTCCGGATTTCCAGAGTCAACATGGGACAAGCCAGAAGATAGAAATAGTCCCCAGGGATGCAACACAGCTGTGCTAATGAGCCAGAGGAAGTGTTGGATCTTTGGTCAGACCCTGTAATTCAGCTCAAGTGGCTGCTTCACCTCTGGCCTGTCAGATCAACTTGTTAACCACAGACTGGGAAAGAGCTCCCCGCTTGCTCCCAGCAGGAGATTTATCTTTGGCAGGGGCTGAAAACGCCCCTACCCCCCTCACCTTTGATTGCAGAGAGGCCCAGAGATGCAGAGAGAGAGCTGAGCTCCAAGTTCGCCAGGTATTTCAAGATCTCACCTTACACTGGGAGAGGATTAGGGCTAGAAAAGAATTTTGTCAAGATTAAGCCAAACAAGTCAGTTCTTTTAAACCAAGTATCAGTTCTGGTGAACTGTCCCCAGAGGGGATTGGGCTGCAGGATTGGGTTTCTTGTCAGAGGAGATGGGCAGCACTGGAGAGCAGCTGAACTCCGTGTTCCTGAGCTGGGAAAGGTCCCCTGAAGTCATGGATTGCCCTGGGAGAGGCCCTGCAGCCAACACCAGTGGATCCAGTCCCAGCTGGATGCTCATCCCAAGTGCAATCACTGAGCTGGCTCTCAGGTATCCCATCCCCACTGGGATGGGCTGGGATACCTGTGCCTGAGGCTCGGGCAGGGTGTAATTCTTACAGAAACACCAAAACACAGCAGCCTTCCCATGCTAAACTCAAGCGGAAACACATTTTCTTTGGTTATCCGAGTAATTTTCAAAGCTTTGTCTGATGATTCCTCACCCACTCTCCTCACTGCCTCAGGAGAGGCCCTGTGCCTATGTGAGACACGACTGGCTGGTTTTCCACAGGAATCAGGAAACACTGAACCCAAAGCAAGATTTGGGGGAAGCAAAATTGTTTCTCCTGCAGGAGTGTGGCAGAGCTCCTGCAAACCACACAGCCACCCTTCCTGCAGGCGGTGAGGAGCTCCAGTGCCAAGGCCAGCACGGTAAACCCACTCCAAAATCTCACCCTGAGAGCAGCCAGCTGCCAGGGATCTCCCCCAGACCCCAAGTGTGGCATTGCATGGTCACCTGGGCAAAACGAAGCCACCCCAAGCTCAGCTTCAGGCACAGCCAAGGAGATCCATCCAACATCCAGAAAATTAAACTTCACGCCTTGGACACTTTGGAGAGCGAGGTGTTTGCTGACAGTGACCCTAAAATAGAGCTGGAAAGCCCCACAAGGTCCTCTGGAAAGAACCACCTTCACCTAAAATCTTCAGCTACAATCACCAAAAACAAGTGCAGTTACACCCCCAGGGCTGCCTGGCTTTGTTCTGTTGCAATCCCAAACATCAGATCATCGATTTAAAAAAAAATAAATAAAGCAATCTGCAGAGAAGCTATGACAATGAGGATATTAAAAGAGTGAAAAAACAATGCCCCCAGCTCAGCAGGGGTTCCCACTGAGGCCTACACTGGGAATTAGCTGTAGGAAAACCATGAGGAGCAGGGCACAGTGATGCCTCTGTGCTGGTCCTCTCAATGATCAGGTGAGGGAAGGCTACAAAAATCCCAGCAAGCCATGAGAAGAAAGAACCTGCCAGGGCTAGAGACACCTTCCACTACCCCAGGGTGCTCCAAGCCCCGTCCAACCTGGCCTTGGACACTTCCAGGAGCAGCCACAGCTTCTCTGGGCAACCTGTGCCAGGGCCCCCACACCCTCCCAGGGAAGAATTTCTTCCCAATGTCCCATTTTATCCCGTTCTTCAGCAGTGGGAAGCCATTCCCCCCTGTCCTGTCCCTCCATTCCTCATCCAAAGTCCCTCTCCAGCTCTCCTGGAGCCCCTTTAAGTACTGGAAGGAGCTCTAAGGTCTCTCCACAGCCAGAGGGGCTGAAGATGCAGAAGCAGAAATCCCAGTGTCACTGTGGGCTCTGTGGATCAGAGCAATTCGTCTTCGCCACCTTTGTCACCTCCCGTGTGTCACCCCAGGCTCAGACTCACCACACCCCCACATACTTCAAAATAAACTGTTAATTTCCCAGTATTATTTCTTTTGCTCATCAATTGACCCCTCCCAAAAGGATTTGGCTTTGAAAACAACAGCGGCTCGACCCTCCTTGTGCTGGGAGGCTGCTCCACAGAAATTCAGAGAATTTCAACAGCAGACCAAGGTTCTGGTTAAACTTCTGCCCATTCCTCCCGGGATTGCCTCAGCCAGCCAGGACCATCAGGCAGGGGTTTAAGCTAAGCTCAGATATCGCTGTGGGCCCCTTTCAGTGCTAGGCCCCATTCATGTCTAGGGGAAATCATCTGCTGCTCCACAGCACAAAAAGCCACCTCCTGCAACACTCCATGGCCAGTTTTGCTGCTTCGCTCTCTGGAAGACTCCAAGAAGTTTTTCCAAGAAAGAAAAGTTTTGCTCCAACTGTGAAACTCCATCCAGTACGTGGCAAGTGCAGAAATCAGAGCAAGTTTTGCCCCAAACTCCATGACCGTGTGGCTGCCCAATTAATGCAATTTTAATCAGCTAGGCCAAATGAATCTGCTCATAAAGTCCACGCCAACTCCCATCCAGCCGGTTGGGAATACCAGGAATTTGGTGTTCCATGCTGTATCCCAAGCCAGCACAGACTCAGCGTTACTGTCAGACACTGTTGAGTTTGCATGTTCTGTGGTGGATAGAGAGAAAAGAGGTTTTCCTCTGTGTTCTTCCCCCCCCAAAAAAAGTTCAGGTTTTTTTAACCTGTCATTTCCCCCTCCCCCAAAATCCTTCAGCAACTGAATGAACAAAAGGCTCCCCACACCTTAGAGAAGAATGATTTAAGATCACACCAGACTGGAAGGCTACAGTGCACATGCAGGAGCTGCTTGATCCGTTTGAAACAAGATTTCCCAGCAAGAGCTGAGGGGAAAAAAAAAATAAAAAATGAGGATAGATTTTTCTATCAGCTCCAGCAAATCCTGTAACTGCTGTGTTTATCCATGGAGTCAAAATACTCCCTGTTCCACTTAGGGAAGTGCAAACACACATTACAATAAAAATGTAAAGCTTGCTGAGCTGATAAAATTCATAAGTGTGTTTTATGACAGTATCTGGAGAGATAAGGCTCATTAGCACTTACAGCCACCATCTGAAGGAACCTTAAAAAGCACAGTTACAAACAGGAGAAGAGGAAAAGAATTTGCATCTTGACGTCAAAAAAGAAGTTTCTAAAGGGTTAACCCTTTCCATAATCATCACCATCATAATTTCTGGGTCCTCTCAACTTGACCTGAGCTCTGGAAAAAGTCAGGAAAACAGATCCTACCTGGCTCGTGTTGGTCCAGAACCTGCAGCCACGTTCTGCAGGAGGAGCAGTGGCCCCCCAAGATCATTTAAGAGTGCAAACAACAGGTCCTGTGCTCGAGGGCTCCTCAGATCGAGGAACCACTTGTATGAACACACTACAAGCCACCAGAGAGCTTTTTTTGGCTGCAGAGAGAAGGGGCTGCTTCAGTGTGGAGGCTGAGCAGGTTTCAGATTGGAAAACCAGGTCCAGGAGACTCCTTGGATTGCTCCAGCACACCCCTGGATGTTGGGAACTTGGGAAGTTTGTGTTGAACTAAAGGTTTCAGCATGAACTCAGAGCCATCCCACCCCAGAGGGGCCTCTCAGGAGGCAGCTGGAACCACAGGGTCAGAAATCCAGAGAGAGCAGATCGAGACACTTTTAATGCATCAAGTCCTCTCCTCAAACATCAGGGGAAGAGTTGACCCCTTCCTCTTCTACAGAACTCAGGTGGCCACAGAATCCAAGCCCTGAAGGGGCCACGTTATTCCATTATTCCCTGTAACTGGAGCAGAGAGGATCTACATGGAGCTTCTGGCAGCAGAAGTCCTCCCACCTCTGGTGACCCCAGAGTTCTGACACTCAGAACTCTCCCCCCCGGTGGGGATATTCCAATTTAACATCTTCAAAATCCCCTTCCAACCTAACTCCCTCTTAGAAGGCATCAAGGCACAGGAGACAGGGAAGGCAAAGCCAATCTTCAGCTCTCCTGAGCCAAGATTTCCATGTCCCACCACCCCTGTGCAGCTCTGGACCACAAATGCCTCACTCTGTGGAAATATCAGTGATGTTCATTGGTCCAGTACCTCCTCTGGCTGCCCAGCCACCTCCAAGATTGCTTAAGCTCAGCACTTCCTTCTGACTCAGATTTTCCACTAAAAAAAAAAATCTTAAAGAATGTTTAAATATCAACATTTATTAGAAATAATGACACTGCCAGCGTGTCCTTAAATGAAGGGAATGGAATGGAGCATCCCTGGGCCAGGAATATCTACAAGAGAGCTGGGGAAGACTTTTTACACAGGTAGATAGTGATAGGATAAGTGAGAACATTTTAAAGTGAAAGAGAACAGGTTTAGATGAGGTATTAGGAGGAAATCCTTCCCTGTGAGGGTGCTGAGGCCCTGGCACAGGGTGCCCAGAGAAGCTGTGGCTGCCCCTGGATCCCTGGAAGAGTCCAAGGCCAGGTTGGACAGGGCTTGGGATAGTGGAAGGTGTCCATGTCCAAGGCAGGGGTAGAACTAGAAAGTCTTTTCTAACCCAAACCATTCCCTGATTCTCCAAGAGGCAACGACACCAAGTCTGCCAGCACAGTGAATTAATCAGACAGAAGAATGAAGAAAGCAGCAAAAACTGACAGAACTTGCTCTGGTCAGAAAGATTCAGACCAAGCAGCATCACAGAGGCTTCTCCATGCAGTCTTCCAGACTTTCCACTTAACTTGCTCCCCCTTGCCGATCCCACAGCCTAATTCAATTACCTGCCACCGAATAAGCCTTAAGGCGATTCTCATTACCCCGATAAAGCACAAGGCCTTTAATTATTAAACACCCATGGGCTTTTTGTGTTGGGGTTGTGGGGCTGGACTCCCTTTTATTATTGTCAGCAGCTTCCAGAAATCAAGTTAATCATTGACCAGGCCTTTCAGCAGGAGACCAGAGTCCTGTGGATTCCTGGTCTCTGGTTCTGCATCACCAGTCAGGCTAAAAGAAGTCACTGGCCTCCTGCTTTGCCAGGCATCCACTCAATATTCTCCTAACAACTCGTCTTCTCCCTCCAAGGTGTCACTTACAGCTCTGGGAAAAAGAAAAATGCAATATTTGGACATGGAGGTTGCAACAATGCTCATCGTTAACCTGAGCTCAGAGAGAAACAGCCCCAGTGTCTTTCCAGGTGAGGGAAACTGAGGCACAAGGCAGTGGTTCCAGAATGTCAAGTAATGTGGTCAATCCACTACTTGAGCCAAAAAAAATACAAATTCCTGTCTGAGTTACTGCTGCTCCATCCTCTGCAGGCAGGAGGAGCTTCCAGGCACTTCCCAGCCTCATTTGGGACAAATCCTGCTCCCCGGGGATGAAGATGCAGGTCTGGCACAGCTATTTTTCCAAATGTTCCTGGCTTTGTCACCACCCTTGTGGCACCTCATCAAATCCAGTGCCACTTCCAAGCACCTACAAAGCAAATGCTGCTTCTGGGCACAGAGGTTCCCTTTCCAAAGGAATGGAGGTTAAACACGGCTTTGAGTTGACCCAGAGAGGCCAACTTTGGGCGAGAAGCCAGGCAGGACTCGCAGCAGTGACAACTCACCCAGCTGCAAAAAAAGCAAGGTAGAGGAAAAAAAACCCCACACAAACCAGGCCGACCCTTTCGGTTTTCCAAGGAAAAACCCCGAATGCAGCCCGTTAAACCCCAGCAGAGCCGTGCAGAGGAGGCGGAACAAGCAGCAGCGGCGCTCAGGGTGGGATGGCCAAGCCGCCCTCGCCGGGCGCTGCCTCCGGCCGCTCCAGCTGTGTTTGCCTGCGTGCCGCATTCCAGCCTGGCCAGCCGAGGCCAGGTTTTGTTTTTTTGGGTTGTGCCGGGAAGCAGCTGCTCCATCTCACACACGCCGGAGCCCAGCAGGCCCGGCGGCAAAGGCACCGCGGCCTGGCTGGGCCGCGCAGGCCGCGGCCGCCGGCGCGTGGCCCCACGCCACCCTCCAGTGACAGCCACACACACCCGGGACTGCCACAGCCGGGTCGGTGCCCAGCGTGCCCCACGGGCTGGAAAAACAGGCGGCAGAGCCCGCGGGATCGCTTTATTGGGGGTGACATCGCAGCGGACGCCGCGCGGAGCTGGGGAGCTTGCGGTGACTTCTCGCCCCGCTCAGGAACTCACCCCAGAGTGCTCACAGCTCCCGAACACCCCCTCAAGTCCTCTCTTTTCTAAGTGTCTCTTAACAAAATTACACCCTCAACAACGAGGTTTCTACCCTACAGCAGGGCAGGGCACCTATTCTGCACCTGCCAAAGGGAATAAAAATATATCGCGCTTCCCACACTGCAAACCCCACGGCGCGGCTCTCGGGAGCGGTGTGTTGGTAAATTAGGGCAAGCTATGCTTCCCCTCCCTCCCTCTCCCCCCCGTGAGCATTTGAGGGTTCCTGTTGCCTGCGTGCAGGGGCCAGATCAGTTACATTTATGCAGAACATTGCAATCTGTCAATATAAACACTATGTAAGCATGAGCCACTTGTAACATTACTACTGTCTTGACAAGTGTTTGCAGAGGGGGGCAGAGCTGCTGGGATCCTTCTGCTCCCAGAGGGAAAGCAGAGCAAATCCCAACCTGCAAGAAAAACAATTCTTCCAGCAAGAATTAGAAAAATAAATTTTTTATGTTTTTTTTTAAAAGAGGTGCATCAAAGCTGAATCAGACTCTAAATCAGAACCCCCAGAAATAGAGGGGGGTTGATTTATGGCCTGGGTCACCTCAGATCCACGGATCAGACCACTCAGGAAAGCAGCAGCTCCCACGGGCTGGTTTCCCTTCCCACCAGCACAGGACACAGCAGGATTGAAGTTCCTCAGCCTGCCTGTCACCCCAGCATGGCTAATCTTGTCATCTGCCACTTCCAAATCCCAGCAGCTCGAGTCCCAACACAATTCCCAGATGCTGCTCTGGCATTTCCACCACCCCCAGCCACAACTGAGAGAGGAAAGGGAGGGAGGAGTGGTGCCCACGCCCAGAGCGTGTCAGGCACCGGGAAAGCAGAGCAGGGAGGAAAACTGAAATGCAATGCTTTCTCAGGGATCCCGGCAGTCTGGGCTGCTCCAAACTCCCCCCAGCAGCCAGTTGGAATATGGTGCAAATTAGTGTTCAGACAGCCCAGCTGCAGGGGCCGTGGCTGGACATAAAAGCAGCCTCGCTTCTGGAGCAGCCAGTGCATCCCAGCAGGCTGACAGCGATCCCGAGGCAATGCCTCCCCCTCTGGTGCAGGCTCAGCCTCTCCCACAGCCATCCTACCCCAAAATTCACCCACCACCACCATCACCATCCTCCTGAGGGGCAGCTCTAAACGTACAACGAGCCAGCAGGGCTGTGCTCAGTTTTGCAGGCGTGCTTTCTTCTCTCTATCAAGAAGTTTCTTATCAGACAAGGTTTTGGAGCTGTAGCATCGCCTCATCCCTGCAGCCAGGCTCCTCCAGCTGTTTCCCAGGAGTCAGGGCTGAGCCAAACTCCTAAAAATCCCTCCTGAGCAGGTGCCTGCAGGGTCTCAGCTCTGCTCAGTGCTGCACACCAGCATCGCAGCAGGTCCTGCTGCTGGGTAGTAGCCCCAAGTCACGCTGGCGCCTGCTCCAGGGAGGAGGGCAGCAACATTCAAGCTGCCAGAATCTCCCTCAGAAGAAGAAAAAACCCATCCCTCCCTCCCTGGACCGTCACCTTCAGCACATCTCCCAGTCAGGCAGCTCGGGGATAGAGCAAAACAGCAGCAAGAGCTGCACCTGCACCACGGCTTTCACTCACACACCCCCTCCCCGAACTCTGCTTCCAGAGGGCATTTATCCTACTTGGCTGCTTGTGCATCCCTCCAAGAACACCAGAGCCAGGCTTCCAGGGAAGCAGCAGCCTCCAGCCGTGGTCTTCCTAGCCCAGCATCCCTTCCTGCCGCCCCCCGGGACAGGCACAGGCATAACTGCATGCTGACACAATCTCGTTATCGTGTAACCGTGCCCCATTTCTGTCCCCGGGCACTAATTCCCCACCAGGCCACATATTTGGAGACACGGAATTCTTTCCCTGAAATAAGACATTGGGGCTGGGGGGGGAAGGGATCATCCACAGCTGTCCCTATCCCCCTCCAGACTGCAGAAGGGAGCAGCCAAGCTGCAGCCACAGCGTGACATCTGCTTAACACAGCCTCACTCCGTGCCCCACCACCTCCTCCACAGGGATGCCAGCACCCAAAAGGGCCAGCAGGCCACCAAAAAGTGGCTTTGGTGATGCCTTGGACACAAAAGAAGCCTCCCTTCCCCTGCCTGGAGGGTGTGTTGTAGTTCAGGTGATGCAGCCAAGTTGTTAGCAAGGATTTATCTGAATGAACAGATGTGCTGCCTCACCTGGAGCAGCTCCTCCATGAACGTGGCATAGGAATAAAAATCAATACCAGCCTTCCCAGGGCACCTGCAGTGACACCGAGTTCTGCAGGAACATCCAGTTTTTACCAGGTGGGATTTCTTTCCTTATCAACAGAAAGAAGCCCACAGTGAGGAGGGCTCAGCTCTTCCACACACACTTGTTGGATCTCACTGTGGATTATCACAACCTGGGATCTCAGCACTGACTATTCCCCGTGTCCCCGGCAGCTCAGCAAGTGCGACCTCTGCTCGAGGCCTCGGGAAAGAACAAAGAGGGGATCAGCAGCAGATGCTGCTCCTTTGCTGGGGCTTTAACCAGAGACAAGGATGCTTTGCATAAGCAAACTCCACAGCGGCCCTGGAGCACTTGGAGTGCACATCTGGCTGGGTGCACATCTGGCAGCATCTCCTCTCCCCTCCTTATTGCCAGGGAGGGAGTCTCAAACCAGAAACAGCAGCAGCACCAAGGCAGAGAAAACCCCAAAGCGGTCAGGACAGACAGCAGACACTGCCCTTGGCTCGGGATGTCCCTTCTTAAGTTAAAACCTCCACGAGCCAGGAGAGAAATCCCAGAAGGAACTGGAATGAGTTACCTGCTGCTCTAGAGCAGATACCAGCATGGCAGGGATTAATAGGGGAGTTAGAGCCAAGCTCCTTCCAAAGCCTGTCAGTCCCCAAGGCGCAGTTCAGCTGCACAGTGCCGGTGGTCCTCGGCAGACACATGAGCCAACGGGCTGGGAACAGCCCTCCGCGCACTGCCGAGGGAGAAAAGGGCTTTTCCTAAAAACCTGCACACACAGGACAGGCTGTTTCCTTAGAAAACCAGCCCCAGCAGCAGGAAGTGAAACGGTTCTGGAGTTGGAAACAGAAGATGTAAGTAGCACTGTTTGGAAAACTTTGCCAGACCACAAGCAATGGACAAGCCTCAACACCAGGATTTGTTTTACTGGAAAGAAGGGGGGAAAACCTCAAGTCTGCTAAAACATTCTCCAGGGCTGGTCCAGTGGCTCCTACCAGTGGTCACAACACAACATCCCCAAAAAAAAATTAAAGAAAAA
>VZTG01008187.1:0-35820 GCA_013397845.1 Melanocharis versteri | reverse complement strand
GGGTGGTCGTGCAAGGATCAGGGCAGTTGTTCAAGGGGTGGGTGTGCCAGGGGTGGGAGAAGGGCAAGGACCACGTGGATGTGCCACATCTGGGCAGCTGTGCAGGAGTCAGGCAGTCCTGAACGGGCTGGATGCGCCAGGGGCGGGCAGCTGTGCGAGGGGTCGATTTGCCACATCTGGGCAGTGGTGCCGAGGTTGGATGTGGCAAGGCACAGGCATCGCACACTCGTGTGCCCACCCACGCTGCTGTGAGCAACGCGGGGACAGGACGCCGAGCGCCCCGGGTGGGAAGCAGTTAATGCCCTAAATGTCACCCTTAGGGTGGCAGCGTTTTTCCAGCTCTGTCGACGTCACTGTCATTGTCATCCTGGAGGTGACTGCAGCGCCCAAGAGCGGGAAGGTTCCCCTCCTGAGCGTGTGTGCGTCACGCTGCTGAGCCACCCCGTGTCCCCGTGGGGACAGAGGCAGGAGGACACCTGGCACTGGGCTCTCATCTCAAAAGCCACCGTCCCTGGGGGTTTAAGCTCAGCTCCTCGGAGCTGTGCCCAGCAGGTGACGTTTGGGTGCATGATGGGACAGCAGCACCCCTGGGTGCTCGGAATGGGGTCATTGCTGTTTCTGACCCCCAGAATCTGTGGACAAACCAATTCAGGAGCCACACAGGGCGGGGGAGTTAATGGAGATGAACTTTTTGTCCTGGAATAGCTCCTGGAGTGACGCTGGGTGAATTTAATCTCACTTCTGACCGTGCCCTCGGGCATTTCCAATCTTCCCAGAATTGCACAAACGGTGTGGATTCTGCTTATTTTTGGGGTGGGGAGGGGAATTTTTTTTATTGTTTTAATGCGTAAAACATCTCAGCCCAGTTCCTGACCAAATTTTTGCCAAAAAAAACCAGCGGCCTTGTGGAAAAGCACCGTTCAGATCTTCCCACATCCACCCGTCCGTGGGATGTGGGGGCTCCCACTGGGGCTCTGCATCAGCACCCCTTGGGGTGGGGGCTGAAACTTGCTTGGGGTGGGTGTCACATCCAATCAAGCTTCCTCAAATCCACGTGATTCACCAGTATCTGGGAATATCTGCGTTTCCTTCTCCAAGTGGTTGGGGTGAAGTGGCACCGAGTCAGCCCTCCGTGGGTGCTGGGGGTCAGAAGCCCCGTGGGCCATCACAGTGTGGCAGGGGCCAGAGCAATATTGCATTAAAGCCTGATCTAGAGGCCTTTCCTCGAGGAGAATTTGGGAGATAGGACCAGCGCCGGGGTCACGTTGGGTGTCCTTGTCCTGCCACCAGAGCTCTTCCAGCTTGGGAAAAGGCAGTGAAGGGCAGTGGGTGGAGGGCAGGACAAGCAATGTTATCACTGAGAGGCTCTGCCTGAGCGTTTCTCTGGTGGAAAAAGCAGCTTAAGAGTCATTTTCCACGCACACCCCCAAGAAGCTGGTGATCCCAGCATGTGGAAGGAAACTCCGGTTCCTCCAGGCAGCCCCGAGGCAGAGCTGGGGGTCATGGAAAGGCAGTGAGACCCTCGTTGTTACTCATTTTCTCTGCCCACAGCGAGGTGCCGGATCTGGGGTGATGCCCTGGGCGTGTGTGACTCTTTCCAAAGTGAGGCAGCACCAAAAATAGTCCCCACTTCTGCTTCCAGCAGGGAAAAAGGGAAGCCCAAGCAGGCACTGACTCCTCCGGAGCTTTGCTGCTTGTCACGCCCGGGGACCATGGATGCAGCATCCTCCTGGGACAGCCTCGTGGCTTTCAGGTCCTTCAGGAATCTCTCGGGTGACAGAAATCTCGGTGTTTCTGCTCGGAGCCGTGGCCTCGGGCGGTGTCCCCGCAGCCACCGACAGCAGAGGGCAGTGCCACATAGGCGCAGTGCCACGGCTTTGGAAGCGGGAATTGTCCTGTCCGGGATGGAGGGGGCTCGGCAGAGTCAGGGGGAAGCGCCCCAGGAGTTTAAGGTGGTTTAAGTGGCAATTCCAAAGGGTCGTCATTGTCTTCTTTGGGATTGAAAGATGCCGGGTGCGGGGATAACGCTGGGCAAGGAGCCCCAGAGTGGTTGTCACCTCTGGTCTGGCACCAGCACGAACCCTGTGTCCTCCCCCCAACCCCGACCCCACCGTTGTGCTTCTGGAACGTTCTCCTGCCCACAAAGCCGTTGTGGGAATGACCTGTGAGGATGCAAGCCTGGAATCCTGCAAAGGATCTCGACATCCCTCTCCCAGTGCCAGGGTGAGCCCCGTGTCCCAGCCCTGCGGGTGACACCGTCCTGTGGCAGCTCAGATCTCAACCTGTGTCCACCCCATCACGCTCTTCCCAGGGGGATCTGGAGGNTGGGCTGGGTGTCCCAGGCCGTTCCCGGGATAGCTGAGAAGCCTCCGGCGGCGTTTCCTCCCGGCGGATCGCCTCCGAGAGGAGCCACTCACATTTCCCTTCCTCAGTTCCCTGAATTAGAAGCGGGCCTGGCATTTCTCTGCCCTCCGGACAGAGGCTGAAATAACAGACAGGAGCCGGGAACGCCGCCTGCCCACGGGACGGCGTTTGTTCCACTGGGATCACGCTGCAAGCCTTCCCTGCCACCACCTCCTGCATTTCCAGTCACTCTTTTTTCACCGTCATGTGGACTCCCAGGGTGTTTCCAACCTTCAAGTGGGCTGGAAGCCACATTCCTGCTTCTTTTCCATCAGGAGTCACCTTGGGGACAGCTCTGAGCTCCAGCCACTGGTGCTGTTGTGCCTCCATCCTTTCCCTGGGTCGGTAATTCTGAGGGGTAAAAATGTTATCAAAGCACGCCTGCTCCTTTCGCCTGGGATGCTGAGAGCCAGGCTGAGAGCATCNCAGGAATCTCTCGGGTGACAGAAATCTCGGTGTTTCTGCTCGGAGCCGTGGCCTCGGGCGGTGTCCCCGCAGCCACCGACAGCAGAGGGCAGTGCCACATAGGCGCAGTGCCACGGCTTTGGAAGCGGGAATTGTCCTGTCCGGGATGGAGGGGGCTCGGCAGAGTCAGGGGGAAGCGCCCCAGGAGTTTAAGGTGGTTTAAGTGGCAATTCCAAAGGGTCGTCATTGTCTTCTTTGGGATTGAAAGATGCCGGGTGCGGGGATAACGCTGGGCAAGGAGCCCCAGAGTGGTTGTCACCTCTGGTCTGGCACCAGCACGAACCCTGTGTCCTCCCCCCAACCCCGACCCCACCGTTGTGCTTCTGGAACGTTCTCCTGCCCACAAAGCCGTTGTGGGAATGACCTGTGAGGATGCAAGCCTGGAATCCTGCAAAGGATCTCGACATCCCTCTCCCGGTGCCAGGGTGAGCCCCGTGTCCCAGCCCTGCGGGTGACACCGTCCTGTGGCAGCTCAGATCTCAGCCAGGATCTCAACCTGTGTCCACCCCATCAGGCTCTTCCCAGGGGGATCTGGAGGGCGACTTCAAGCTTCCCTGCTCCGTGACTCAGCTCCGGAGCAGGAGCCTGCCCGAGGCGTCCCCATCCCAGAGGAGCCCTCACTCCCATCCGTGTGTTTTTTTGCAGGAATCCCAGCGCATCATTTTGTCAGGGCTTCCCTTCCCTCCCTAAGGCTTTGCTCCAGGTGTTTCTCTCCGCAGTGCAACACCAGGTTCCGTCCACCCTCCCATCGCTCCCTTCGGAGAGCTCAGGATTTTGCCCATGGAGATTTCTCTGCACGAACCCAACCTCTCCAGGGCAGCGACTCCGGCTCAGCGGGGCCGTTGACTCACAGGAGGGTGAGAGGGAAGGAAAACACCCGTGAGCTCATCTCGCTCATCCCTCACTGCCAGTCCTGCGTGGATTCCCCACCAGATATTTGGCAGCGGCTCCCAGGTTGGAGTAACCCAAGCGAGGCAGCGAGAGGCGGGCACCTCAGCGGGNTGCCTCCATCCCTCCCCTGGGTCGGTAATTCTGAGGGGTAAAAATGTGATCAAAGCGCACCAGCTCCTTTCGCCTGGGATGCTGAGAGCCAGGCTGAGAGCATCCCTGCTCCCCCAGGGCTCTGGATCGTGCAAATTATTGGAATGAGGAGCAGCACGGCCCTGGTCCCCACTCCTGCCCCTTCCAGCTTTTCCGAGTGAAGAAAAGATGCTGGAGCCAGCTGCGGTGTGATGGAAAACAAAAAGCAAACGAGAGCAGTTTTCCCACTCTTTCCATGCAGAGCAGAGCTGGAGGGAGGCATCTGGGGGGATTGTAAGGCTGTGTTTCCCCTGCTGCAGAAGGTGTGGAGCCACCAGCTTTGCCCTCTGAGATCCACCTGAGATCCATCTGAGATCCATCTGAGATCCATCTGAGATCCGTCTGAGATCCATCTGAGATCCATCTGAGATCCATCTGGAATCCCTGGACTAAAAGCCGTGGTTATTGGGCTGCACACTTTCAGTTTTCCCTTGCTCCTCTGTAAGTCTACCCCAAATGGGGCAATCCTGTGGGGAAAGAATCAGCCAGGGCACCAAGGTGGTCAAAATGCAGCAGAGGCCCTCAAATCTCCACAAGGTGGAGGTTTCCCTAAACCTCCCTCCCCTCAGAGATCCCCTCCCTCAGCTGATTACAGGACACACAATAAAATAATTTAAAATTGTCTCGTGCAAGAAGAGAAAGGGGTGGTTTTTAGGAGCGCTCACCTTTTTCCCTCTAATTTAGGAAGCTGCTGCTTCCAAGTTAAACAGAAGGAAACACCAATTCTTCAATTTTTTTTGTATGAAGTGAGCTCGAGGTGGCTGCACAGACCTTCAGAGAATCATGGAAGCATAAAAAGGTTGGGAGGGAAATTAAAGCTCAGTCAGCCCCACCCCTGCCATGGGACACCTTCCACTGTCCCAGGCTGCTCCAAGCCCCATCCAGCCTGGCCTTGGGCATTCCAGGGATCCAGGGGCAGCCACAGCTGCTCTGGGAATTCCATCCCAGCCCCTCCCCACCCTCACAGCCAGGAATTCCTTCCCAACATCCCATCCATCCCTGCCCTCTGGCAGTGGGAAGCCATTCCCTGTGTCCTGTCCCTCCATCCCTTGTCCCCAGTCCCTCTCCAGCTCTCCTGGAGCCCCTTTAGGCCCTGGAAGGGGCTCTGAGCTCTCCCTGGAGCCTTCTCCTCTCCAGGTGAACATTCCCAGCTCTCCCAGCTCCAGAGGAGAGGGGCTTCAGCCCCTGGAGCTTCTTCATGACCCTCTTTTTCTTTCTTCTTGCCTCTCTTAAGCTCCAATCTTTTTGTTCTGGCACCAAAGCACGTTTCTTTTCACTGATGTGTCCAAGAGCTGGCAAATTATTTCTTAAAGTACCTGAAAAGGGAATTTTTTTGCCTCCTTCTTCCATGCACATCCTTCCTGAGTTGTGCTCTGCTCTTGCAAAGCTTTTTCTTCCATACATCCATACCATCCAAGTAGCCCCTCTGAGCAAACCCAGGCAGGAATTCTTCACGTGGAAATCACATTTCCGCCGGTAACTTCATGGAGAATCATGGAGTTTATAGTCTGGACCAGAATGACTTTGAATACAATTAATCCCAGCTCAAAATCAGGTCCTTTTTGTCTGTATGACAACCAGACATGTCAGGGAGGAAGGAATTTTTGAGGGATTTTGTGAGGCTGAGCTGCAGGAGGGATTTTTTCGGTCTGAAGGAACAGTATCACGGAAGCAGGGCCTCTCTCCACCTTCTGCCTGTGCTGTAAAACACTGGCATGAACCAGCCAGTATTTGAGGGGTTGCGAGGACAGTTTGAAAATTGTCATTTCCTTATGAAAATCGGGTGAGAGAGACAGACCTGGATTTGTGCACGGTGAGGGCTCAGCACCTCCTCTGAGCTGATGAATTCCATCACAGTGCCAGCCCTGAAATATCCCCGAGCTGTGACACCTCTGGGCTTTCAGGGAGAGCCGCTGGAAGGGAGAAATGAAGAAATCGAGATTGTGGAGGCAGGAGTTGGGGGAGCAGAGGGAGACTCAAGGGTTACTGGGAGGGTAAACATCCCGATGCCCTCTGCAGATCTGTCGGGGACCTCGATAGCTCTGCTCCTCCAGAAGCTCTTGTTTACCTCCCCCCGGGGGTGACAGGTGCCCTGGGTGAGCTGTCCCTCTGTCCTTAGGGTCACCCACCTCTGTCTCTCTGGGACTGATGGCAGTGGCCAGGGAGATGCCCCGGCCAAGGCTCTTTGACCTTGAACATCCATCAAACCACTCAGCAGCAGGACGTGCACGGGCCCCCAGAGGGGAGAGGAGAGATGACAGAACGTGAGGAAAAAGGGGAAAAAAGAGTAGAAAGTGGGGAGTAGACACTGTTTTTTTGGAGTTTGGCTGTCCCTTGCTGTGGTCACTGCTGTCACCTTGGAGAGAGGTAACAGGAACCTCTTTAAATCTCTACAAATTAATTTCTGGATGAAGTTTTGTAGCAGTTTCCAACCATCTCCGTTATCTATGGGTGCTGCATTCCACCGTGTTTGTTTTTGGGTTTGTTTTTTTTTTTTGGAAGTTCCTCTAATTGATTACTGCTCTGATAAAATAATTCCAATAAAATAAAACCTCCCTCCACTGGCTCCACTGTGAAGGGGCAGAGTTTGACCAGTTTTGAGCACGGCAAAGAACAAAAAAATCATAAAAATAGTGGATGAGAAGCAGATTTGGGCAGTGCTTCTCCTCAGTCCCGCTATTCCCTGTCCGAAATGCTGGAGAAAAGTTATTTGGGTTTTTTAAACAATTTCTCTGAAGTTGTTGATGGTTGCTGTGGCTCAAAACATTGGGATATTTCTAGAACATTTACCAGGGGAATTATTCCCTGAGCCCACCCATCTCTCCAAGGCTTTTGGGATGAGCAATCCCATTTTATGGAATGCTGAAGGAAAAGAGATCCAGCCAAGGGATCTGGCAACCCTTCAGCTGCAAAACAGCCAGAAACAAGCGGAGCAGAAATATTTTTGTAGCCACAACATCAAGCCCACCCATCGAAAGCGTGTCGGGGATTTTCCAGCCCTGCTGAAAACTCTCTCTCTTTGCTTTTATTTTTAGAGGACGGGTGATTCCGGTCGTGTTATTTCACTTTTTTGGACGTTTCGTGCTAATAAAAGTGTTTTATTTCACAGTGTTTTGCTTTCTTTGAAATTGGGCTTATGATTTTCAGCTGGAACTGCGGTGTCATTGTCTTGAGGGCTGTCATCTGTCTGGTCCCCAGCCAGAGTGTCTGGGAGCTGGGTGTTGTCACCTGGCTTGGTTTGTGAGCGCTGCCAGCTTCTGGCCAAGTTAGAAGAAGGTTCCTGTGAGTGATTCCCTGCTCCAGTGAGTAAAATGAGCCTTTTGAAAGAAAACTCAAGTTCAAAAGTCCTTTTAACGAGGGCCTGGAGTGACAGGACAAGGGGGAATGGATCCAAACTGACAGAAGGGAGGTTTAGATGGGATATTGGGAAGAAATTCCTCCCTGTGAGGGTGGGGAGGCCCTGTCTCAGGTTTCCCAGAGAAGCTGTGGCTGCCCCTGGATCCCTGGAAGTGTCCAAGGCCAGGCTGGACGGGGCTTGGAGCACCCTGGGATAGTGGGAGGTGTCCCTGGGTGGAACTGGACGATCTTTAAAGTCTCTTTCAACCCAAACCGTTCTGTGATTCTGGAGTTTCTGAGTGCAGAGGGTTTTTCTTGCTGCTCTACCTGTCTGCTGCTGGTGTTTTTGCCTCCCTGCGCAGCCAAAATCCTGAAAGAATCATTTCACAAGTTCCAGTCGCTGCTCAAACTCTCACAAACCTCATCCCAGCCTGCCACATCCCTGAAATCCTTTCCTGTAGACACTGAAAGCTTGGTGGCAGAGAGATTTTTCAGTATCTGCCTGTGTCCGTGAGCATTCTCACTTTCTCACGGAGCTAGCTGCAAAACAGCTCGAGAGCTTTTGTAAATAATTCTTCTATCTTGCACCTGTGAGGTGTTTTTGCACTTTGTTATTGTCAGTCTGAAGGATTGTTTAGGAAATGGGTGTTTTTAGGATCTACCCAATAACCCTGGGGGGTGGTTAACGAAGATCCAATGACTTTCTACAACCTAGGGTATAAAAACCCTTCTGTATATAAATAAATTAAGGCATTTCTATCTAGTTACTCCTGAGTTCGGTTCTCTCCTTCCTCCCCTGGCCGTGTCCGGATTGCGACACATTCCCACTTGTTTCCAGCTAAGCCATAGGACAAAAATTCCGGCTCTCAACAGGTAACTCACAGCTGGGGGAAATCTGAATATCACCAGGGCCTTCTGTTTTCTCTGTCAGCCGTGGCCTTCTGCCTCAGCTCAACACCAAATCCAGTTTGGGAGCCACGCTGGAATCTTGGAGCATCCCGGTTTCTGTGCCCACAGGGCTGGACGTGCCCGGAGTCCGAGGCTGTGTTGCCTGCTGGGTGTTTGGGATGTGACATCGCTGTGAGGGAGGTGTGGATATTTGGGAAGCAGAGCAGTGGGAAGCAGGGCCCACCCCCTGTGGAAAGCTGGGATGGATGTGCAGACTCCAGGACAGGATACTCATCCTAGAGGTACCAACTGGGTCACTCCAGATCCGGCCCAAAATCCAGCTTCTATCAGCTGCTTGGTTAATCTGACAAGGAATTTTTCAAGGAGTTCATGTGGGGAAGCAGAGATGAAGCTCGATATGTAGGAAAGCTCATCCTTATTTGCTTCAAAGAAACGTTTTTTTTGAAGTTTCAATTCAGGAAATCACAGAGTCATCAAGGTTGGAAGAGACCTTCAAGATCATCCATTCCAACCATGAACCCAAGACCAACATAATCACCCCAAACCTGGATCTCCAAGTGCCACAAATGCAGGATTTTCACCCTTTTTTCCCTTTTCTTCCCAGCCCCAAAAGAAATCTTTTATTTCCTGTTTTCATCTTGTATTAAAGAGCTTTGGAAATCTGAGTCAAGTGCAACTCCAAGATCCTCTGCCTTTGGGGGGCTTCGTATTTCAGTGTTCCTGGGAAGCCTGAGGTGCGCCAAGGAATATTCTATGTACCAAATGTACACAGAATATTCTGTGTACCAAATGTACACATTGCAGAACGTCCCCCCAGTCTGTATCCATGCACGGACCTTGGGAGGGGCAAAAAAGAGGGAATCTTCCCATCACAGTATCCAGTTTCTGTGCCACATCCTGATTTTGATGACATGCAGATAGAAGAGTTCCCTCTTTTGTATTATCACATCACCAGTTTTCCTTCTCTTTTGAAATCAGAGAGTTGGGAAATTCTTTTCCTTGATTTTCCAGTGGCCCCGCCAGGGAGAATGGCAGGGGATAAGAATGGGACAGCTGAGCATGAATAGACCCAAAATAAAACTCGTGGAACTGGGTGGTCTCTAAAACACAAGAATGATGGAATTAGATGGTCTTTAAAACACTTTAGATGGTCTTTAAAACACAAAAATGATGGAATTAGATGGTCTTTAAGACACTTTAGATGGTCTTTAAAACACAAAAAATGGACTCTAAAACACACATCCAGATGGAACTGGGTGGATTTTAAAACACAGGAGTGATGGAACTGGATGGTGTTTGAGGTTCCTTCCACCCCAAGCCTTTCAGCAATTCTGTGGTGGTTTGATTGGGGATGAATCTGACAGACACAGCCAGGGTGGGATGGAACACAATAATCCCCCAAAAATTATTTAATTAGTAATTATAAGATACAGAGAAAATATTAATTCTGTCTCATGCGTTTGGCCAATGCCTCCAGATGAGGAAATCTGGCTGATTTAGGAGCTCCTGAATTCCCACACGAAATTCCTGCAGCGTGCCAAAGCGAGTCTGGAAAACGAGCGGCAGCTCCTAAACCTCCCAAGGTTTGATCCAAAGCGTGGATTTGGGCAAGATCAGCTTCTGAGGTCAGCACAGGGTGGATGGAAATGTGGGGAGCCCCGGCTCCGGCACGGGGTTGGCTGCACGAGAGCCCAAACCGAGTCATTCCACGGCAAAATCCGCCCGGCTCTGTCGGAGAGGCACTTCCAGGATGGACAGGCCGGGCTGGTTTCTGTATGGAACCCATTGTTCAGCGGAGCAGAGGCCTTCCTCTCTGGTTAATGGCTCAGCAAAGTGTGTTGCTTTAATGGTTAATCATCTACTCAGATTGTTCAGCGAGGAAAGGCAGGCAGATAATGCCCCTGGCCTGCGGTTCATGTGACAGCCTGACTTCCCAGCGGGAGCAGGGACACGATTTCACACTGGCACCAAGAGGGAGAGGGAAAATGCCGGGCTGGGAGGCTCTGGTGGTTACAACATGAGCAAAACCACGCATAAATCCACGTGTGTCTGTGTGTGCACTCGTTGCATGCTCAAGGAAAAATGCGCGTGGAGCAGAAACGCACACGGATCCACGTGAAATTATTATTCCCACTCCACACGATTTTCCAACAGTTAAATGGGCTGATTATCAGATATCACAGAATCATAGAATGGTTTGGGTTGGAAGGGACCCTACAAATCATCTGTCCACGGGCAGGACACCTTCCCCTAGAACTGGAGGGAGGGAATTTCACACAAATGGCTGTGGGCTTACAGACAAAGCTCACTCCAAACTCTTTTAGCAGCAAGGCAGACTGAGGGCCATCACCGCTCAGGATTTCAGGGTCTCAGCATTATCTCCTCTTACTCTGATTGCAGGTCCCAAGCCTGCACATCCCACCCTGCACCCTGTGCTATCTCAACAGGTCCATCAGAGATGTTGTGGAGGAGTCAGGGGGCTCAGTTCTACTCACTGGTATAATTTTGGAGGTGTCTCTTGCTTGGACATGTCTAACACAGGGAATACAGCGTTATTTCAGTTCCTGGAAGAACTTGGAGTCATTAAGGTGGGAAAAGCCTCTCAGATCAAGTCCAGCCACTCACCCAGCACTGCCACATCCACCTGAACCATGTCCCCAAGCCCCACATCTGCTGTGTTCCTGGGCACATCTACCTGATCACCTGGGCTCATCCACACGAGAAACCAGAGTTTGTCAGTGCCAAGGAAGGAGCCTCTGGGTCAAATTTTCTCCCTTAGTGTATTCAGTAAATATCGAACTTCATTATTGCATCCTGACCTAAACATCTCTGTGTGGCAGTGACAAATGTACGCTTTCACCCTGCACTGAGCTTTTCTCTCTGTGACAGATGCTGGAGCTGTGCCAGGGGAGGTTTAGGTTGGATTTCAGGAAAAGATTCTTCCCCCAGAGGGTGCTGGGCACTGCCCAGGCTCCCCAGGGAATGGGCACATTCCCGAGGCTGCCGGAGCTCCAGAAGTGTTTGGGTTTGACTCCCAGGGCTGCACAGGGTGGGATTATTGGGGTGTCTGTGCAGGGCCAGGCGTTGGACTGGGTGATCCTTGTGTGCCCCTTCCAGCTCAGGATATTCTGTGACTCTATGATTCACCTGTATTTGGCAGGAGTTTAATTCTACACATAATCAAAACTAAGCATCCAACTCCACTCCCTCGAGATGGCCACTTCCAGAGCATCTCTCCCTTCCCACTGGGAACTGATAGGAGGAAACAGCACCCCCAGTACACTGGGAACATGTCCTTTATATGTCCTTTATATGTCCTTTATATACCTTTTATACACTTTATATGTCCTTTATAACTCCCTTGATCCGTTCCCATCACCCTGAGCAGGATATAACGATTTTCCTATCTCCTAAAACACACAGCCCGGCCACCCAACACCGGGAAACAGCGCCCAAGAGGGAGAAAAAGAGACACCTCAGCCACTCAGGGCTGACAGAGCAGACACAGGACTGCCCTCAGCAGCCTTGAGATCCGTGTGACTCAGCAAGGTCAACACACTTCGAGCCCACTCCAGGAACAACGGCCTTGGCTTTTTGTCATCACCCCAGGAGGAAAGAGGCAAGAGGAGAACGGTCTGCAAACACTCGGAGTGTTTGTTCCTCTCCGGAGGACACTTGACACTCGGGAAGTGCTTCCAGCCTTCCAGGGCAGGGATGAGTAACCTTTGAAGGGCAGGTTCCCTTCCCGGCTGGAGAGGCTCCACCAGCCCCGCAGCCTGGCCGGATTCTTTAGTCATTAAGCTGATTTTCTCGTTGTGAAGAAGCGGTGTTGCACAGGATGATGGGGAGAGGTCGTGGCCACCAGGCTGGAGAAGAGGATCAGCAGCAGGAATTAGTCCCTGTCTCCACGGGGAAAATGTGCTGAGGGTTCTAAAATCAGGGGGAATGGGACAGGTCTCTCCTCAAGGAATTTTAGAGTGAGGTGAACATAGCCAGCCTGAGGTGGTGGGGATCTTTTTGCCCTGGATCCAGACAGGAACTCTTCCACGTGCCCTTGTGCCAGAGGTTTTGCATTCCTGGAGGAGCCTGTGGGACGGTGCCCACAGCACAGGTGCTGCAGATAATGATAATAATAATCTGGTATCATCATCACCATCATCATCATCAATAACCACCAATCATCATAATAATCATTACAACAATATAATAATCATTACAACAATCTATAATAATAATAACACAAATAATCATCATAATAATAATCATACTAATGATCACAACTATAGATTATAATAAAATATAAAATCATAATAATAGTCATATCATACTCATCAATCAGAAAGGTAATCTCACTGCCCTGACCGAAATATCCAACCCTGCAAGTGAAAGATAACGAAGCAAATCTGACATCAAAGGATAACAGAGATGGATTTTCTTCTGCTCAGGGACAATGAATCAGAGCCCTCTCACCCCATAGTCCTGAGTCTGACCCGTTTCAGGACCCCGTGCTCACCCCAGCACAGGAATCCACCTGTTCTTCCTAACTCAAATCCTTTCTGCTGCTCCAAGGAAGGATGTGGCCCCCCTGGAGAGGGTCAGAGCCGAGGAGCTGAGGTGAAGAGAGCTCTCAGAAGATGCCCTGTGAAGGGCAGTGGAGGGACAGCCTCGTTCGGTGCAGGGGACAGCGGGAGGTGATGGGGTCACTGCATCCACTGGGAATAAACTTGTCCAGAGGGGAGGGAAAACAGGCTCTGAATGCAGTGACACAGGCTGGAGTTAAACATTAGTGTGACCTGTCTGCAGGCCTGGCTGGCAGCAGCGGGGACAGGGCTCGGGGGTGGAGGGGTCACTCGGAAATCACCAGAAGCCCAGGAACCTCAGGACAGCCAGAAAACTCACTCAGGAGCTAAAACTCACCAAGGCAAACGGTAGCATAACGAAGAGAAAGGAGGGAGAAAAGATGAAATATCTCCTCTTTCTCAAGCGAGAAATGCAAAGTAACACAAAAAAAATGCCCCAGCACAAAAAACGAACCTATTTAAAATAAACACGGTTCACACCTGCCTGCTTGTGCCTTCTGTTTCAGCTCAGCTCCTCTCCATCCAATTCCAACAAACCCTCCAGCCTTTGGGATCTCACCCTCCTGGAAGATGCCTGTGCTCTGATTGCTTTGGTTTCAAGCCTTTGCTACCAGGCTGATGTTTTTTACTGGGAATCCAGGAGAAACCTGTCTGAGGAGGACCTTAAAGGCACATTCATGCCTGCTGCAAAATCACAGAATGGTTTTGGGTTGGAAGAAGTCTTGTAGATCATCCATTTCCAACTCCCTGCCCTGGGCAGGGACACCTTCCACTATCCCAGGTTGCTCCAGCCTGGCCTTGGACACTTCCAGGGATGGGGCAGCAGATGAAAAGCACAGGAACTTTCTCCAGTCTGACCAGCTACATCTTTTTGAGGCCACTTTTCCCTTTCCCAAACCCGTGACATTCAGTTTCAATTCAAATCCCAACTCATTTTCTGCTGATGGCATCTACAAGGTACAGAAAAGATTTGATCCAGCCGTCCATCAGTCATTTCTATATCATTCCTCCCTGCAGATCACTCTGCTGCTTCTTGTGGCCAGTCTCCAGTTTCCCCATCTCGCTCTTTTAAAGCTTTTTGTCTCCTTTTGCACTGTCCTAAAAAAGAAACTGAAATTCCTGGCTGTGCCAGGGAAGAAAGAGGTCCCCAAAAATTCCCAACACAGATCATTGCAAACCAATAAAAGCAACCAATCGGCCTGTCCCCAGCCAGGTTTTTCTCTCCAGCAGATCTAAATTGTTTGCCACAGTAATTTTCAGCTAAATAAAAACTTCAGGCTTTAAACTTCCAGTCCTTTTCGAAGCCATTGCTCTCGGCCACGTGATCCCTGCAAAAACAGCTTGGGTAAAACTCTTGACATTGATCCTCGGGGATTCCCCTTCTGAATGTTCCTGCTGCAAATGGTTTTATTTTATCACTTCCCAATAAAACCTGAGCTCTGGGGCTCTCAGGTCTATGGCCAAAGGAAAATCTGGCAGCAGCCCAGGGCAACTCGTGACTGTTTAGGAGATTCCTGGTGCCAGAGCTCATGCCCAAAAAAAGGATGCAGAAGGTGGAAAAGCCCCTCCAGGTCCCAGTTGCCAGAAATTCACCAGTTTGGCTGTTTTATTCTCATTCACCACTGCCCTTAAAGCTCTGCTGGCCACAGCAGGAAGCCTTGGGATTAACCTCCAAACCTCGAAAAACTGGTATTTGGATGCACCTTGAAACATCTAAATCTCGGTGCCTGCACCTCGAGGCACGGTGGGGTTTATCCACAGGGACTTTGTGCCATCTAAAATCCTCCACAGGCTGCCCCACCAGCCTCCAGCTGCCTTCCCACCTGGATGCAGACAGCCAGAAGGTTTGATGCCCTGCAGGTCGGGCTCATGTGGATGTCCTCAACGCCCCACAGTGTCTCAAACAACATTAAACACCTGCTTCGAGGTGGCTGATTTGAGATTTGGGGGCTCCATGCGAGTGGAAATCTCAGGTTTCGTTATGATCTCCGGGGATCTGATCCCGTCGCCAAACACGCTAACAGTTCCTCCATCGATCTGGGACTGCTTTTCTCCCACTCGTGTCTGGACCTCCTCGTGTCACATGGAGTGACCCAAACGTGAGGAAAACTTCCCTGGATTTGCTGGATTCAGCAAAGCCTTGTTCTGGGAGGTTTCTGGCTCCCAGAGGCCCGTAAGTGGCTGGATAACTTGCACATCTTTGCCTCAGCTTGGACCTGGAAGGAGAAGCAGAATTTGACCTTGGAAGGAGCCACAAACCAAGTGTGGTTCTGCATTGGCATTTTTCATTCCCCAGGGAGGTTTAGGAGAGACCTGATCACTAATTCCCAGTTTATCTCCTCGTTACTTTTACTGTCCTTCATCTTCTGGCTTTTTTGAATCCATTTCTGAGGCCAAAATAGTGGGAAAATGTTCTGCTGTCTGCACTGGAGCTGCCAGCCCCTCAGGTGTCTTTATGTCCCTCCAAAGCAGTCACATCACATCACTGGGCCATGGGCAGGAGTCACAGGCCGGGTGGTTTGCTTGGGAATGTTTTTCCAAGCTTTTTGTGGTTGCCTGAACCTTGTGCACACCTGGACCAACAGGTAGACTATGTTTGGATGTAGATGTGTATGAATACATCTTTTTTTGGATGGGACCTCTTATTTTCCAGGGTATTTTTCGGTAAAATGTAATTTCCCAGGAGCCAGCTTGGGGCAGCTGTCCCGTTTGGAGTGGGGACACCATGGAGGTGTCTGGATGGGCTTTGTCCATGCTCCAGCTTGGATTATTTAGTGGCGCAGGATCCTGGCTCAGACCTCGGGTTTTTGGGCAAGCACGGGCAGGGCTGTGACCAGCCTGGCACGCCTGAGCTCCAAATGCAGTGAGATGTTCCAAAACCGATGCCGAGTTTGACGGGCAGGGTTCACCCCAGCTTCCTCCTGCTGCCCAGTCCTCACCACCCTCCTCTCCCCCGTTTTGGTGGCCCCTAAACCTCCACGAGGAGCACGAGGGGAGCGATCTGCTCTCCTCTCACGTGCTGGCACTGGACTGAGAGGCAGAACCCACGCCCTGCCCGGCTCCCAGGGGAGGGAGGGCAGGGTGTAGCTGCAGTTTGCAAGGGCGTTTTGGCCCCTGGGAGTGCGTGTGGGCGCGCAGAGCTCTCCCGGCCTGTAAATCATTGTCGGCGTTCGCGCAGAGCAGGCCACAGTTCAGGGGCTGAGCACTGAAGCATCCCCTGCCAGCAGCCCCTGATTTACGGGCGGTCACAGCCCTCCCGAGATGGTTCCTCACCCAAGTTCAGTGGGCTCTGGGGAGCACAGGACGCCCCTGGGGGGTTCTGTGGGTGTGGGAGGTCCGGCTTTGTCACGCTGAGGTGCCTCACACGTGGGAAGTGCTGGGTTCAGCAGGGAAGAGGTGATGGAAAGGACACGAGAGGCCCCTCGACCACTCGGCCGCTGCATGGCCACGCTCTCGATCTTGGGATTGGTGTGGGCAAGGCACAGGACACCCAGAGCGTGTGCTGGCGTCTCCCTTGGGTGATCTGCTGAGAGACTTTGTGCTTCTTCAGCACAGTGGTGGTTGTTGGTGTGAGCCTGAGCCCAGCAAACAGCAGTGAGGGTGGAAAACGCAAAAATCATCACGGGCACCTCGCACAAGCCCCTCTTAATCCCCTTCTTAACCTTTTTATCGGCCCAGGTCTTCTCTTTCCTCCATTCCCACGTTCTGTCTGCATCCCACCTCCAGGCCAAACGAGTGTCTCACATCCACCTCCCCACAAGCAGACCCCTCCTGAGATCTGAATTGTTCAGCTACAGCTTCGTCCTGAGGGGAAGGGGGGGAGCAGGTGTCGATCTCTTCTCTCTGTGGCTGTGACAGGACTCAAGGGAACGGCTGGAGCCGTGTCAGGGGAGGTCTAGGTTGGAGATCAGGGAAATTTTCTTCCTCCAGAGGTGCTGGGCACTGCCCAGGGAATGGGCACGGCCCTGAGGCTGCCAGAGCTCCAGGAGCGTTGGGACACCGCTCCCAGGGATGCACAGGGTGGGATTGTTGGGGTGTGTGTGCAGGGCCAGGAGCTGGATCCATGATCCCTGTGAGTCCCTTCCCACTCAGGATATTCCGTGATTCCATCTTCCTGTAGTTAACGCTAATTTCAGTCCCAACCCGCCCTGGCTAGGCCAGGGCTAGGCAGGGTCCCCGGTGGCAGGAGGGGCTGCCGTGGGTGTCCCCAGCTCCGTGTGGTCCCGCGTGGAGCAGAGGGAGCAGCGCTCGTGTTTCCTGCAGGGAGGATCCCCGGTGCCCTGGGCTCCTCCACCGGGGCGCGTTCAGGAGCCAGAGAGGCGTGTGCAGCTCCCAGGAGCGTGTTCCTGCCGGCCTGGGCTGCTGGGCAGATAAAAGCAGCTCCCATCTAATTGAACCACTCGCTTTAAATCCTCCAAAGTATGTGCGAGGCGGCCAAGGCTTGTTGGCACTTCCAGCGCAGGCTGGACCTCGTCCATCCTGCCTTCAGGTCCTGTCTTGAAGCAAAGCCACGCTGGAAGTTTAAGGGCTCCTGCAAGTTGCAGCAAAGCCTGGGGCTGGCAGGCCAAGCTGGAAAACGCTGGGATAAGTCTCCAGTAGCAGCTTTTATGGCGAGTGGAGATTTACCCGCTGAAGGTGGCCTTGCTACTGAAAGTCAGCGCTTGTAGTCTTGGCCTGAAGTAATAGGAGGAGCCTAAAATTTGGGAAGAGGGTTTGGGGTGAACCAGTTGGCCTTGGGAGAAGGTGAAGGACATGGGAGAGAAGATCTGGGGTTACACAGCCTTCCCTATGGTGCAAAGCTGGGGCATTTTCTCCCTAGGGATCCCTTATTGAACCACAGTGTGAATTCGGGGTTGTCCCATGCAGGACCAGGATTTAGACTTCTCGTGGGTCCCTCCCAGCTCAGGATATTCCGTGATTCCAAGCGTGGCTGGCAGTAGCTCTGGAAAACTCCAGGACTGGCACTTCCCCGTGCTGCTGGATTATGGCCGGGTGACTCGGCCTCGTCCTGGGCTAAAACTGCGCCTCGCTGGGCTTCCCTTTGGTGTTTGGGGTTTTTCACTTTGGTCTGGGGGCTTTCTTTCCTTCCCACAGGACTTGAGTGAGAACTCAGCGGTCCAGGCAATTAAATCCACACGCAGGATGGAGCCTGGCAGGCCAAAGCAAGTCCCAGCACTGCTCTCTCTTCCACTTGGCAATTTCATAATATCCAAGGATTATTAATCAGCAGGAAAATTCCTGCTATCAAAAGTTGAATGCCTTTATTTTGCTTTTTACAAGTTGAGGTCTTAATGCACAAGGGATTAAAAGTGATGAAAATGGAATAAAAGAGAGGCTCTTATTTGCCTCTGCAACAAGTGTTTCTCCATTTTCTCTGCTTTTCCAGATGTGGGGGGAAAAAATGGGGTTTTTTTTCTGCCTTTCTGATGGATTCTTTGCTGGTCCCAGATCCCCAGTCTGGGAATCCTGTGATTCCCTGGTGAGCATCTGACCTCTTCAAAGTGCCGTGGCTCACTAAATTATGGATAACTTCATTTTCCCGAGGAACAGAGAAATCCTGCATCCCTACGAGTGGAAAGTTCGGGAGCAGAGATGGTGGTCCTGACGGGTGTGGAAAAGGTTGGGAAAATCCGTGCTGTTCTCCAGGCTGGGAAAGCCCTGCTGCTCCTCTGAGGCACCAACACTGCCCTCGGGGGGTTTTCCCGGGTTTTATTGGCAGAACTGGCAGGTTTTATCCTGGCAAAGAAGTGGAGGAACAGGATTTGTTGGAGACGTGCTCCTGCCTGCCTGCTGGTCTTTTCCAAGACCTTTTCCACTGACCTTCCATCCCGGCGGCTTTTCCTCAGCACATCCCGTGGAACCTTCATCCCGAAGACTCCGGAGCCACCGTGCTGTGGGCACGGGGAGAAGCTGCTCCGAGGGATCTCCAGGTGCAGGGTGTGGGGACGGCCCCATCTGTTGGCCACAAACCCGACCCGGAGCACAGGGGAGCTCCAAACCACGTTAAAATCAGAATTTGTCTGATTTAGCCACGTTAAAATCAGAACTGTTCGTCTATGTCAGAATAAAAACTCTCTGTTTCCCACTTCTCCCGTGATTTCCTTGGGCTTCTGGAAGCTGGGAATGGGCAGATGAACATCTCCAGTGTAGAGATAAACAGCAATTAAATAAAATGATCCCTTCCAAGCTGATTACACTTATCCCGGGTGCTTTTTCTCCTTGGAAAACCAGGCTTCGAGTCGAGGGAGTGAAACGCTGCAGGAAGGAAGAAAAAGTGGGTTTTCTGCACATTTACAAGTGAGGAATCCACCCTGCCTGGTCTGCAGTCGCCGTGTGGGAAGAGCTGTGAATTCCAGGACATTCTGGGTGGAGATAGAGCTGCCCTGGTGCTCCTGATAAATCTAAAACCTGCGGGATGGGGATGGATTCGGATGCACCTGCTGCACAGCGGCTCCGTGGAGAACCATGGAGAACCATGGAGAACCATGGAGAGCCAGTGCCATCTTCTGGCAAACCAGACCTTTCCCAGCACGGCTCCAGGGGACAGATTTTGGGATGGTTTTGGGCAGGGAACAACAGATTTTGGGGTGGTTTTGGGCAGGGAGCTCTCCGGAGGATGCGTCGATGTGGTGTCACCTCACACTCAGCCCTGCGTTGTGGTTTTCTAGGCTGCGTGTGGGTGTAGGGTGAAATATTGTCCCTGGAAGAGCTGGGAATCCCCCTCTTTTCCACGTCCGTGCAGCGTTAGGTGGTTGCACGATGTTCTGCCCGCTCAGCTCGGGGTTCTCAGAGGGCGATGGAGCCCGGTGACATCGGCTCACTTGAACCCCCGCCACGAGCGGTCCAGCACTAATTCTAATTCCAGTCGCATTTTCCTAATCCACTGAGAACGAGGCTAAAATTTGGGATCTGAGAAGCGGCTTGGGGCCGTCCTGAAGTAACTCAGCTCATGGAAAGATGAAGATGAACAGCTGGGAAGCAGATCCCTGAAATTACCCTCCTTTGAGCAGTGGGCTCCTCCCAGATGGCAATCTTTAATTTAATCACTTTAATCACTTAATTTAATCAATTTTATCAATTAATTAATGCTCTGATAACTGAAACTACTGCAGCTGTGTGGCTCAGCTCTAGCTTGAGCCGCAGGGACGACCAGAGCAGCTGAAACAGATAAAGATGAGTAACTCCCTTCCCCCAAATCACCCTCTCCATGAACAGGACAGCTTTTCCTGGGAATATGGGCAGGCAGTTGGAGTCACTAGAGACAGGAGCTATTCAGGTCTTATTTTCTCCCTGGCGAGGTCCCAGCTCAAATCCCAGGGTCAGTTTTGGGCCTGTCATGACAAAAAAAAGGATCAGGATATTCCGGAGCGTGTCCAGGGAAGGGAAGGGAGCTGGGAAGGGTCTGGAGAATTCCTGAGGGAGCTGGGAAAGGGGCTCAGCCTGGAGAAAAGGAGGCTCAGGGGGACCTTGTGGCTCTGCACAACTCCCTGACAGGAGGGGACAGCCAGGGGGGGTTGGGCTCTGCTCCCAGGAACAGGGACAGGAGGAGAGGGAATGGCCTCAGGCTGGGCCAGGGGAGGTTTAGGTTGGATACCACGGGAAATTCTGCCCAGAAAGGATAATCAGGCATTGGCACAGCTGCCCAGGGCAGCGGTGGAGTCACCATCCCTGGAAGTGTTCAAAGGCCGTGTGGATGTGGCACCTGGGGACGGGGTTTAGTTGTGAACACGGCAGTGCTGGGGGAGCAGTTGGATTTTATGAACTTGGAGCGCTCTTCCAACCTTAACAATTCTAAGCAAGTCCGTATTCCCTTCCCACCTCTCAGGAAATGCCAGAGCGACGGGCAGTGAAATGCCGCGTCCCAAATCAGCCTCACATGTGATGTGAGGTTCTTCACCTGAAGCCAGGTGCTCATCTCCTCTCTTATTTCCATTATGATTGCCTCTCAGCCAGGTGCTCATCTCCTCTCTTATTTCCGTCGTGATTGCCCCTCAGGAAGCCAGAGAAGGAATTTTCGGGAGCTGGGAGCTGTTCCGTGGTCACTAGATGGCAGTGGCTGTTTAGATTTGGCAGCTCTTGACAGGTGAGGCGCAGCCAGGGGTGAGAAGGACGAGTTTGTGATCGGCAGTTTGGGACTAAAAGATTTCAGTGCTGTTGCTGTCCCTACACGTGAGATGTTCCTAAACTTCGGTGTTCCACACATTGCTCATCAGTGGAGCTCACTGCTGCAAGATCAGGAGGAAAAACACCCTGACAATGATTAATTCCAATAAATAAAATGATTTCCACGTTTATCCTCCTTGCAAAAGCATAGGAGATATAATGTAGGGATGGAGCAAGGAGGACCGGCTTTAAGCTGAAAGAGTGGAGGTTTAGATGGGATGTTGGGAAGGAATTCCTGGCTGGGAGGGTGGTGAGGGGCTGGGATGGAATTCCCAGAGGAGCTATGGCTGCCCCTGGATCCCTGGCAGTGCCCAAGGCCAGGCTGGACGGGGCTTGGAGCAGCCTGGGACAGTGGAAGCTGTCCCTGCTCGTGGCACTGGGTGATCTTTAAGGCCCAACCCAAACCATTCTGGGATTGCATGATAACAAAAACCAGCAAAATAAAAAAATTAACATTGCGACAAGGTGAGAAAATNGGCAGTGCTGGGGGAGCAGTTGGATTTTATGAACTTGGAGCGCTCTTCCAACCTTAACAATTCTAAGCAAGTCCGTATTCCCTTCCCACCTCTCAGGAAATGCCAGAGCGACGGGCAGTGAAATGCCGCGTCCCAAATCAGCCTCACATGTGATCTGAGGTTCTTCACCTGAAGCCAGGTGCTCATCTCCTCTCTTATTTCCGTCGTGATTGCCCCTCAGGAAGCCAGAGAAGGAATTTTCGGGAGCTGGGAGCTGTTCCGTGGTCACTAGATGGCAGTGGCTGTTTAGATTTGGCAGCTCTTGACAGGTGAGGCGCAGCCAGGGGTGAGAAGGACGAGTTTGTGATCGGCAGTTTGGGACTAAAAGATTTCAGTGCTGTTGCTGTCCCTACACGTGAGATGTTCCTAAACTTCGGTGTTCCACACATTGCTCATCAGTGGAGCTCACTGCTGCAAGATCAGGAGGAAAAACACCCTGACAATGATTAATTCCAATAAATAAAATGATTTCCACATTTATCCTCCTTGCAAAAGCATAGGAGATATAATGTAGGGATGGAGCAAGGAGGACCGGCTTTAAGCTGAAAGAGTGGAGGTTTAGATGGGATGTTGGGAAGGAATTCCTGGCTGGGAGGGTGGTGAGGGGCTGGGATGGAATTCCCAGAGGAGCTATGGCTGCCCCTGGATCCCTGGCAGGGCCCAAGGCCAGGCTGGACGGGGCTTGGAGCAGCCTGGGACAGTGGAAGCTGTCCCTGCTCGTGGCACTGGGTGATCTTTAAGGCCCAACCCAAACCATTCTGGGATTGCATGATAACAAAAACCAGCAAAATAAAAAAATTAACATTGCGACAAGGTGAGAAAATTTCTCATTCCAGGGCAGAAAAGGACCCATTGCTGCTGTGTGTGTGTGGACTCCCACAAGATCATTCCCAAGGAGAAGCCTTAATTGGGCTTGATTTGTGACAGCAATTAAGGGAGTTAATCAACTACTCTGGTCAATTGTGGTTGACCCGATGTTTGCACTCTCACCACGTGTATTTATCTCCTGAAGGAAAAGAGCCTCAGGTGCTGTAGGGACACATGTGAGAACCTGAACCTCAGGACATGGGGGAACCTGGCATTCCCTGGATATCCACACCTGGACATCTTCGGGGAGCTGGCCTGAGGTGCTGACGGCATCCAACACCTCCTGGGGCCCAGACAGGTCCTCTCCTGGATTTGTCCTTGGTGTCTGGCACAGGTTTTCCCAGCTCCACTGATGCTTTTTCCTGGTCTCAGGAAATGAAAGCCAGGCACGGTTAAAGGGTTAGAGGGGGTTGTTTACCTCGATATCTTTAATAGGATCCCATGGATGCATCACTTGGCCGAGGTGGAACGCGTCGCGATGCCTCCGCACCGTAAATCATGTATGCAATTTATAGCCCTGACACATTAACATATCTAATTAGAGGACCCAATCAGGGGCTTGGGTGGATGGTGCAATATTTTCCCCGTCTATGGAATCCTCCCCCCTCCCGCCTGGGTGGGCTAATCTCGAGTTTACAGAATATGTTCTAGAAGGGGACCTTGGTTCTCCAAAACAGTAGAATGTTTGGTCTCCTGGCCCCACAGAACACTAGAACTACTCTAAGTTATCAGGCTTAAAGAATTACAATGCATGCTAATACTTGTGGATACACAGAACTGTGTAAAAGGTGTATAAAAGAAAAAGCAAAAATCATCTTGGCATCACTACAACCAGTGGGATTTCTCTGGGATCTCCAGTGGCCGTCCCAGGGCCTGGGAAGCAGAGGGGATGCTGTCCACTGCGCTGGCTGAGGCGTCCTGAGGGATGGAGAGGAGGAGGGGGAAGGAAGGGATCTGCTCCCCATCTCCTCTGCAAGCCCATGGTGGTGATTGCTGCCCTGCAGACAGCCCTGGACAAGGGGAAAAAAATCTTTAAAATAGACTTTTTCTGCAGTTATGGCTATTCCTCCCATTCTCCAATTTTTTCTTGAAAAACCTGAGACAAAGTTTCAAAAATTCCTCAAACTCTAAAGAGTAGTTGGGAAAAGCATCCCCAGTCTGGCCCAGAGAACAAGAATCTTGCTGATTTTCTGTTTGTTGATTTTTGAGGTGGCTGGAGGAATTTTATTGTAGTTTTTTGGGGGTGGTCTCATCCACGGGACAGCAGGTGCTCATTTGGGTGGTGGATTTCTAATTTCAAGTGTAATATCCATTAATACTCTATAATTACCCCAGGTAGTCAATGGATGCTCACGTATTGGGTGTGAGGGGAAGAAAAATATCTTTATTTGCAAGCTCGCCTCTATCTAATCTGTGATTTTGGCATTTGTGATCAAGTGCCATCACTTTGGGGTCACAGAGCAGCCTCACAGATGGCAGAGACCAGACCTGAGGTTGGACATCCTCAAGGATGAAAGACCCAAACCAGAGCATCCAAACCACGCTGGAGGTGTTGTTAAACCTCTCCAAGACACAATCTGGAATTCTTTGGTTTGTCAAAGCGTAAAGCAGCTTTTTCACCGCTTTTTCTGGGATTTGTTCCTTTATTATTAGAACGCTGTGCTGTCTTGTGGCAGTGAGTTGCTCGGTTTAATCACCAGCCATCTGTAGAGAAGCGGCGGCTTTGACCGGTTTTAATTCCGTTGCTTTCAATTCCGTTGGGCTGGATCATGAGTCAGAACAAATTAGAGCTTCTTGACTGATTTCTCTGCTGCTCGTTTTGTCTACAGCTCTTACTCACCACCTCTCAGCAATGAACCCCCGAGATTTTTAACCTGCTCCTCTTTTCTGGCTCTCTTTCTCTCCCTTTTCTGTTTTGACAGAGGGTGAGCGGAGCTGAACAGTTTCGTATTTAGCCGATCTCACGAGGTGCCCCCAGCATTATTCCCCTTTTCTTCCTCGGTGTATTCTGACTCCATTTCTCTATTTTTGGGAGGTCGTCCCTGCATGGGGAGCTGTCCATCAAGGACACAGCTTTTTTTTTGGAGCAGGAGCCCTGCGTGGTGCCCCCCAATCTGGGTTCTTCAAAGGCAGCATCACCTGCTACCTGTGCTTGGTGACGTCAGCCAGTCTAATTAGCACAGTGATAATTAAATCCCAATTAGCCTAAACCCTCACTGGGTTTTTTACCACTTTGTTTCCACGTCCATCACCTATTTTTTTAACCAAATTTGACTCGGACAATTCCTTCTTCCTCCACTTCAACAGAAACTGGCATTTTCCCTCTTGTCCACCTTTCCTTTTTCCTCCTCCTCTCATCTCTTTGTCTTTCCATTTCTCTCAGCAGAATTCAGGGGTTTTTGGCTGGTTTTGCTATTTTTTTTTTTATTCTGGACAGCTGCTGGTTTCTCCATGAGCCGCGATCACCCTGAACCCTGGGAAATCCATCCCATACTCATAATCCATGGAAACCCTTTGTCTAAAGGAGATGAGGAGCCACTTGTACATCCAAGCTGACGCAGAAAGCTTGAAAATGTTTGAAAAGCCTTTTTTTTTTGCCTTTTGCTGGATGTTTTTGTGCTTCCGGGGAGACGTGGTTTATATTTTTTTAGGGATGTCATAGACGTTAAGGCTGAGAAAATTGGGATTTTTCAGCCTGGAGAAGAAGAGCTTTGGGGTGACCTCACTGTGGCCTTCCAGGACCTGAAGGAGCTACAAGAAAGATGGAAAGGGAATATTTACAAAGGCCTGGAGTGACAGGATGNGGAGCTACAAGAAAGATGGAAAGGGAATATTTACAAAGGCCTGGAGCGACAGGATGAAGGAATGGCTTCAAAATGGAAGAGAGGAGATTGAGATGGGATATTAGGGAGGAATTCTTTACTCTGAGGGTGGTGAGATCCTGGCAGAGGTGGCCCAGAGAAGCTGTGGCTGCCCCTGGATCCCTGGAAGTGTCCAAGGCCAGGCTGGACAGGGCTTGGAGCACCCTGGGATGGTGGAAGGTGCCCCATGATGGACAGGAACCCTGAGAAGGGTTGTCAGGTAAACCCTAAAACCCTGAGGTCAAGGCCAGCTCCAAAGCTGCACTGTGGTGGTTGAGGGTGCAAAGCTCCCCAGAGTTCATTTCCTCCACCCGTCCTAAAAACTCCCTGTCCCTCATAACCGAGGGAGTTCCAGGCTTTGCCATGTCCAAAACTTCGGGAACTGGCACCTGGGGGGTCGTGGTGGACGTGGCAGGGCTGGGTGAAGGTCTGGACTCCATGATCTCAGAGGTTTTCCCCAAATCCTGTGATTTTGGGAAGTGTCAGGCAGCCCCTGGGTGGGGACATGTGACAAAAGGTGGCTGGACAAGGTGGCTTCTTTTCCTCTCCCACCAGCAGCTCCCTTAACTGGTCCCACTGAGCTGGTGGGGACTTGTCCCCATGGCCTCATTCTCCAGAAGAGCTTCAAGGAGTCGTTAAAATTGCAATTTTCTTCCAAAAATAAAAATATTCCAGAAAATTTGCATTATTTCTGACCGATCTTGCCAACCCCACCTGAACCTACCTGACAGCCTCCCCATTTTTTCTGCGCTGCTTCCCCAAATATCTGTATTTCCCAATTAAGTCACCAAATGCCTCAATATTTGATGGTGTTTTGGGGTTTATTCACAACACAACAGCTTCTGGAGTTGTGCTGTTTCGTGCAAATGTACGTCAAGCTCCGTGGTGGGCAGAGCGTTTCAGGAACCACCTTCCTCACCTGTTTCTAAAAGTTCAGAAACTGGCAAGTAACTCATGACTCCACACGTGTTTGATTCCTTAAAAACTTAGGAGTTTTGGGAGAAGGAGGCAGAGGCAGAAAGAGCTGATCCCTGATGTCTGGGGTGCAAGTTTCTTGATGTCTTCCAAATTTGCAGGGTCAGACTTGTGCGGCTCCGGCTGCCAGGAGTCCGCTGGGAAGGAAGGACGTTGAGGAGAGGATGAGGAGAGGATGAAGGAAAGGATGGGGAAACATCTCATGGAGATGAACTCCATCCACGAACCACCTGCAGGGATTTCCCAGCAGCTAGATGAAGATCCAATTCTAGTTCAGGCAGTGTTGCCACCAAACTTGGGGATGGGAGCACAGCAATCCCTTTTCCTGGGAAAAGTAGGATTGGGAAAAGATGGGCCAGATCCTCCCAGGAGAGGCAGGGCTTCTGAACTCACCCAAATACCCCCAACACTGTTCAGTCCCTTCCTGCCACGGGGCTGTGGCCACAAAGTTCCTTTCTCCTCCTGTCAACAGATTCCTGGGAAGTTCTGCAGGAGCTTAACCGGTGCCTGAAAGGAGAAATTGTCGCTGTGAGCGGCAGTAAGGAGAGCAGAACTCACACCAAGCTGTAGAAAGCAAAAATGTGACAGACTTTATTTTGATTCTAACTTTTATATAGATATATATACATAATAGTGTTTGGACAGTGTCATCCCACCCCTCAGGGGGATTGGCTGAAGCCTTACAGCTCCAGTTAGCAAAACATAAGATTAGAAAGAGAGTAAAAATGTCCTAGTTTATCTTTGTTTTCCTACAGAATTCGTGAGAAGGAGAAAATTCTTAGGACTGCATGTCCACAAGAAATAACCTTTTTGGTGGGTCCCACTGCAGCTTCAGGATTTGCTAAGTAAATCCTTTGTAAGTAAAGGTGTTTTCAGGACTCTGGACCAGCTCATCCCTGGTGTGACACCAGCAGGGCAATGGCACGTGGGTGACCCAGTGCCCTGTGAAGAGCCAGGCACTTTTCCTACCTGCAGAGAAAGAGTATAATCCTTTTCTTCTTGAAAAAAAAAAATATTGAAAAAAAAGATATTGAAAAAAAATAATAAAAAAAAAATACACAGCTGCCAATGGGGCCAAGCCCTGCAGATTTTACTCCCTGCTTACTCCACGGAGCCAACAGGATTTCTGGGCAGGATCGAAGCCAAGTAGGGCTGTTAAGAGGCAAAGTTCATCAAGCCCTGTGATTTCCTTGCCATTCCCATGAAACAAACCAACTGCAGCGGAGCCCAGCTCTGCTCCCTTGCGGGCTGCAGCCAAATCCAACCCACATTAAGGGAGTTGCTCCACATTCATATTGAAAAGCGGGCGCTTGCCAACCTCGGCGTGCCTTAAACTCCTCGTTTCAAACTCCCGAGCGCTGGCCTGGGGAAAGGATTGTGTGCAGGAATCTGTTCGTGCAGTGCCTGGCACTGGGGGTTCTGGCTCATGACTGGGATTTGTAAGCAGCTCCTGCAGGACTTGTGAGGCATTTGAAGTCTGGTTTCCTTGGGAAACTCGGTTTAGCTGATTATGTCGAGCGTCTCCCTCCGCTCGTTTCCTCCCCTCCAACTTCTGAACCCCTCCGCCAATCCCAGCCCACGCTGGCAGGAAGATAAAAGTTTCGGGGAGATTAAGTTGTATGAAAATAAGGGCACAGGTAGGGGAGGAAAAAAAAAAAACCTTATTACTGCATTTGCCTCCTTTCCCCCAGGAGAAAAGGGAGCTCAGCCCTTATCAGAGAGCCCACAGAGGAAGGGGGAAGGTGCACCAAGCACCATTTGCAGCATTTCCCACTGAATTTCTTGCTGTTAAAGCCACGTTGCTTCATGCCCAGGGCTTGGAAACAGCTTTTTAAAACGGTGGGAAGAACGGGAGGATGTGGGCTTGATTTCATTCCTGTAAACACGGGGTTGAGAGCAAACCAGAGACATGCAGCCCCAGCTTTTGCTTCCATATGCTCCAAATTCCACGGCAAAAATCCCTGAATAGAATGGGAGGATCATGGGACGGTTTGGGTTGGAAAAGACCTTAAAGATGATCTGGTTTCAACCCTCCTGACACAGGTAGGGACACCTCCCACCATCCCAGGTTGCTCCAAGCCCTGTCCAGCCCGGCCTTGGACACTTCTAGGGATCCAGGGGCTGCCACAGCTTCTCTGGGTATCCTGAGCAAGGGCCTCCCCACCCTCAGAGCCAAAGTTTTCTCCCTAATATTTAATCTAAACCTTCTCTCAGCTTAAATTCCTTCCCCCATGGGAATGAGCAGCACCAAATCCATCCAGGTCCCTGCCTGGGAGCTCAGCTTTTCCCGAAATCATCCCGTGGGCGTTGCAGATCCAGGCGCTGACCTCCCGCACTGCTCCCACCGCAGAGAAGGACCTGATCCGTGGCGTTTTGCCCCATTTTTATCCACGGGTTTGGATGCTGGGCCAGAAACCATCTGCAGGTGTCACTCCTGCTCACGGAGTCACGGCAGCCGAAGGGAGCTGGGGACAGGTGGCCACCCGGCAACTGCATTAAGACATCATAACTTCGACTAATTTGTAAACAGGCTGAAAGAACATCCACCCTCCCTGGAAGGGGGAGAAGTGGCTCTTTAAACCCTGGGGATATGACCTCTTGTCCTCTCTGTTTATAAGAGGGAGGGGAAGAGGGGGGAAAAAAGGAAAAAAAAAAGGAAAAAAAAAAAAAAGGAGGGAGAAAGGGAGAGAAAGTCCGACTTGTTGCCGTGTTAAAACCTGCCCCCCACCATCAGCTTTTGTGATGAAAATGGTGAGGGACACTCTCCAGCTCCTGGTTCTCGCTCTTTGTCATTCAGGCTTTGCAAGGGAGAGCTCCTTTCTGTTTATTTATCAACCGGGATCCCTTGTCAACACCTCCCCTGACTGAGGTTTTAGCACCTTGGTGGGGTTTTGTGGGTTTTTTTTAACTGTCTCAGCCAAATCTTTCTGGTCTTTCCCTCCCCTGGGTGCGGGCAGATCTTTTCTTCCCGCTAATTTTGCAAGCAGTCTTTTTCTCTTGGCATGAGATTCTCCTGCAGCACAGCACCAGGCAGCCCCCAGCCAGCCCTCGACAGTGAATTTTGGGGTGCGTGGGGGATATTTCATTTTTCGTTATTTATTTCGTTGTTCGTTATTTCTCATCTCACCGTTTCCCACCTCGTGGCAGAGCTCTGGCCCCCTCCAAGCTCCCCTTCCCCGTCCACCACACCACCACAACTTTGCCTTCGGGATATTTCCCATCCAGCTGTTTTAAAACGAACCTAACGCCAAAAAAAAAAAAAAAGAAAATTAATCTAAAAAAAAAAAAATTGACATTCTGCACTTTTAAAACACATTTTAAAGATTTGGAGACCTTGACCAAGGCCCTGCTGCAATATCAGGCAGTAACTGTAGATGCTCCTGTGCTCTCAAATTGTTCCCTACGTTCTTATTAGTGATTTTAATGTATCTTAATTAACTCGCTCTGTGGCTGAAGAGAAGACACTCCAGTCTGGGCAGTTTTTCAGTCCAGTGCTTGTCAGCAGCCCAGAGTAATCCCTGTTTAAAATGCATATTGATTTGCAAACACGAGGCTGAATCCCAACATTCATCTCGAGCGATGCTATCACTTGAGTTTCAAAGAGGGGGGTTAGGAGCGGGTTCACAAAGGGATCAAATTCTGGTTTAAATTTTAAATTTGTTTTTTCCTTTGTTTGCACCTGCAGCAGGAGTGTGGCCAGCCCTTTGAAAAGGAGTGATTTGAATTGGGTGTTAGAAAGGGATTAGAAAATTTCAACATCAGTGCATCCATGATTTAATAAATAACTGTTCCTCTTATTGTTCTTTCTGTCTCACAAACACTTGGCTTTCCTCTCTTTTTTCTTCCCTTAATCCAATGTATATCTCCACCCTCAAAATAAATAGAGATCAGATGGAGCAGAGTAAAGAAACTGTCATTTTAAAGCAAATCCTTAGTGTGAATTTGGAGGAGATCTTCATAAAATCATAGACTATTTTTATTAAAAATTATCATTAAAATCATTAAAATTACATTAAAATAATCTAATTCCAATTAATGCTGTACTTCAGCTTTCTTGATTTTGGGCATTTAATGAAGGTAGTTAATTAAAGGGGGGCAGAAAACAAGGACCCCCTGTGGACGTACAGTCCGAAGAAGGTTTCTCCTTCTCACGAACTCTGTAAGAAAACAAGATAAACTGGGACATTCTTTTCTCTTTCTAATCTCATGTTTTGCTAACTGGAGCTCCAAGGCTTTGACCAATCCCCCTGAGGGGTGGAATGACACTGTCCAATCACTATTATGTAAATATCTCTATATAAAAGTTAAAATCAAAATAAAGACACTTCACTTCTGCTTTCTACAGCCCGGTGTGAGTTTGCTCTTTCTATTGCCCCGCGCAGCGACAACCCCCAAAGGATGTTCCATTCCACTCACCAAAGGCCCTTCACTTCCAAGGAATTGAACCCTTTGGGATGTGCACTTTTAACAAGCTGCCACCCCTTTAGAGGCTGAGACTGGACAAGAGGGATGTGTCCAGAAAGGGATGCAGGATTTGCCCCCAGGAGCCAAAATACCTGACCCTAAAATTCCTCTCTCAAAGCGAGCAGGTGATAATTATTAGTAGTATTATTATTAATATTATTATTATTCTCTTGGAAAGATTTCATTTCCTCCGTTAGTGGCACCCACCGTGCTATGAAGGGTTGTTTGTACCCTTCACAGCCGGTCTGGGCCCCTGGAGATTATCAGCTCCCACTGCTGATTAAAGGGTTTTTAATCTGAATCTGGCCTGGAGAAATTCCACACGAGCAAACACACGCTGCACACGCGAGGCTCGGGTCATGTCTACATTTATTGGATTTCCTTTGGGGAAAAGTGCCGCTGATCAGGATCCTCAGTTTGTATTTTGGGTCATTTCCTCTGTGATTCTGGAGTTCTCCGTGTGCCAGAAAAGCAGGACTGCTCCTTATGGACTCAGATTTGCCTCCAATTGGTCGGTTTGCCTTCAAAATCAATTGGTTTTCCCCAAATCTCGTCCTGTAAGGAAGATCCCAAATTATCCTCCACGGCACTCGTTTTTCGGAGGATGACCTCCACAAAGTGACTCTGCTGGTGGAGACCATCAGCCAAGCTCTGATTCCCCTTGCCATGACCCCAAGAGCTTGTGGAAAGTTCTGGAGAAGATCACAGAGCCACGGAATCACAGAGGGAATGGAAGGAACCTTAAAAATCACTTCGTTCCACCCCCTGCCACAGCAGGGACACCTTCCACCGGAGCAGGTGCTCCAAGCCCTCTCCTTGGACACTTGTGGGAGTGACAGTGACCAACTCCGTGCGTTTGGGAGGAGGGGACGAGGACAGGGAGTGTCCATCTGGACGGAGAGGTGGCACTGACTTCTCGGGCTTCTCGGCTCTCCTGCAGTCTGACGGAACCGGACACCCGTGTCGGGCTCCCTTCTGAAGATGCTGAAGGCTTGGTGGCAGAGAGATTTTTCAGTGTCTGCCTGTTCTCACGGAGCTAGCTGCAAAACAGCTAGCGGGCTTTTGTAAATAACTTACTTATCATGCACCTGTGAGATGTTTTTGGACACTGCTATTGTAGGACCAAGGTCTCTTTAGCAAACGTGTGTGTTCTGGATCTAGCCAATAGCCCTGGTGTGTGGCCAGCTAGTATCCAATGGTTTTCCTGTAATTCCGAATATAAAACTCTACTATATGTAAACTTTTCGGAGCATTTCTATCTAGTCACTCCTGAGTTCGGATCTCTCCTTCCTCCTCGGGCCGTGTCCGTACCGGCGACACCCTTCTGCTGTCACTTTTCAGGGGACACTTGGGCGAAGTCCCTGTTGTTTCCAGTGGCCCACAGAAGATGTTTTCCTGCCTGGCAACCAGGTCAGGGTCAGGATGTCCCCACCGACTCCGTGCTGCTGATGGGCAGGTGACAGGAAAGAGCTGCCTGGTGACACCAGCCCACGCACGCAGGAGGCCAGAGCAGAGGCAGCACCCACCATTCATCCTCCCACCTCCCAGCGCAGGTCCCTCCGACCCTTCCATCCACCAGCTCTCCGGGAATCCAGCGTCTCCAGCAGGGACGTGGGCGCATCCCCTGCCGGGATGGAGAAAGGGAAGCGGAGCCCCGGTGGCGCAGATCCCCGCGCTCGGGGTGCGCTTCCATCCGCCCTTCTCCCTCTCCAGGTTTGTTCTCCCGCTGTACCGCTAGGTGGGCCAGAGCTACACCGCTGAGAGTCCCACCTCTCCCGCAGGTGGCTCTGCCTCGTCCCGGTGGCCGGGGGACAGGAGACGCAGGGAAGGAGCAGGGAGAGGTGGCAGAGAGCCCCAGGTTCCTCCTTGAGCCTCGCTGTCGTTCCAGCCCTGTCCTGTCCCAAAGTGGCCATCCCGGGGAGAGGAATCCGGCTGGGGCAAAGCCACATCATCACGGAGTGGTGGCAAAGGCAGGAGCAGAGCCGCCACCACCCGTTTAACCCTTGCCTTGCCACCTCCTGCCCTCCTGAAGCGGCTGCTTGGTGGCCAGGACGTGTTTGCCAGAGGCTGGAGTGGAAGGGTCAGCAGCGGTGCCTGTGGGAAAACTGAAGGCACACAAAACGTGAGAGGGAACCCTCAACAAAATAACATATTTGTCACCCAAGGTGAGGCGGCAGAAGTATGAAAGTCTGTATTACCAAATTCCAAAGGAAAGGATCACATCCCGTGGCAGATCTGCTCTGCCAAAGGTCTGGGGCGTCCCAGTGCAGCTCTTTGGGTGCTCAGCCTCCATCCAGCTGAGAGATCCCATCCCTCCTGCCCTCATGGGGTCATTCCAGCACTGGATTTTACGTTTTTATCCATCCTCCATTTCCCTCGTGAGCCCCGAGATCAGAGGATAATACATTTATACAGAAACGTTTAAATGAAATGCAGGAGCATCCAAAATTCCAATGACACATGGGATAACCTGGGAACGTTTCAGCCACAGCCAGGGGTGTTTCAGGCGATGCCGAATGGTCGCTGTTCCCTTTCATGTCTGCTGTCCCCTCCCAGCTGAGGACATCTCTTTGAAGCCTGAAGAGCTGAGAAACGCGCCCAAATTTGCCCCTGATTCGCTCAGCGCTATCAGTGCCTCTGCAGGGCCCAGGGAAGGGGCGACGGCCCGAGGGCATCTCAGCCAGCTCCAGCTCTCCGGAGAGGAGCCCAGAGCAGCCCCCAAACCCAGGAATGCAGCTCCGGGAGGAGCTCAGCCCCCTCCACAGGCTGGGATGCGCTGCTCAGGTCTCCCCTGAGCACGGGGGCAGCCAAGGAGGGTTGGGCAGGAGGAGGAGGCAAAGTGGAAATGATTTTAGTAAAAAACTCCTCTCCAGCATGGGACCGACCTCTGCTTCTGTGCAGCAGCTACAGCCAGGCCAGCTGGGCCTGTCTTGATGAGGAGACGTGGATTTAGTGCCACAATCCACCTTGTCACCGGTTCTGCCCCTGTGTCACATCACCAGCCAGATGTTGCCCGTCTCCTGCCTCGTTCCCCACGCTGAGGAGGTGGATGTTGCCCAAATTGTCACTCCTCGTGCTGCTGTGGCTGCTCCTGGATGTGGGCGTGACACGGCTGAGATGGATCTCAGTCTTCGGGGACATTAAAAGTGAGAGATTAAAAATGGCACAAGTCAACAGGCCCGTGACAAAGGCTGGCCTCCATCACCCCAGTGCCCAGGAAGCCAGAATCCCAGCATTTGGATAATTTTGTATAAATAAGATAGAAGAGGTTTAGTTGTGTTTTGACATCTGGGTCTCCCGCGTGCTCCACACCAGGGCTGGCTTTAGGGAGGGTTGCAGAGCTGCCTGGTGGGGATTTACTGGTGCTCCCAGTGCTCCCAGCGAGCCAGTTTGGGCTTCTTGGCACAGCAGGAAAACCAGGCTGTGGCTTTTTCACACTGCGCCATCCCTGGAGAGCAGAGGGCGATGAGTGGGGCAGAGAGTGAATGAATTGTGAGTGGGGAAGATTAACCCAGCCAGAGCTGATTCCAGCTGAAGTTTGCCAAAGCAGAGAAACAATCAGAGTTTACCAGTGGGAGTTCAGAGAGGAAGGAGGGAAGGGGCAAAACGCTGGTGTGCTCCACTGAAATGAAACAAAACCTTCTCCCCCACGAGGAGCCTTCCCTGGTTCTGCTTGGCTCTCCATGAGGGTGACCTTCCCATCCTGCGGCCGTGACAAACCTCTCCCCAGGAGGGCACAGGGGAAGGGAGAGCAGCAGAAGAGACACACGGAGCATTTGAGAAGCGTGGCCGGGCTGGGTCCATCCAAAGCTGCCTCCTGGCCCCTCATCTCTTCCCACAGGCTTCCCTGGGATGGGAGCATCCTGGATGTGCCTTTTCTGAGCGTGGCTGGGCGCAGCTGTTCCCTGTGGTGGCTGCCTGCTCTGGGGATCGCTCACATTTCTAAATCCAGCTCTCCTGACACGCTCAAACCACCCCTGGAGATGCCAGCTGGGCCAGCACGGTGAGTAAGCAGGACAGAACCGGCCTGAATTCCTTCACCAGGCATTCCAGCCCCGTGACCACGAGTCCCTGTCCTCCCATCCCCTTTTCCCCGTGCCAGTTGGAGAGCTGAAGTTGTCCAGCTCCTCCTTTTGCAGCAGGATTATTGTGGAATTATAGAATCATGGAATTGGCTGGTTGGGGGCCTTCAAGACCATCTCACTCCACCCCCTGCCACAGGCAGGAACACTTTCCACCACCCCAGGGTGCTCCAAGCCCTGTCCAACCCAGCCTTGGACGCTTCCAAGGGCAGTCACAGCTTCTCTGGACAACTTTTTCCCTCAGAAATTCCCTCCAAACTCCCCGGATATCAACGAGCAAATCCAGGAGAGAAGAAGCCAAAGCCACTCTGCTGTCCCTGCACCGAGGGCTGGGTCCTGCCCATCACAATGTGTGAACGATATTTGGGGAAAAGATGGATCAGCCTGGCCCTAAAGCAGCCCTGGGGAGAAAATCCCACAGATTTGGGCAGCCAGAGGCCGGCAGTGCCACCTCCCCGAGGCTGCCCTGCACCCTTCAGGCCCGTGGCAGCTTTTCCATGGATTCTGACGGCCTGCAAAACCCGGCTCTTGAAAGTTCATCGCTGATAGACAACCCATCACCAGGAGAATTCCTGGGGCCGGGAAAAACTATCACACAGCCCAGAACCTTTCCATCAGCCTCCTGGAAAGCTGCTGGCGTCAGAGCGAGCAGCGGGGCTGCCCTGCCGGGGGAAGCCACCCCGTCCTGGGGCTGTCTGTCCGTGTGTCCGTGTGTCCCTGACCAAGTGGATTATCCCCGTCCTCCCCGAGCGGCAGAGAGGGGGAAAAAAGGGAGAGTGGCTGAATGGCTGGGTTTGTACCTCCAGGTAAAGCCGCCTGGCGCTTCCCGGAGGGAGGGGCAGAGGTTTGGGGGATGTTTGAGGCTCTCCCCAGGAACAAAAGGAGGGGAGATTAGCCCGGCCCCTGGAAGGGATGTGCGTCCATCCATCCCCCGCTTTGCCGGGACCCCCGCGCCCAGGCTGGGTGTGAGTGAGCGTGAGCGTGTGCGAGTGTGCGTGTGTGTGTTCCAGTCTGCAGCGTGAGCAATTTCGCTTGAAAAGACAGAGAAATCCCCTCCTTTGAAAAGTCGCGGTGTTCGGTTCTTCCCGGTAATGCCATAATTGGATGGGATTTTCTCTTA